>BSBK01000760.1:1015000-1435000 GCA_027943335.1 Chamaecyparis obtusa
TTTGGAGCCGACATTGTTGAACTCTTGGATTATGTAATACGTGTTGACTTTATTTATTGATTGTTTGTAAGCATTAAATGCATTGTAAAACATTTTATTGTAATTCTTTAAGAGATTTGAGATGATTCTAGAAAAGGAGCCAAAGAACATGAAGATGAGTTAACCTAATTGAGGAAAATATAAGGGAAACCTCAGCATTTTGATATGCATGTACATGGAGAATAGAGAATGCTGGAAGAGGAAAGTTTTATTGACTAAATAAGTAGAAAAGGCTGAAGAGAATTATGGTGATTGCTTGAAGAAAAGTTCTGAGCATATCAGAGATGGAAATGGAAAAGTTTCAAAGTCAACAAACCAACATTGGTGTATGGAATCAGATTTGATATTTGCAAAGTGAGTTGTATATTTTTTAAATAATACTAATGCTACTTTCTAACCATTGTAACAGTCAAAATCCTTTTAACAGAGGTTGACCTACAGTCATATGTTAAATCCTTTGAACAAGGTTGCATTCTAATGGAGTGTATGTAAGTCCTATGACTAGGCTCACTTTTAACATGGTGATTGAAATCCTTTAATCAGGTCACACCTGACAGTGTGTATTGTAACCTTTGACAAGGTTGGCTTTTTACCGAGCTCACTTCAGAAGAGTGAAAATAATAGTAGCATGTTACAAAGTGGTTTTTCCCAAATTGGGTTTCCACTATAAATCCTAGTGTTAATACTTGTGTGAATGTTTTGGTTTGAACATTACTATGTTTTTCAAGTTAAGTTATAGTTGGGTAGTGGACTGCATTGTTAGATGTTTCTATTATTGAATCAGTGATGACCGAGTTTGATTTGGTTATTGGATTTGATTTAAGGATAAGTTTTTGAGATTTTTTTATACATCAAGACCTGAGAACAACTGATTCACCCCCCCCCCCCCCTCTTTGTTGTTCTAAATCATATTAAAAATTGGTATCAGAGCTTTGTTTCTTATTATTAGTGTTGACAGAAATCAAGTTTAAAGGGGCTTGAAGCAAATGATTAGGATGCATAAGAAGGAGGTACTGAAGCTGAACAAGGAAAACTTCCCCGCATGGCAAAGCTTGATGAAGCTACATCTGGCCAGTATTGGTGACTCTGCAAAGTACTACATTGAAAACAATTATGTCTCACCTATCACACCTTTGACTGCCGAAGAAATGAGAGCTAAGGAAGAACATAATCAGGCAATGCTGGAAATTGCATCTGCCCTAAGCTATCCAAAATTTGAGGACATTAAAGATTGCACAAATGCTAAGGATATGTGGGAAACTCTTGTAAGGATCTATGGTGGTGACTTGAATGTGCTGAAAGCAAAGGCTGAGAGTCTTAGAGGTAAGTTTGATGAAATGAGAATGCAAGAAGGTGAAAATATTGCACAATATTGTGGTAGAATAAAAGAAGTTGTGAATGCTATTAGAGGAGAAAATGGGGCTATTGATGATGAAACTATAATTGGGAAAGTACTAAGAACCCTGCGTCCTATATATGCTATTAAGATCTCAGCTATTCAAGAATCTAGATGTAACTTTGCTAATGTGCTTACTTTGGAAAGTTTGGTTGGTAAGATGATTGCTTTTGAACTCTCTAACTATGATAATTTCACTATTGGAAGCATTGGAAATGTTGAATCTTCTTTCAAGTCACAGCTAGTTTTGAACAAGCCAAAGAAAGAAAAAGAAAGATGCATCAGTGAAAGTGAAAGTGAAAGTGATAGTGAAAGTGACAGTGACAGTGACACTTCTGATGAAGACCTAGAAGATCTAGAAGCTCTTATGGCTAGAAGACTGAGAAGTGGAAAAGGAAAGTATAAAGGTAAAATCCCTATTATATGTTTTGCATGTAATAAAGTTGGTCATATAGCTGCTAGATGTCCTAACAAGAAGGATAAAGATAATGAAAGGAAAATAAAACACAAAGATAGAAAAGGTGACAGAAGCTACCGATGGAACAAAGACTACAAAGGAAAAGGTAAGAAATCTTGTTACATTGCTAAAAAAGAGACTGACACTGATAGTGATGATATTGAAATTGTGGTAGTCTATGTTGCAATGAAAGATGAATCTGTTGAGGATGAGAAAACTGCATTGATATCCTATGTGAACAAGAATGATCAATGGATTATTGATAGTGGTTGTTCATATCACATGACTGGTGATAAAAATAAGTTTGAGACCTTACATGATTACAGAGGCAAAAGTGTAAAATTTGGTAATGATGCACCATATCCTGTTAGAGGAAAAGGTTTGATTAAACTGACTGATAAGATATCTTGTGAAAATGCATATTGGGTTTAAGGTCTTAATTATAATTTGTTAAGTGTTGCTCAACTTAACAAAACTGGTTACTGAGTGGAATTTCATCACAAGCAAGCTAAAATATTTAATGCTACTGGAGAACTGATTGGAAGTAGTGATTAGACTAGAGATAATTTGTTCTATCTTGACCTATCTGAAGAAACATGTTTAATTGCACAACTTGATGATATTTGGTTATGGCATAAAAGGTTGTGTCATGTTAACTTTGACAATTTGGTAGAGATAAGTAAGAAGAAAAATGTAAGAGGTCTACCTAGATTGAAGAAACTTGAGAATGTGATGTGCAAGGAATGCCAGTTAGGAAAAATGACAAAGTCAAGTCTTAAGAGAAAATCCTTTACTTCTGAAAACATTTTAGATTTGGTTCATACTAACCTTTTTGGACCTATGGGTGTACAAAGTTACTGTGGTGCTAGATACTTTATCTTATTTGTTGATGATCATACTAGGATGATGCATGTGATGTTTCTAAAAGAAAAATCTAAAGCTTTTCAATTCTTTAAGTGGTATTTGGCTAAGGTTGAAAAGGAGACAAGTGGGAACTTGAAATGTCTTAGATCTAACCAAGGTGGAGAATTTACATCAAATGAATTTAATCTATTTTGCAATGATAGAGGAATTAAAAGACATATGTCTACACCTAGAACAACTCCATAGAATGGTATAGTAGAAAGGAGAAATAAATCTATCTTGGATTGTGCAAGGAAATTGATGATTGAAAAGAATGTGGCACATAATATTGTAAAGAAGCTATAAGCATTGCTATCTACACTCTTAACCAGGTACAAATCAAGAAAGGTACAAATCTGACACCTTATGAATTATGGCATGGGCATGGACTGAGTGTTAAATACTTTAGAATCTTTGGAAGTAAGTGCTATATATTAAAAGACACTAGGAATGGAAAGTTTGATGCTAAGAGTGATGAAGGCATATTCCTAGGATACTCCACAAAAAGTAAAGCTTATAAGTGTTTGAACTCTAACACTAACAAAATTGTGGAAAGTGTGAATGTCAAAATTAATTTGTATGCAGAAAGAAATGAAGCTGACAACAAAAGAGATACAGAAGATTATAGATCTTTTGTGTACATTGAGGAAGAAGAAGAGGCAAGTAAAAGATTTGCACTTGATGTCGAGTCTTAGGTAAGCAATGTCGAGCGACAGATAGAAGCTGTCGAGCATCAGGAAAACAGTGCTGAGAGAGAACAAGACCATGCTGAGCTACAAGAAAATGTTGTTGAGTATCAATAAGAGGTTGTCAAGCATTCTGAAGTTTAATCTGACAATCTTACTGAGGAACATGATGAAATAGAGGAGAGAACAACTGAACCTATTTTGGAAAAATATGTAAGAAGACATGAAAAGCCTAAACAGATAATTGGAGACAAAAATATTAGAATCTAGACAAGAAGTAAGCCTAAGGATCCAACATGTCTACTATGTGAATTTGAACCAAAGACAACTAGAGAGGCATTAGAGAATGAAGACTAGATACAAGTAATGAATGAAGAAATTGACCAGATTGAGAAGAATGATACTTGGACTCTAGTGCCGAGACTTGAAAATAAAAATGTTATAGGAAAAAAGTGGTGTTTCAGAATAAGATGAATGAAAATGGTGAGATCACTAGGAAAAATGCTAGGCTGGTATGCAAAGGCTACACACAAGAAGAAGGAATAGATTATGGGGAGACATTTGCCCCTGTAGCTAGATTGGAAGGAGTAAGAACTCTTCTTGCATATGCTGCTTATAAAGATTTCAAGGTATATCAAATGGATGTCAAGTCTACATTTTTGAATGGTATACTAGAAGAAGTTTACATAGAACAACCAGAAGGTTTTATTGATCCAAAAAGAAGACACATGGTGTGCAAATTGAACAAAGCATTATATGGATTGAAGAAACCTCCCAGAGCATGGTATGAGAGGTTGCACAACTACTTGATACATATTGGATTTTCAAGAACAAATGACACAAGCAATCTGTACATGAAGGATGAAGAAGGTAAAGGTATCCTGTTGGCAAAAAAAATTTGGTGGACAAGATGCATTTTGTAAAATTTTCTCAAATAAAATGCAAACTGAATTTGAAATGAGTATGTTTGGTGAGATCAAATTCTTTGTTGGTTTACAAGTATATCAAAGGAAGAATGAAATTTTCATTACACAGTCTAAGTATGTTAATGAAATACTGAAAACTTTTGGGATGGAAGATGCTAAACTAGTGGGAACTCCCATGGTTACTAGACAAAAGCTATCTAAGAATGATGATGCTGTAGAAGTGAATCAGACTCTGTAGAGATCCATGATTGGAAAATTGTAGTATGTTGTACATAGTAGACTAGATATTGCATTAGTTGTTTGGATTGTGGCAATATTCTCTACCAATCCTAAGGAAACACACATGATGGCTGTGAAAAGAATTATGAGATACTTGAAAGGAACTACTAACTATGGTCTATATTATAAGAAGGATGACAAATTTGAACTCCGAGTTTATACAGATGCTGATTGGGTAGGAAATGTAGATGATAGAAAGAGTACTAGTGGTGGAGATTTCTTTCTTGGACAAAGATTAGTCTCCTAGACAAGTAAGAAACAAAATTGCATTTCCCAATCTACTACCGAGGCTGAGTATGTTGCTGCTACAGTAAACTGTTCAAACTTGGTATGGATAAAAAAATTGTTGATAGGCATGAAAGAAGAAATCACTCAACCTATTGTTATTTTTTGTCACAACACAAGTGCTATCAATATTTCTAAGAATCTAGTGATGCACACTAAGACCAAACACATTTCAATCAAGTATCGCTACTTGAGAGAATTAGTACAAGATAAAGAAGTCCAAATGGAATATGTGAATACAAAAGAACAATTAGTAGACATATTCACTAAAGCTTTACCCAAAGAAGCTCATGAGTATTTGAGAAGTCAATTAGGGGTTCTTCCCCTAATTGAGGCTTCCTAGACAAGCTAGGAGCACTACATCAAATATGCTACAGCAGAAAATTTGACAAATTTATGCATAAGATTGTCACACTTTAGGGCTGGCCTAGAGTTGTGAAAAGAAGCAAAGACAAGGAATCAGTCATACGCAAGATGATAGAGGGAGAAACACTGAGCTGCACAGATATTATCTACATCTGCTGGATGTATGTTTTAGTTGCTACTTTGGCATTTTTGTCAAAGAGGGAGATGAACTAATATGATAACACATGAAACTGAAAGGCAAGAGAGAGATGAACTAATGAAACTGAAGGGATGATGAGCTGAAATGAAGGATCGGGATAGAGGGAGATCTGAATGCTTCTGACAGTCACAGAAGTGAGGCTTATAGGATTCTAAATCAGAATGAAGCTAAGGATATTATAACACATGAAACTAAAAGGAAAGAGGGAGATGAACTGATGGGAGATGAACTGATGAAACTAAAGGGATGATGAACTAAAATGAAGGATCGGGATAGAGGGAGATCTGAATACTTCTGACAGTCACAGAAGTGAGACTTATAGGATTCTGAATCATAATGAAGCTAAGGATATTATAAAATAATTCTCTGATGGACAAATAAGTTTTTGGATTGGTTGGTAATCCATATGTTATTTAGGTGATATCATATGGTGTTGCCATCAATGCGAAAGAGGGAGATTGTTGGAAGTTGCAATTGAAACAATTGTTGTATTGTGATATTGCTATTAGGATTTAACTGTGTAGTTTTTTTTTTAGTCAAACTCATTGACCCATGATTCATGAGTAGTGGTTCACTGAACCCATCTCTCATGAGAATGAAATAGAACACTTAGCACTCATTGGATCTAGGTGATGCTCATAGAGGTGAAGCATCGGGACTTCCTGGGAGGTCACCCATCCCAGTACTACTCCAACTCGAGCACGCTTAACTACGGAGTTTCCTCCATGGTTAAACCCACTCTACTTGCATCCTCATTTGTTAAACCTTCACCAAGTGTTGTGCCTTATGAACCATTCATTAGAAATCCCCTTAAGCTCATCAATTGATAAGTAGGAGATATTTTCCATAGCAAGTCAAATTATGATATTGCTATAAGAATTTAATTGTGTAGTTTTTTTTTAGTCAAACTCATTGACCCATGATGTCAAATATCTCATTGACCCATGATTTCAAATATAGTTTTTTCTTTTTTTCTTTTTTTTGAGTCAAACTCATTGACCAATTGTAATATCTCCTACTTATCAATTGTTGTATTGTCATTGATGTCAAACTTTAACTGGTAAGACTGTTGCTACTTAGGAAAGTACTATATCTATTTGAGTGTTGCTAAGGGGCTAAGCAAGGTTGGTAACAATAGCACCTAAGGAAAGGTTGAGTTATCTTGATACTATAAAGTGTACTTGACTATGTTGCACAATGATGAGATAATGTATTGTTTATCTTAGTAAGACTGAAGACTAAACTAGTAGGCTTGACTAAGAAAAGAATGGAAAAATCATGTTTAAGCCGAGTAATGTTAGTGTCGACCGAGGTAGTATATGTCGAGAAAAATTATAGTGTCGACCGAGCATCATTAAATTGCTGAGGAAGACAGTGTCAGCCGAGGAAACAATTTTAGTAATGACGGAGCTTTCTACATGAAGACCGAGTGGACAATCACAATATTGACTGAGCATCAACAATTTTATATTTGAAGAGAATTTAATTTTGGAGCTGACATTGTTGAATTCTTGGATTATGTAATACATGTTGAATTTATGTATTGATTGTTTGGAAGCATTAAATGCACTATAAAATATTTTATTGTAAATCTTTAAGAGATTTGAGATGATTCTAGAAAAGGAGCCAAAGAACATGAAGTGGGTAGATTCAATGAATTTGACCTAACCCTAAGATCTATGAATGAGATTGAGCAGCAAAATATGAGTTAACCTAATTGAGGAAAATATAAGGGAACCTGAGCATTTTGATATGCATGTACATGGAGAATAGAGAATGCTAGAAGAGGAAAGTTTTATTGACTGAACAAGCAGAAAAGGCTAAAGGAGAATTGTGGTAATTTCTTGAAGAAAAGTTCTGAGCAGATTAGAGATGGAAATGGCAAAGTTTCAAAGTCAATAAACCAGCATTGGTGTACGGAATCAGATTTGATATTTGCAAAGTGAGTTGTATATTTTTTAGATAATACTGCTGCTACTTTCTAACCATTGTAATAGTCAAAATCCTTTTAACAGAGGTTGACCTAACAGTCATATGTTAAATCTTTTAAACAAGGTTGCATTCTAATGGAGTGTATGTAAGTCCTATGACTAGGCTCACTTTTAACAGGGTGATTGAAATCCTTTAACCAGGTCACACCTGACAATGTGTATTGTAACCTTTGATAGGGTTGGCTTTTTACCGAGCTCACTTCAGAAGAGTGAAAATAATAGTAGCATGTTACAAAGTGGTTTTTCCCAAATTGGGTTTCCACTATAAATCCTAGTGTTAATACTTGTGTGAATGTTTTGGTTTGAACATTACTATGTTTTGCAAGTTAAGTTACAGCTGGGTAGTGGACTACATTGTTAGATGTTTCTATTATTGAATCAGTGATGACTGAGTTTGTTTTGGTTACTGGATCTGATTTAAGGATAAGTTTTTGAGATTTGTTTATACATCAGGACCTGAGAACAACTGATTCACCCCCCCCCCCCCCCCCCCTCTGTTCTTCTAAATCATATTAACAATGTTGATTAGGGAACCTCTTGATCAAAGAGTAAACCCTGGTGGGAATGATGCCCACAAAAAGATGCACTAATATGAATATTCCTTGTGAAAGGATGGACTCTGTTAGGAGTCTTATCTTATGAAATACACTCAGTACATATGAATCCCTATTAGGAGATTTTGAATCCCTATTAAAAGATTCTAACCTTGTTAAGAGTTATGGAAGACAGAAGGACCCATTGCCCAAACAACTTCAGGGTAAGATCAATGAATACATTGTCCAAATAATCTTTGTATTACTCAATAGAATAATATGTTACCTCTTCTCTGACTGTGCCAAACCACACTCACTATTACACCAGATCTCAATTTCAGATCTTTGTACTTCGCATGTCTTCCTTCACAAATTCACTTTCACATTTAGCTCTTTTCTTCACTTCATATTCATACACTACAATCTCTTCTCTATATCAACAAGGAAACACATTCCTTCCTTTATAGCACACTCAAATAATTACAAATGAGTCAGCACACAATTACAAAATAAAAGTTTCCACATGCTACATCATAATTACACAAAACTATTAGCTTCCAACTAAAATAATTCTCTACTCGTGTGACCTCGAAGTTTGCACTATCATCCACATCACTATCAATGGGTCTTTAACTTCCCTTTAACTGCACAAAACCAGATTCCATCCCGATTAGGAAATATCATCTGATTTCCAAAAACTGCTACTCAGGAACACTGCCTGAATATTGCTTCCACCAAAATGATCATAACTTCCATGAATAAATGAATTACTATCTGCACTCTTAACCATAGACATATAACATATCAAAGAGTATATCCTCAACATCGCATAGCTCCAACTGCAATAACCCATGTTTCGCTAATTCAAACTCTGTCTGCTTCTCTGCAAGTCTCCAGAAGATCACTGTGTTGACATCAATGACAATCATAGTCATGAATGAAACAAAAAATGCTAGAGAATGATTACCAAACATTCAACATTCATTCCTAACAAAAAGCACTCATGATCAAAAGTTACTTTTGATAGAAACCATTAAAATTAGTGACTTTGCTGAAAAAGAGGAATTCCTTCCTCCGAAAAAGTGTAACCCACTATTGTGGGTTCACGCAAATTACAAGTGTTATAGAATGCATCCCTTCTTTAATGTAGGGAATTCCAGAAAGATAAATAATAGGCTCCTTTATGCTAAAATTGAAGGGTTTGTGCTAAAAACCTATCCTCTTAGAGATCTTTTTTTTTACATTATAATTTTTTTAATAAATCAATGCCCTATTTTTACATGGTGGCGATGTGATCATAATTTTATGGCAATGGTTACAACCATCTTAATGCTAGATATTTTTTACATCATTAATCTTTACCCCAATGGCATGGGTGCAAACTACACTTCGTTCAATTGATTTTCCATCATTGGAAGGTAACATACTGATTTATTTTATAGAAAATAATCTTCGATTGCCACATGACACCATCTTCCCTTTAAAATTAGTTCCATCACATCCTATTAAAAGGATCTTGATGACAGTCCCAAACCGGTGCTGAGAGGGGAGGGGTGAATCAGCACCTCCAAAACCTTTTTCTCTTTAAATTTGGTTAAGTAAACTTATAGCTAAAAGGCAAAAAGATTTAAGCATATAATAACAGTAAGCAAACATTCACATAGTGACACCAGATTTATCATGTGGAAACCCAATTAGGGTGAAAACCACGGTGTGAGGAGACCTCACAAATTTTTTACTCTTCTAGAGTACACCCTGTTAGGAGCCTTCATGGTAAAAGGATCAAAACACACTTGTTAGATGTGACCCGGTTAAGGGATTTGTTACAATGAGGTCGGTTAGTGCCTACCTAGTTAAAGGATTTTAGAGCACCTTTCAAGATGCCACCCAGTTAGGGGATTTGTTACAAGGGACCTATTAGAGTCCACACAAATACTAGGATTTAACTATTGTAATTGTTAGAGAACAATAGAAGGATTGACCTTTTACAAATGGCTTTGCATAGCCTGATAAGATCTCTGTTCGTGCTCAACTGAGAAGCATCACCAGTCGATGCAGGTGTGTTCTCATCTACTATTGTGCTTCTCTACACAATCTTCTTTCTCACTTCTTCTTTCTTCCTTTCACCCCTGGCTTATTTTCAGCATACAGGTTCACTCTTTTACTCGACAGAATGAAGGCAACCTCTATTCTCCACAGGAAAAATAATATATAGAGCCCTAGCCCTAATTGTGCTTCTTATGCATGACCTAATTATAGATCCTTATTGGATTCATTACTCAATGGAGTACTAGTTCACTGAGGAAACATCTGATGCATGCCCTTGCTTTATCTGCATTGAAAGGAAAGCGGTAGTTGCATGTCAAGAAACTTTCCTTCAAGAGAGATAAAACTTTGTTTTAAAGCCACAGATTCCAGCTTTAAAACCTCTAGATGTGCCTCAAACCGATCACCAATATAACTCAAAGACTTCCAGATTTAGAGTAGAAAATCTTGATAAAAGAGTTAGTTGGAACATATAGTTTAACTATGACTTCCTCGGTTCATATCAGAGTCATTAATATATCGGTTGAGATCTTCATGCTATGAATAGGTGAGAGTCTTTGACCTATTACTGTCTCTTCCTAGGCTTACCGGTTGCACCATCCTCGGTTGCATTGTTGACACCGGTTAGCTATTGCTTTATTTATACTTGTCTACACCAGTTGTAGCCCTGTGCTTGGTTGATGGTAGAATCCTCTTTTTCTTAACTGTGTACATTGCCCGGTTGCTAAAGACTTTTTATAGTGACCAATGGCATTTGCATACAGTCACATCAGTCTTGTATATTGGCACCATCAGCCAAACCATTCTTCTTTCCTACAGATCTCCTTGGATCTTTAGACTTTGTAGAGATGACAAGTCTCTATACTCTTTTGCCAATCAATGACAATACTTGTACTGGTAGTAGGCTTACTGGTCACCATCACTTGATGCAAACACTAGACTATCTCCTACCACATGGAGGAAAGTCATTTGAAACATGGGTGTATGTCCTGACATGCATCATGTAGGTGAATGGTCCTAGAAATAGTTCCATGATTGAGCCTTCGGGCTTCGCCATGCCACCACGTGTCCAAGATGTGTATCTACAAAGAAGAAGAGAGTTTGAAAACCTGAATGAGCACACAATTCTTCCACACACTTAGAGTAAGGAAGAGAAAGGGAAGATCTTGGTCATTGTAAGTATTTAAGTCAGGGATGTTGATTGCTATAGAAGGTGTCTACAGATTCAAAGATTTATTATAGCAATATAGAATAATAAAAAGATGCAACATAGAGTATTACTAATGGCCTAAGATCCTCTCTTGATATTATTGATTGATTTGTCAATGGATAGTCGATTAATGAGGCTTGAGCTACTACGAACAAAGAGAGATTATAAGAACTAATTTTTTTCCTTCAAGAAAATTGGAATAGCTAAGAAGACTTTGGTAGAGTTTCCTCTTAGGCAAATAGTGAATTTTTTCTCTTGAGGGAGTTTGAACCTTGTACAAAATGGGGAATAAGAGTGTTTTGTTTGTTTGAATGGGTGAGAGAAGACATTACTTTAAATTTCTTTGGTATTACAACCTACAACATAAATGCTCCACACACAAAATACACTTTTGAATCTAGAAAATATGTTAGATGTTAATGCACCATAGAATGCTTGTGTATTATGTTGTAGTCCAAAATAATGTTTCTTATTTCAAACAACAAATTGGTAATACTTCATCTTTTTTTGATTGTGGAGTTAATATTTGAAATCAAGATATAAAATTTTATTTTAATTTCCAAATTTGGATGGGTGTGAACTATAAATATGAAATTGCACAAGTATGTACAAATTTTGACTCAACACTATTATTCATCATCTTAAATTAGATTCTTGAGTGTAGAATTTACCCAAGTCAATTTTGTTGTTGTGGATTTAATTGCTACTCTTTTAAACTTAAAAAGTAAGTTCTTGCCTCTCCAACCACTTCACTATTCATTATGGTTTGACTTAGTGTATGATATGCTGATTGATATTCTTAGCTATTTTATTCAAGGATATTCACTAACCCCTTTGAAGATCATCTTGAATGTTGGAATGTGAAAAAAAGCATTTACATCAAACAACTTAAAAAAAGATAGTGTATATTTTATATTTATTTCATGTGATATCATCCATTATGTTCTTACTCGTTGCTCTCTATTCTTTCACTTAGAAGCACAAAGTTATTAGATTAGGGGTCTAACTATGAAGAAATTGAAGTTCACAACTCAATAGATTCCCTTAAGGTGTTTTAATGTATACCATCTATCCTTCTAAATGTTCAGATAGAAGAAATTGATACATGCAAATTCAAACATTGCACATTTCACCATATAAAATCTACAAGTTTGGATTTCTACTCATGAAAATCAATTACATTATTTTACAATTTATCCAAAGAAAAAAATACTAATTTTACATAAAATAAGATCTTTATTCAAGTTAAGTCTTAAATTCTATAATAGTAATAAATCAATTTCTAACACTTACAATCCCAATACTTATCAATTATCAGATTTCAAACTAAAAATTATATTTAATTTAAAATTTCATTCAATCATTAACCATAATTTGTTTCTTAAATATATTTATTTATAATAATTTAACTAATTATCCTAAAAAAATTAGGTAAAAAGGCACACTTTTAATACATCTATGCTAGTTGATATATGATTCATACAAAATCATTAAACCAATCACATGTTGTGCTTCTTTCCCAATTAAAATAAATTTTAAAAAGGTATCAATAAACTTGCCAAAAATATAAATATATAAAGAAGCATCTCAATGTAGCAAGTTGACATGAGAAAGGAAACATCATAAATACAATTTAAAAAAACCAACTTCATTTGTTTGCACATACCGACCAAACTTATTTTCATAAAAAGTACTTCATTTGCACAAGTCGCAGTCGAATTTGTTCCTTTTGCCTCTGCAGGCCATTATTGGCATTTTCTTCCTTCAAGTCATCTCTCTCCATGAAAGGCCAAATTATCTTATGATGTCATGTCCGGCATTACCAACCTGTGTGTGAAACACCACGTATTAGACAAACAACTTTTTATTAAAAATATATTATCTCGATCTGACATATTCAAGAAGTTCCATGGCCGACGCAATTCTCCATTGATAAGAGTCATTGAAAAATTCTCGATCTAAGAGCACGAACTCCATTCTTTCGTTTTCTCTATAATTATATCTCTATCTTTCTCTTTTCGTGTGCTAGTTTTGCCGCCCACGACAACGAGAAAGTGACTGCAGAATTTCGTGAAGAACTTTGAGAAAAAACATCTTTCAAACTGATCCATTTCATGGCTGACTCGCTCATCATGAAAGATTCCTTCAATTAAGAGTAGCTCTCCAACTCTTGTCGCTCACAAGATTCAAATGGATTTATGAATCGCCCATTACCCAATTTAGTCTAAATCAATATTGGACAGCTTTTGAGCGTATTGCCATCGTCAGAAGCTTTCACATGCACGTTTCCTATGTTTCTTTTTTTTTTTAGCTTGGACCTCTCTTCACTGTTCTATCTTTACAAAAATAGGTTGTTGCAAGTTGAATGCTCATTTTACCCTTTGACCATTGAAATGAAGCTTCACATAAGTCTTATTCCTTCACACTTCATTTCGGTGTTCTTAGATTGTTGTAGAAGAAAACAGTTCGACAGGTTCGAAATTCTATTTTAGTTTTGGAGTCAAATTTATTAATCTATATATGTTTTACGAATTGTGATTCACAAGAATCTGTTTTCTATAAGAATAAATGAAACACTTAACAGTCATTGTATCTAAGTGATGTTTACATAAGTAAAACATCAAATATTTAAACAGTTTTATAATTCTACAGTTATCGAAATTCTATTTTAGTTTTGGAGTCAAATTTATTAATCTATATATGTTTTACAAATTGTGGTTCACAAGAAACTATTTTTTGTAAGAATAAATGAAACACTTAACACTTATTGTATCTAAGTGATGTTCACATAAGTAAAACATTAGAATTTTGATACTAATAAAATTGTATAAGACACATCTTTACTAAATTTTTTCTTACTTTTTTTTAGAAAGACTAATACATAAAATCTTTAAAAGACAATTCTAATTATCTTTGGATCATCTTTATGCATAAAAGTAATATGTAATCTCTTCTAAACTCCAAGAATTTGTGTTTGGTCATTGAGCTAAGTGTATATTAAGAATAATAACCACCCACTAGATTCTCTTAGGAAAAAAATGTGTATCCCTTTCTAGTCTCTATAGAATGTGGTCGTTAGTAATATAGTTGATTTAGTACATTAAAACTAATATGTATTTGTGAAGGCTCACCTACATAAATCTAAGAAGAGGGGACAAGTTCATTATAGAGACTTACAATGTTATTATCATCATTATAGACTATAATATGTTCACATAATATGGATACTTGAATGTTTTAAAGACACAATGTTAAGGTGGACTAGGTCATTTCTCTTTAAAAACTATTGTTGCTAAAATCATGAGACACATATTATTGGTTAGGTTTTTTCAATGATGCCCATAAATGGGTAAAAAATTTGTAGAATGTGTGATTTCTTTAATATAAAGAGAAGGATAGACATCCTCCCCTCCCACCCCATTTAGGTAGATCAATTCTTTGCCAAATGGAATTTAGACTATTTTTGTGTGATCAACCCACTTTCTATTATTGGACATAAGTGAGTACGATAGTGATTTGTTTAATATAAAGAAAATGATAGACATCCTCCCCTCCCACCCCATTTAGGTAGATCAACTCTTTGCCAAATGGAATTTAGACTATTTTTGTGTGATCAACCCACATTCTATTATTGGACATAAGTGAGTACTAAGAATGATGCAGGGGCATCCAAGATTAAGGTAGGGGCATTCTTGTCCTCAGTGAAACTACATGGGGTGTTTGTATTTTGGCTGGTGTTACTCAGTTGCAGCCTTGATCGACAGCCTTAGTCATTAAAGGAAGCTCGGTCACTGAAGGAACTCGGTAGTCTCTAGCACTCGGTGAAAGTGTTTCTTGGTTATGCCTGCGGTGCTCGGTCGACACTGGTGCTCGGCGATGCCTGGTGTGCTCAGTTATTTCACTATTGCTCGGTAGTTCTGGCTTACCGACTGGAGTTATGTGTGATTTGTTGGGCCGACTTGGTGCATTTATTGTTGGTAGCTTTTGTTACAGGCCAACATGTTGAATTAAATGTTTGTATACAATTGTAAGCCGACTTGTATGTCATTTAATTATTTGTTTTAGGAGTTAATGGTTTCATCCAGCTGACTTGTGGCTGATGATTAGTATTTATAGGATGTTTGGGGTAGTTGTTTAGGGAGGAGGATCATTAGGAGATCAATAGAAGTTCATGACTTGAAGACTTAGCGAATCAGATCTGAGGTTTTGAAAGTTGAAGTTGGCGAAGTTGTGGAAAGATCTTGCATGATCTTGCAGATCAGATTGTTATTTGATAGTTGTTTGTAGCAGAGCTAGTGGTTTGCACACTTGGAGACAAGGAGATTTCTTGGAGGCTTGCAAGCTCAAGTTTAGATCTACCTTAGAGTTTCCATTAACTTTTGATTGTCTCCAGAGCTGAACTAGCTGAGAGTGTATTGGATCTGTTTGGATATTGCAGAATTGTTTCTGATTGTAATTGGCCCTAACCCGAAAGGCCTTATAGCCGAGCATGTTATTGAAAACTACTTGAAACAATTTTTGTGTTATCTATTGGATTGAGTATTTTGCCATGTAATTCTGTTGGCTACAAGGTTTGGACTGTCCTTCATTGGATCCACCATCCTTGACTGCATCAAAGAATCATAGAAGTAGTTACATTTAAGGAAGCTATTAAACCTCTAATTTTTTTATTTATTGGGAGGTATTATGATAAGATTTTTTCCTTATACCATTAGTTAGGATAATGTTAAAGCCTTTGTAGGAACTCAAATAAATGTACGTGCAATCAAGCTCCATAGGTATTTTAAAAAAATATTGAATTAGTATCCCCAAGGTAATGGATTGGTTTACTCTACCAACAAAAATATGATCAAAATAATTGAAAGGATGTTCGAAGAGATAAGAGGTATGAGCTAAATTTCTATTTTATGCTTTTTTATATGAGAGAGGGAATAATTCTTTTTTCATTAGGGTTTTCTACTCTTCAACTTGCACAATACCTAAATATGGTAGAGAATATATTGCAATGATAGTAAAGTTAGTTGAGTTGGCTAAGTTGGAAAAGACCTTGTTAAGCCTTAGTCATTCATTTATCCTTGATCAATGGTCTAGAATTATTTTGATACATTTGTAAATGTACAAGTAAGTGATAAATATTAAATACGCCAAAATCAAGGATTAAGATAATTTCAATTTTAAGATCTATAGTATAATTTTGTCTATGAATAACTACTTTACTAGCTAGCCTATTAAATTATATACCCAATGAAATAAGTAACTAGTCATAAGAATGAATGAGGACTAGAAAAAATAAATTTAGATTCATTTATTCATGGAAGTTATGAGCATTTTGGTGGAAGTAGTATTTAGGCAGTGTTCCTGTTTAGCCGTTTGTGGTAATTGGATGATATCTCCTAATTGAGATATAATCTAGTTATGCACAATTGGAAAGCAGTTGAAGACATGTTGTTAGTGACATGGATGACAGTGTAAACCTTGAGGTCACACGAGTGAAGATTTATTCTAATTGGAAGCTGACAGTTTTGTGTAGTGTGTGGAAACTTTTATTTTATAATTTGTATGCCGACTCATTTGTAATTACTTGAGTGTGGTATAAAGGAAGGAATGTTTTCCTTGTTGTAATGTATAATATGTAATGAAAGTGTATGAAGGAATTGTGAAAGTGAAATTGTTGAAAGAGGATATGCGAAGTACTGAGATTTGGTATTGAGATCTGAAGGAGTTGGTGCAGTTTGGAACAGTCAGAGGAGTATTGAATTATTGAGGTTAGTAATATTTTGGTATTATTCTATTGAGTAATACAAAGATCAGTTGGATAGTGAGTTTGGTGATCTTACCTTGAAGTTGTTTGGGTAGTGGGTCCTTCTGTCTTCCATAACTCCTAACAGAGTTAGAATCTTTTAGCAGGGATTCAAAATCTCCTAACAGGGATTCATATGTACTGAATGTATTTCATAAGACTCCTAACAGAGTCCATCCTTTCATAAGGAATATTCATATTAGTGCATCTTTTGTGGGCATCATTCCCACCGGGGTTTACTCTTTGATCAAGAGGTTCCCTAGTCAACATATCTTGTGTCATTGTGTTATTGTGCATGAATATCTTTCTATGGTTGTTGGTTACATTGCTTATATGGTTAAAATCTATTAAAATTGATAAAGGTTATAATTATCTGATAATTGATTCACCCCCCCCCCCCCCCCCCTCAGTTATCTTGGTAGACTTTACTTTCTAACAATTGGTATCAGAGCATCAGGTCCTTGAAAGAGAAGTTTAATAGCTTAAGGAGATCCATGGTGAATTTCAGGAAAGAAAGCCCTAACTTTGATGGAGTGAATTTTGACAGCTGGAAAGAAAAGATGAAGACACATCTACTGTGTTTAGGACCAGGTTATTGGTTGATTACTAAGAACGAGAAGACTGTCATTGATGAGGATAATATTGAAACATGTACCAATGATGAAAGAGATCTATTCATGTGTAACATGCTTGCTAGAGAAGCACTTTTGTCAGCCCTTCTGGAGAATGAGTACAGTCAGGTAAAATATTTGAAAACATCTCATGAAATTTGGTTAGCTTTACAGTCTAATTTTGAAGGTGATGAACATGCAAAGAAAGTCAGATTACATAATTGGATATATGGATTTGAAGATATAAGAATGATGGAAGATGAATTTGTTAGAAGCTATATTGGTAGAATGTCAGAGATTGTTGCAGGTATAAAATCTTGTGGAGGAACAAGGACAGAGAATGAAGTGATATGAAAAATTTTGAGGACATTGTCTCTTGCATTTAAGTAGACAACACAGATGATTGAACAAGTTATACCTTGTATTGAAAACTTTACAAGAGAGACTCTTCTTAGAAGATTGGAAGCAACAGAAATGAACCTGAGGTTATCAAGAGACTTACCTAGAATGGAGACAACATTCAATGCTCTTAGTATTCACCCTACTTTATCAAGAAGCATCAGTGTGAGTGGAGATTATGTTGGCAGCAACAGATCTAGAAATGAAGAAGATAGGAAGATTGAAGAAGGTATTTCCTTGCTTGTGAAGAGAGAACTAGACAGTAAGAAAATCTTTAAATGTTGGACATGTCAAGAATATGGTTATTTTGCATCTAAATGTCCTAAGAGAGTTAAGAAGTACAAAAACAATTTTAAGCCTAGAAGATCTAAGGAATGTTATTATGCTAATGATGAAGAACTTGAAGCTAGTATAGAGAGAACCTTCAGTGAAAGTGATACTGAGAATAATGATGATATAGGATTTGTAGCAATTAAAGAAGAAAATCTTGAAACAGAGGTTAAGGAAGAAAAATCTCTAGTTTCTCAAGTTGAAAAGAAAGTTGATTGGATTATAGACAGTGGTTGTTCACATCATATGACTGGAGACATGAAAAAGTTCATAAAGTTTAACAATTATGATGGAGGAGTTGTTAGAGTTGGAAACAATGCACCTTGTTTGATTAAAGGTATAGGATCTATTACTCTTGATGGAAAGACTAATACTGATGATGTTTACTTTGTGGATGGTCTGAAACATAATCTTTTGAGTGTTGGATAGCTAGTTGATAAGGGATATCAAGTTTGGTTTACTGAGAAAACTTGTGTGATAAAAGACAAAGATGAAAATTTGATTGGTACTAGATCTAGAACCATAGGTAATGCATTTCAGTTGAATCCTACTGAGATGACATGCTTGATTACTAAGATTGATGATAGTTGATTATGGCACAGAAGATTTTGTCATATAAATTTTGATAACATTGTGAAAGTGAGTACTACACTTGCAGTAAGAGATTTGCCTAAAATTATGAAGCCTACTAACATGGTGTGCAAGGAATGTGTGGTGGCTAAATAGAAGAGAAGCTCATTTCCCAGTAAGAAGTTTACATCAACAGAGAAGTTGGAGATTGTTCATACAGACTTGAGCGGTCCTGCAAAGACTAGAGGATTCTATGGAGAAAGGTATTTTATGATTCTTGTTGATGATTTTACAAGAATGACGTAGACTGCATTTCTTAAAGAAAAATTTGAAGAATTTGATAAATTTAAGGTCATTAAGAATAAAGTTGAGAATGAATCTGGAATGAAGATTAAATGTTTCAGATAAAATAGAGGTGGAGAATTTACTTCTAGAGAATTTAACACCTTTTGTGAAGTAAATGGTATTAAGAGATAATTTTCAGCCCGTAGGACACTTGAACAAAATGGTATTGTAGAAAGAAGAAACAGATTAGTGACTGAAGCAGCAAGAGCTATGTTATTTGAGAATGACTTAGGGAAGATGTTTTGGAGAGAAGAAGTGAACACAATAGTGTATACCATTAACAGAGTACAAATTAGAGTAGACACAGACAAGACACCCTATGAACTATGGTTTGGACATGCACCCTCAGTTAAGTATTTTAGAATTTTTGGAAGCAAATGTTATATAAAGAGAGATGATGACATTGGAAAGTTTGATCCTAGAAGTGATGAAGGTATATTTCTTGGATATTCTTTGAAAAGAAAAGCTTATAGATGTTACAATAAGAGAACTAAGACTATTGTTAAGAGCACAAATGTTAAAGTTGATGAAAAGTTCAAAATTCAGGAAAGAATGCTTGGTTATGAATCAGATGAAGGAAGTCATCCTAGATCTAATATTGAGACTACTGAATTATTCTATGAAACTAACAATGATTTTTTGAATGAAAGCCATAGTTAGGTAATTGAAGAACCAACACCTAACAAGAATTTATCAAGGAATCATCCTATTGAGTAGATTATTGGAAGCATAGACAGAGGAGTTCAGACTTGAAATAAGGTACAAGAATAGTTATGTTTGATTTCTCAAATTGAACCTAAATCTACTAGTGAAGCTTGTGAAGATGAACATTGGATTAAAGCTATGAAAGAAGGACTAGATTAGATTGAAAAGAACAAGACATGGGAATTGGTCCCTAGACCTAAAGATAAGAATGTTATAGGAACAAAATGGGTATTCAGAAATAAGATGAATGAACAAGGAGAAGTAGTAAGGAACAAAGAAAGATTGGTATGTAAAGGATACTCACAGCAAGAAGGAATTGACTATGAAGAAAATTTTGCACCAGTAGCAAGAATTGAACCAGTAAGAATGTTTTTGGCTTATGCAGCTTTTAAGAAGTTCAAAGTATATCAGATGGATGTGAAGTCAACATTTCTGAATGGAGAGTTAGAAGAAGAAGTCTACATTGAGCAGCCTGAAAGTTTTCCTTTAACTCATGAAAGAGATATGGCATGTAAATTGAAGAAAACTTTATATGGACTAAAGCAAGCACCTAGAACTTGATATGCAAGATTGGACAAGTATTTGATAAAATTAGGATTTACAAAAGGAACAGATGATAGCAACTTGTACACAAAAGAAATTGAAAATAGTTTTTTGGTTGTAGTCATCTTTGTTGATGATATCGTGTTTGGAGGAGAAGATGAAGATAGTGATAAATTTGCAGATGAAATGAAGGCTGAATTTGAAATGAGTATGATTGGTGAAATGAAATATTTTTTGGGATTGCAGATAACACAAAATAGTGATGGTATCTTTGTAAGTCAGACAAAGTACTTGAATGATTTGTTAAAAAGATTCAGAATGGAAAACTGTAAACTAGTTGGAACACCTATGGGTATGCGCAAGATCATGAGGGGCCAAACTATGCCCTTAAGTGGCAATGAAAAATTAGCAAATCAGGGTTAGTCAACTTGACGTGAAAATTTCAACTAGCTATGAACCTAATATCAAAAAGTTGTAAGAATAGAATCTATAGAAAATTTAATGTAGTTTCTAAACTACTAGGATTTTTTTGAGAAAAAGTTAGTATGATTGGTGAAAAGTATAGATTTCAATGCAGCAGTACAAAAATTTCAAGAAAAAAATAAGTAGGTGTATGTCTGACCACCTTAATCATAATCAAATGATAATATTTTATTATAAGATTTTATATATAAGTAGTAGACTCATGCCCAGATGTGACACATATTTTTTTATAATTTTATTCCAAAAAAATAATTAATTATGAATTTTTTGCTACAACATTTTCAAAATAAAAAAACTCCCATGTCTGACCACCTTAACTCATTCAAAACTTTACAAAATTCAATTTTATTTTTTTTCCCTTATAGTAGGCGAAGCATAGAATGTGACACATTTTTCAGATTTCAAAAATGTTATACCGTCTGAAAGTTATAGTCATTTTTCAATGAATATATAAATCAACACTTTAGAGGTAGCTCAATTAGAAAATAACTAATAATTACTTATCGAATTTAAAGTTTGATAGCAATTATATCGATAGAAAGCTGATAATCTCCTTAAGATACCCTTTTCATTTTTATCAAATTTGGGTGAAAAAAAGTTGTCAGCTACATTGTCAAAGTTTTGAACTAACATCGCCACTTTTTGGCCCCTCATGATCTTGCACATACCCCTATGGTAACTGGACATAAGTTATCTAGCATAGATGAGACTCTTGTAGTAGAACAGAAGAAGTACAGATCTATGATTGGAGGATTGCAGTACTTGACACATACAAGACCTGATATAGCACACTCAGTTGGAATTGTAGCAAGATTTCAAGCTGAACCTAGAGAATCACATTATGCAGCAGTGAAGAGGATACTGAGATATTTAAGAGGCACAATTGAGTATGGATTGTGGTATGAAAAATCTGATGATTTTACCCTATGTGCATATATAGATGCTGATTGGGGAGGTAGTGTTGATGATAAAAAGAGCACCAATGGTGGAGCATTTTTCCTTGGAGGAAGATTGGTTTCTTGGGTAAGCAAGAAGTAGAATTGTATTTCATAAAGCACAGCAGAAGCAGAGTATGTAGTGTAGATCTCTATAATTTTATTGACCATTAGTGTTTCACACTTAGTCATATATCTAGGCAATGATGGTCGGTCATCATTACGACCGAGTCATTTTGTAAAGGCTGAGTTTTGTATTGTATACTTATCAAGTAGTAGTACTACCAAGTATAGTCATGGTCACTATGTTTGTAATATGCCGAGAGTATAGTTATTGTTGAGTTACATATATCAGTGATTACTGAGTGACAGAGAAGTTCAACCAATGCCGAGTACAATTAATGCCAAGTGCCAGGAATAACTTTTGCCGAGTTAGCCAGGAATGACATACAAGTTTGGAATGGCACAATGATCGTGGTAAACCATTTTTGGTGATAATGATGTTTTGTATTATGGAGGTAATTATGCATCCATATTATTATCATTGATCCCTATGTAAAACCTAGAGCCAATCAAAAAATTGTATAGTTTAGGTGGCAATAGAAATAAATATGAACCATAGATCTTGAAATGGTAAAAAAAATTTGTTGTTATATAAGGGCAAGATCTAAACCAAAGAGGAGTGTGTGTGTGAATCAGAGAGATAAGATTGAATTAGTATGATAAGATGATCAAAGAAGTATATTCAGAATAGCAAAGTATTCAGACAGAGTTTAGTGATCGAGCTAAGCAGTGAAAGGATAGAATCAAGAAAGATCAGATAGAAGAGATCAAAATATAAAGTAAAGAGGAGATCTGTAATTTGCATACTAGTGCAAACTAAAAGATCAAGTACTGAGACATTTTGACCAGTGTATTAGGGTAAATCTCTTAACCAATTAGTCTTAGTAGGCTTTTTGTAAATCTCTTTACCGAGTGCTTACTTTGTTGTAAGTTTATAAATTCTTTAACAAGGTAGACTATAAAAGTCTTTTATCTTTTGACAAAGCAGACCTTTCACAGGGTAGATCATGATTTGATCACATTTTGTAAGCCTTAACAGGAAAAACTTATTACTGTAGTAGTGAAGATTTGTGGGTGTCATCCCCACCCCAGTTTTACCTTTCAAGGGTTTCTAGTTTACCAAAATCATGGTGTTATGAGTGATTTCATGTATGCTGCTTTATATGTTTTGTTGCTTACTATGATCAAGTTTTGTTTATGTCATGCATAAAGTTTTATTAGATCAAAAGGATAAAAGTATGTAATATCTGATTCACCCCCCCCTCTTAGTATTACTTTCCCACTTATACTTCCAACATGTAGCGGCAGCAAACAATTGTAACCAGATAATTTGGATGAAGCAGATGCTGAAGGATATTGGAGTAAAATTTATTAAACCTGTTGTTATACATTGTGACAACACTAGTACAGTTAGTATGTCTAAAAATCCTATATTACATTCTAAGACAAAGCATATAGAGATAAAGTATCATGTAGTAAGAGAGAAAGTTGCTGAGAAAGAAGTCAGACTTGAATACATAAGCACAAAGGAGCAGATTGCAGACATATTTACAAAACCTTTGCCTAAGGATACATTTAAGTATCTGAGAGGTATGCTTGGGGTTATGCCCTAGCCTACTTTTGAGAATTGATGCAGATTGTTGCATCCGTCCAGTGGTATATGAGCCCTATCTTTCTTCTGGACTAGATGTTGGTACTTCCTCTATGGGGGAGTATTTGTATCTGAGCTGAGTCATGAGGACTCTAGTAAATGTATTTTCTGAACAATGTCTTTTGACATTAGAGTTGTTGTTGACATAATGATGAAATTTTTGTCATTGATGTCAATGGGGGAGAAGTGTACATGAAAAATCATTTGTACCATTTTTTGAAGAGAACTGAATAGGAAAATGAAGCAAGATTTGATTGATGAAGGAGACTTGAAGTATTTTTCAGAGCAGCAATGTTGCAATGTTGGATTTATGGAACATTGGATGTTTTTCATCTATGTTGCCATCAATGCCAATGGGGTAGATTGTTAGGAATGAATGCTAAATATATCTTATGGGAGTATTAGAATCCATTCTGTAGCAGTTGTTGTTGCATTCATGACTATGATTGTCATTGATGCCAACACAGTGATCTACTGAAGGTTAGCAAAGGAGCATACAGTGTTTTGGTTAGCGCACGTGGGATATTGGAGATCAAGATATGTGATGTTAAGGACTTATTCTATGTTGTGTTATATGTTTATGGTTAAGAGCACAGATAGTAATTCATTTAGTCATGGAAGTTATGAGCATTTTGGTGGAAGCAGTATTCAGGTAGTGTTCCTAAGTAGCCGTTTGTGGTAATCAGATGATATCTCCTAATTGAGATAAAATCTGGTTATTTGTAGTTGGAAAGAAATTGAAGACATGTTGTTAATGATGTGGATGCTAGTGCAAACTTCGAGGTCACACGAGTGAAGAGTTATTCTAATTGGAAGCCGACAGTTTTGTGCAATTTTTGTGTAGCGTGTGGAAACTTTTATTTTGTAATTTGTATGATGACTCATTTGTAATTACTTGAGTGTGGTATAAAGGAATGAATGTTTTCCTTGTTGTAATGTGTAATATGTAATGAAATTTTATGAAGGAATTGTGAAAGCAAAATTGTTGAAAGAGGATATGCGAAGTACTGAGATTTGAAGAAGGAGTTGGTGCAGTTTGGCATAGTCAGAGAAGGAGTATTGAATTATTAAGGTTGATAATCTTTTGGTATTATTCTATTGAGTAATACAAAGATCAGTTGGATAGTGAGTTTGGTGATCTTACTCTGAAGCTATTTGGGTAGTGGGTCCTTCTGTCTTCCATAACTCCTAACAGAGTTAGAATCTTTTAGCGGGGATTCAAAATCTCCTAACATGGATTCATATGTACTGAATGTATTTCATAAGACTCCTAACCGAGTCCATCCTTTCACAAGGAATATTCATATTAGTGCATCTTTTGTGGGCATCATTCCCATCGGGGTCTACTCTTTGATCAAGAGGTTCCCTAGTCAACATATCTTGTGTCATTGTGCATGAATATCTTTCTATGGTTGTTGGTTACATTGCTTATATGTTTAAATTCTATTAAAGTTGATAAAGGTTATAATTATCTGATAACTGATTCACCCCCCCGCTCTCATTTATCTTGGTGGACTTTACTTTCTAACATGAATGAGGACTAGAAAAAATATTTTCTAGATTCATATTCCACCTTCCTCCTTCTTTACATGTTTTATAAATGAATTCACCTAACATTACTTTTCATGCTCTTAAACTATATTTCATTACTCTCTTGATTAATGGTCAATGACCATTTTTAGCTCTTATCTAGTCCTTAGTGTTGTGGATATTATCACGACATTAGGTCTTTATTGACATTATTTATTAAAAAAAATTAACATTTAATTAGAGTCACGATATCTTATTATGTTCCATCTTTCCTATTTTGAAGATCTTGGAAAAGCATTATTTTTTGGATTTTCTATGCAAAAGATTTCAATGGTTTATGCAGTGACATACGCCATCTTTATCTATGGATTGAAAATAATACAATTGAATTTTTCTTTCTCCAAAATTGTATTTGGGAAGATAATCAATTATTTAGTATTTTTTATTGTTTGGGATTTGTATAAAGATAAAAAATTAAATTATCTTAATAAATGTTTTATTGCACTATAAGATTTGGTGACACAAAAATCATCAAGTTTGGTTAGTAAATCATTATTATCAAACAATTTTTTGTGGGGGATTAAACAATTATCTATGGATTTTAATTGCTTAAATTTGATCTTGTGTGATATGCTACATAATACTTATTTAACTTGGCCTAAATTTTCTTTCAAATTTTTTATCGTCACCATATATATTCTAGCATAAAGAATGATTAAGTCTTTTGCTATGTGATTGTTAGTACCATAAAATCATACATGTTATTGTTTTTACCCTATCCTCAACACCTTCTTTAAGTCTCCATTCATTACCACCAATCTTGGTGCATACATGTCCATACCTTAACAGAGATAGTGTCATTTTCTTTGTACAATATTGTGTGAGTTTTTCATGGAAGAGGATAGTGAAAGAACTTCCTACATTAGTAAAAAGGAGCAAAATACATGTGAAATATAGTCTAGTACCCTAAGAATGAAGTGAAAAATTAAAAGTATACCAAAATGAAATAATAGCCACCTAACCTCAAGCTAATGTACTCACAATAAAATTTGAATTAAAATACATCTAGATGAGCTTTATATTTCATAAGAACAAAAATAAATTTGGCAAAATTTTAGTAGTGTGACTCCATATATATATATATATATATATATATATATATATATATATATATATATATATATATATATTGAAGATTACTTGTGATGAATTGTAATGTGTATTGTAATGTTCTTCAAAATTCTAATATAATTTCTCTATAATAATGCTATTATGTATCATATAATCTATCATAAAATTAACCCCAAGATTAAAATATTATATGATTCTCTTATACATCATAATTAAATAAGACATTATTACAACCTCATATATCCCTTACAAAATATGTACACATGGTCATGAGTGCCACCTCAAATGAGGACACCATATTTTTCATCTAAGGATACAAATATAAATATATATAGGTTAATCAATATGGAACAGTAGATGCAAGGTCTATATGTCCTTCCCAATATTCTCCCACTTGTGAAATGCCTAAAAAAGATAAAAGGGTAAAAAATTAAACCATAATAAGGCTTGTGTGTCCAATATTTTTAGTACATACATTCTAGACTTTGTTATGCTCATAGGCTTTGTAATCCATCTACAATATTCGCTAAAATTCCAACATTTCTAGGAATCACCCTTCCATAATATTTTTTTTCATAAATAAAATAAGATTGAAAATGTACATGATTTGTCTACATGTGATAATTTATATTTTATTCCAAGATAATGGTTCTTTGACTATACCATGAATTTAAACTAATCCCTAACCAAACATATACATTATTTTTCAAGTTATATTACCTCCTTATGGTCATACAAATATGTTGTGTACTCTACATTTATAGAAATAAAATGAGCATGAGATATTAATTGTTCATACAATTAGTCACACTAGAAAATAGTTTAAAAATATAACCAATAACAATTTTTATTTTTTTTTCACATATCTTGCCTAGTTTAATAGATTTTCAAGTATTATACATATTTTTTTTTGTAAGTGACAACAATGATACTACAAGTGACTCACATTGTGGTACAAGTAATACTAGTAGAAAATGGTGTTAGGATTGAGTAATACTGAGAGGGGGGTATATCTATATTACAACACTTTGAACTTAAACCAATTGTGAACAAACTATAAGATTACATAAAATAAAAGAACATAAGAAAATAACACATAACTCATAACACCATTATTTATTTTCAAGGAAACCCTGGCCAAGAGAAAACCTCAATGGGGATGGTACCCACAAATATGCACTAGAGTAAAATGTCCCCATTAGGAGACCTATCCCTATTAGGAGATGAATATTACATAGTAAATTTCCTTGTTAAAGGAATATCAACCCTGTTAAAGGTATACAAACACCCTGTTGAAGGTATACTAAGCTTACAACTCTTACAATGATTACTTCGGTTACAAAGTGTTCTCAAGAGTGAATAAAAAAAGCATCTGCTATGCTTTGATAGTTCCAGTTGTAGTTCTCAATAACCTTTGATCTCACATCTGCCATCAACCATTACTGATATCTCTATTTCGCTATCATATCATATCTCTCCACAAAAATTTCTTCATTTATATATGTATTCTATCATTTAGTCGGCTCTCAAATACAATGAAAAATATAATAATTAATAATGAAAAGAGTAAATACCAAGTCAAAGATCTTGTATTACCAAAGTGTTGGCAATCCACAACCTTTATCTAAGTTAGCACATTATGATTCCATCTTACATTCCCTTAATCATCATGAATGTTCATATGCTCTATTTCACTGTCCCTCTGTCTTCGCATGTCTCCAAATCACGGTAACTCGCTAATAATAATACCAAAAAATAAGAGACCTTATCTGAAGGTTATACACATCCCAAAATGTCTTCCTCTAAGCTCATAAGCCATCATCTATCTTATACTATCTCCGATGTCCCAAAACAATACTGTTGTACTCTATAAATTTGTCTCCATACTTAGTCATTTTGAAGACTTCATCTCCAAAACTAGACTTAACTTAATGCAATCACCATATCAGCTATGATGCCATAAATGACAACCCTCAAGTGATTCATACTACTCTAAAGCATCACTTGCCAACAATCTCTCCCTTTGGTATTGATGGCAACACTGAGCGAAAAATGACTAAGTGTCCCAACAAAATACTTAACTCTCCTTCTTTTCTCTTTCTTCTCTTCTCTCCTAATATCTTTTTCTTTTTTCTTTTATATATTATTTTTTTATATTTTTCTTCTTCTCTTATACATATTTTTTTTCATTTTTCTTCTTTTCTTCTCTCCCTTTGACATCAATGGAAAGGTGCACCCAAAATCTCAAAATTTCCAAGAAAGGTGTAGAGCTTAGTGCTTGCTCACCAATTTTAGAATATCTTGGAAGGAGTCTTCCAAGGTCTTCACTTCATCATTCCATGATTTGATCAACAATTCACTAACATGTATCATTCCATTCAATGCATAAGATGAAGTCTCTACTACTTTTAATTCTATGGGCATAGCATTGATCATTGATTCCCCAATCTTCTCCATTTCAATAAGATGTGCCTCAAAAATTGATAGCTTAGGAGTGATTAGGATCTTTAGCAAACCAAATCTTGTCATTACTCTCCCTTTCTCTATATCCAATACATTCATCTTATAAAAAATATTTTATGCTTGCTTGTCCATATCTAATATGGTTTGTGAGGAGGTCTCACAACTGTCCATCATGCTATCAATGTAGCCCTATCCTTAGCTATTATATCTTAAATGTTTTGAATGTGTCTGATAGGTTTGATATAGTAGTTGTATAACTTCCTTCCATGTGCAACACAAATTTTGGCCTTAGATGTAGTTGATCTCAGAATACCCAAGTCCCATGAAATAGACTGGCATACTTCCTTCAACTTTTTCTCTAGATATCTTTTCTCTGCCTTCTCTTTTGTGATCTTTACTAGGGACTCATAGTGACTATCAAAGTTATCTAGTGCCAAATTTAGGTTCTCTGAATCATCTTTTCCTTGAAAAATAATAGGTATAGGGAGTATTTTATTTACTGTATCAACTGCCCTAGCAATTACCTTAACCTTCTTGTCTCCTTTTTGTTCAGATCTTTCTTTTGCCTTAGCAAATTCCATGAAGGATAATATCATCAATTCATCCTCATCCATGTTCTCTACATCTATTCTCATAGGCTTCTCCATACTTGCCAAAAATAGAGTGGTGGAAGTGTCAAGTTCTTGTTTGACTTTAGCTCTTACCTCTTCTCCTTTTGTTGTGTCTAACTCTACTCTATGTTCTATTTCTTCTTTCTATTCTTTCTCTTGCTGTCCTTCCTCTTCCTATTTTTCTTCTTCTTCTATCATTGCACTATCCATGTTTCCTTGAAATGGATCACTCTCATCAAGTGTAGTGTCAAGGGTTACAGGTACACCAACAACAAAGAAATCTAGTTTCTTGTCAGAACTTAGTTCACTTCTTTCCACATTACCCTTAGCTAACTTAGAGCTTTGTCCAACTCCTATAGGTGTGGGCTTGGTAGTCTCAGGAGGTGAAGTTTTCTTAGGAATGTTGCTCATAAGTATCTGATCTAGTGCCTTATGAGTATCTTCAATAAGCTCATCATATTTTCTACCCATAACCTTTACAAGTCTTTCTTTTGTTCTTAGTAAGGGTTTGAGTTACTTAATTATCTTCCCTCTCTCCTGTATAGAAACTACAAGCAATATGTCCTTAATAGTTTTATTGCTTTTCACTTCATCTTCTGTCTATGCAAGTTATTTTTTGATTTCTAATTTTCCATACAAGTCTTTAGGTATACTACCTAAAATTTCCAATAGGTTCTTCTTGTAAACCAATAGGTATTCAATCACTATATCTTCTATTATTTCTTTCTTGTTAGAGTCATACCTCTCATAGTATCTTCTTAATGTTTTTAGGTTACCATCTCTTATAATCCTCTTTTGCAATATTTCTATGTCTGGTTTCCAGTAGTCATTTTCTTTCTTTTGTTTTGACTTCTCTTCTTTCTTCTTTGCTTCCACTTCAACCTTTTGTTTCTTAGGGCTATTGGGTTTGGTTGTTCTTGTGGATCTTCTAGGTGTGCTCACATGTGTATCTTCTCTGGAGTGATAGATAGATCAATTTTATTGGAAGCAGGACTTACTTTTTTTTCTACTTTAGAAGGTGGAGGGGCTTCAATTATCATGCTTTCCAATCTAGAGGTTCCTTTAGTCATCTTATTCCTTAGTTCTTTTAGTTCTTCCTTTATCATCCCGGCCTTAGTTGCCATATCACCAACCATTTTCTCTATCTTTCTTTTCCTTATGCCTCTATCATGTTCTTCTCTAAATTTTTCTGACATTTCTTCATATGTGCCCCATTTCTCCTAAGATGTGTCAACTTTAGATGCTAAGACATTTTCTATTTTCATAACAAGAACTCAAAAAATGACTTCATAGCCCATGGGGCATCACCATTTCTTTATTGGTTCAACTGCTTCAAAACATACACCACCAATTTCAACCATGAAACAGATTGTATCCTTATATTTCTCAACCAACACTTTAGGGATTCTAAATCTTTCTTTCATTTGTCTCTATAGATTTTGATCATGGCAACTAGCTCATGATCTACCCATGTGTTTTTTTTCTTCGGTAGCTCTCTGATATCTGATACCAATGGGTATGCTATCCTTCAATGCTCTAGGGCACATTCTGGGGAACTTATGCTCAATATGTATATACATGTGAACTAGAAGTGAGCCAAATCTAAAAGCCTTAGATTTATCCTTCTTGATTATCTTCACATTCTCTAAAAAGTATTGTGCATGTTACCCTAATTTCTAGCATGTAGGATGATGAACATAAATAGGAAAACATTGCATAAAGGAAAACCTATTCAACACTACTTTTTAGGTGATGTAGGTAAACATTTTTCTATTGCATTCATATTTATTGTTTATATTGTACTCTAAGTATTAGTCATTTTCAAAATTTCAAATTCATAATTGATCAATTACATTGTGCATTCAAACTAAATGTAATAGAAAAATGTTCTTTCATATTTCATCTTTCATGTCAAAATAGAGTATAAATGGAATAATAGAAAGCATGATAGAAGTATGAGTAGGGTCCCATGTATTTTCTTGATCATCTACATTTTAGGAGTTGGTTGGTTGTCTATTTGATCCTCAGGTCCACGGTCCATGTCTTCATCTCCTAGGGGTCTTTAGGTTTGTCCTGCATCATGAGAGTGAAAAAGAATTTAGATCTAGTTTGATCTAAGCAATGCATGAAAACAAAAGCATCATACAACAATCAAACTTTTAGAGCTACACACATATCTGTAATATCAATGCAATAGAAAAATATGCACCTACATGAACTGAAAAATAGTAAGAAATGATCAAATGACTCCATAAAACCTTTTACTATTTATGGTCATCATTATGCATGTTTTTATATTAAACCAGATATCTGAATTAAAGGGACTTAGTTCTTGTAGCTGAGAAACCTTTTTCAGGATAGCAAGATAGCATTGGGTTACTAAACATATTAGGTTACTACCATTAATGCATGAATGTCATCATACATGGGACTCTCATAATGATAGATCATTTGGTCATGTTCACTAATCTTATATGCTAGATTTGATTTGATGTTTCCTTTAAACAAAGAAAACAAAGAGACGGATTGCTCAAATAGATTGTACATTTCATTTCACTATCACAGTCGAGAGAAAAGAAGATGCAATGTGGTGTTCACTATCAAAAGCACTAAAAAATGATACAACTTGTGCATATGCAGCCAAGAAAGAATCATATCTGATGTGGAATGTAATGAGGTTTTATCCCTTTCAAACAATTACAAAATAAATGTGCTTTGTTACTTGTACAAGACAAGTGACAACCGTGTTGTAATCACAAAGAGGAAAAGCTACAAGAAATGATCAAATGACAACTTTATACAAAAGATGCCTATTCGTTCATAGTCTAGAAAATGCTACAAGAAATGTATTTCAAAGTATCAAGTTAATGTTCACAGAATATAGTTCTGGGTGTCATGAGCTCGTGCTCAAACCCCATGAACTATCATTTTAGCATACTTGCATTTCATATTTTTAAAGAGAAATCATTTTATGTATTGGTCACTGTGTTTTGTGAAATGAAATCTAGAGTAAATGAAGAACAAGAATGTTCACATTGTTGCATTGTACATTTCAAGAGAAATCAGTTTAATGCACTAGTTATTATCATTTTCCATCTATGTAAAACTAGTTAGCATGTAACATATAATATTTTGTTTTGAAGTTAAGAAAAATCTCCGGTCACAACACATTGCTAGGTCACAGTCCAATAGATAAAACATGGCGAGCGTTGTCGGTCTCAACAGAGTAAAGAACCATCAAAGCACAAGTTTTATTACAACGAGCAGTGTAGGCATCTAACCAAGCTAGAAGTAAGTGTCTTGACAATGAGCATCAATTAGCAAAAGAACCCAAGTCATTCTAAACTGAAGACAACAAAAGATCGAACTATGGATGGCTGTTTCAAACGTAATAGCTCCAACATCCAAGCTACAAGGAAGTAATAGTTTAAACTAGAGTTTTTAAAAACACAATAGAACCCTATAAAAAATGTCCAACATATGAGCCACAAAGTGAAGATAATTATTAGTTTTTCATTTCCAAAACAATAAGAGGAACTCAAAGTCTTCATAATGAGAGGAAGGGTAAAATCGGCCTCTTTCAACCATTTATTAGCATGTTCTAGTTAAGAAAAGGAAAAGAGGGATGAATGATATACTTATCTCATGTCAGAGACCGAGTTCCTTGCAACTAAAGATGAGCTCCACTGAAAGCCATAGTTGCAGTCAAAGCCCGAGTGGTAGATCAAGACCCGAGTTCCCTTTTGAAGCTCGAGATCTTCAGTCCAAGCTTGAGATTATTAGTCACAGTCGAGTTCCTTGCAATTAAAGCCTAAGTTTTCAAATAGCCAAATGCTTCTGCAAATGAAGGTTGAGTTCTCAAATCATAGCCCAAGTTCACTTCTAATCAAAAGACAAGCTCCAAGAAATCAAGGTGCAACTTCTAATAAAAGCCTGAGTTCAACAATCAAAACTTGTGTTCCAGCTATTGAGCTCGATCTCTTGAGAGAATTGTTAACTTCCAGTCAAAGCCCAACATAGCCATGACCAAGGATGAGTCAAAAGATCATAGAGTTAGCATTATTTTATGCTTGAAATACAAGCAGAGGAGTCTCAAAACAATAACTTAACCTCCATTTTTGTAGTATTAAGAGCCAGATCATGAGATCAAACATAGAGAAGGACTAAATCATAGGATGTAGTTAATTTGCAAGAAATTTCACCACAGTTTAGGGGTTTTCATTTTCCCCAAACTGATGAAGGGTGCTCCCCTTAATACCACAAACACATAACAGAAATAGAGAAACAACAACAATATGCAAGAATAGAAAATGGGCTTCTTATTATCTCCACAAATGTGGAATTACAAACTTTCAGAATTACAATATGCAAAGCCACATGGGCATTCCCTTACAATATTCTGTAGGACAAAGCCTCGAATCAATACCCGGATCCACTACCCAGAACTGTCCCGAACTGCTCCTAACTGCCTAAGACAACACTACAACCTTCCTTATATAGGCAATTTTCCACCACCTAGGAAGGTTCCAAAATTTTAGCCAATAAGGCCGACCAAAATTAGAATTATTTTATTTTACAATTTATTACATCAGAGTCAGCTCAAAAAAACTTTTGAAACCCGAACATAAATTTTGAAGAAAATTTATTTTCCACCATTTCAAGTGGCCCAACTTCTGGAGACCATAAGTCATCACCCGTTGACCCGATTGACAATTATGACCTCAATTCGGAAAGGGCACGAGGAGCTCTACAACACTTAAATTAAGCTAGCTTCATTCAACCAAATTTTCAACCTCATCTGAGGCCACTAAAGCCTTCAAAACTGAGTTTGAAGTTTCTGTACCCTACTGCCAATATCAAAAATCTTCAATATCTACAAAGCTAGACTTGATTTGTCAATGAAACTTTACTGGCAGGCTGATATGGCCAAAATGAACCTCCAGGGAAGAAAATAGACCATTCTAAGCATGAACGGAAAACTTAGTAAATGTTAGCACCCTAAAAAATTTCATGGTTGTGCAGGTCTTCCCTTGGTCTCTGGAGTCTCTTTCCTGGTCTCTGGCCCTGAAACCCTTGTCTAATTTTCAAATAACTAGCTGTTGGGTACAAAAATTCAAAATATAACCTAACTTTACCCTGGCCTTGTTATTTTTTCGTGTTACTTTTTCAGGCCACTTAAAACCTTTTACTACATGTGCTAATAAATGAAGACCTTTTCATCTTTGTGGTTAGGTTTTTCCATGTCGGGCGGGGTCCCTTTAATATTTCCAAAGTCCTAAGCCCCTGCGCCATTAATTTTTCCTAAGTCTTCAGGCCTTAAAATTTGTGGCTATCGCTTGTTCACAAGACTGTTTGGTGTCAGAGGTCTCTGACATGCGAATTTGCGACCGTGTGCCATCTGTCCCGGCGGGCCCTATCTTCCTTCCTTGTTGACTTGCTAACGAGTGAGTAGAATCAACGATCATCGCTATACCGCTGAGGGAAGATGTGTGGGTTTTAACATAATGCTTTAACGATGGCCATCTGATGCGTTCCCTAAAGAAGGTTCAATGTGGGTCCATTGCCATGTCACACCACCGTGGATCTTGCTCATTGGTTGTGTCAGTATACATGTGGATGTTGTCAAATGACTGTGCAAATGGATATCAAGTGGGACCTGTGTTAGACTTGAGTTATTTGGCATCTTCTTATTGGTTGGTGTGTTGCTAAAAAGGATCCTGTCAGTGGGGCCTGAAGTAAAGGCTTTTCAATCTAAGGTCGGCGCATGATCTCAAGGAATATTCCTAACCCATGAGATCATGTGCCATCCATTGATTTTGAATATTACTTGGATGTGTCAGTGGGACCTGGTTGCTGGTGTATCTATTAGTAGGACCTGACATCTGCAGAAGATCTACGGGTGTCGTGTGATCGCATGGAATCTTTTCAGGCCATGCGATCATGCGACGACCGTTTGATTTAAGGTTTATAATTTGTGGGACCTATGTTAGACGTAGCAGATTAGGCATGTTCTCATTGGTTGACATGAGTCTGATGTGGCGTGTGTCAGAGGTCTAAGGAATGAAGGAAAAGTCAGAGGTCTGCCTAACGATTTTCGCAACATGGTAGCTTGTGATTCATTGAAATGGCTTATGCAGTAGGGTGGGGTCAAGTTGTCAGTCACTTGAAGATCTCGTGGTTGTCGCATGATCGCAAGGAATATTCTTCCCCTTCGTGATCATGTGACAGCTATCGATTTGGAATCTAACGTAAAGGCTGTCAGTGGGTCCAATGCCAAGTCATGTTGATTTGGTGGTTTTCGATTGGTCAACGGGGTAATGAGCTAGATGTTGTCAGTGGGGCTGCAGTTCTCAAAGGAGTAAGGTGTCTGCAGGTCCATGAAGATCGTGTGGTTGTCACTATACCGCTGAGGTGAGATGCTCGACTTTTAGCATTGCATTATAATGATGATTATTGATTTCATTTAAAGAAATACAAAGCGTAGGAAGCCCGGGAAAAGTAAAAAGATCTAATGGTGATGTTTTAAAGTTGATCAAAGTTTAAATGTTGACCATTGATTCTCTACTTGGCACCATAAAATAGCTATTTCTTCTAGGGTTTGAATTATGAGGGTTTTCCATGATAGGAAGGACTGAAATTGAATGCTTTTGTGGCCAGATTTGGTAGAATTGGTTTTGCCAACTATTGCAGAGTGGTCCAGGGTGTCTGATGATTAATTGCAGAAGGTTTGTACATTGAAAATGTAGGTAGTCACTTGCTCGAGGTATGTTGCAGGTGAGTAATCAGATTGTTTAGCATGGTAGATTCATGATCTCCGGTACAGTACTCTGAGATTCTTCATAAATTGAGATCATTCTTGGATCTGATTGTTCTAATTGCCTAGGTTTCCATCCCTGTAATAAATTTTTGATTGTTTCTAGTTGGTTTGGTGGGTGAAACCCTAACCCTAGTCACTCGAAGCTTGATGCATCCTCTTTGAGGATTCCAAGGTGACTAGGGGTATAAGTAGTTAATTTTTTGATAGAGTAAGGGTTCTGTCCTGAGGTTCTATTCTAGATTTTAGTCAGTTCCAATGGTTATGATTGTATAAATATTTGAGGAAAGAGGAGCTGGATTTTGGGTATGTTTCTTATCTTTGTGTTGCTTTGATTGTATATTGATCCTGAATATGTTAATGAGAATGCTATTGAGTTCCAATCTTACATTTGTGTATGTCTTCTTGTTTGGATTCTGAGCTCATATATGTTAGTATTACAAAGTGTATTAGCATATGGTTAACAAAGAGTATTGTGAAGACATCTCTGAGTTCCTAACAAAGTTAGGATTAAAGTCTTCTAGACGAGTTCAGTGAGTTTACAACCATATAATAATTTGATGTCCTAGTGTTTGACGGAGAGGGGTAATAGGCAAAGCACTTATCCTGAGCCCAAGATTGTTTGATTTAAGATCTTCAACTGATGTATGTAATTGGGTGACTCTTTGCCCTAGGTTAAGGCACTGGTCCATTCTCTGGAGGCATTTCATTGTCATCAACCACAGACACCCAAATTTAAATGATAATATCTTTCAGTCAATTAGTAAAGGACAGTTGTATATTTTTTTGAGACTCCTTTGGAGAAGTGAGTCAAGGGTACACCCGCCTGACCATTAAGGCTCAAATTGTAGAAGGATCTCATTGTTGATCCTTGTTAATTGGACCTCTTCCTTGTAGACTTTGGAATGGTGATAGAGTCAAAGTATCATTAAAGTTATCCATCAAAGTATAAATCTACAAGTTGAAGATCAAAGGGAAGAACCAACACTAAAAATAGTAAATTTCCAAAAATAGAAGCTCTGCACAAGATAGCCCTTATTGAAAAGAAACCAAAAATATTTTTGGGTGATGCAAGATTGTTCTTACGCCCAGGATGCTCCTGCATCAAACACCTGGGATAATTTGAGAAGTGAACCTGTCACGACTCAGGTGTGCAAAGGAAAACCAAGATGGTTAACCTCTTCCTTTGTCCGCCATGATGAATCTTCAACAGGTCATCCTTTCCCTTTGACCAAATATTTTTCACGTCTCATTCCTTGTGCTTCTTCCAACACGACTATCTAGTATATCCTCAATCTCTTTAGTATCTGAACTAGTTGCTGGAATACTCCACTGTGCTGCTGTGATCTCATCTTCAACACCTCCTTCATGATACTCTATCAAATCTGAAATGTTAAACACTAGTGAAATATTCAGCTCAGTAGGCAATTCTACATCATAGGCATTTCCTAAATCATGCTTCTTCAGTATCTTACATGGCCTAAACTTCTTCATTTTCAACTTGTTATATGTACCAACCCAAAACCGCTCCTTCCACAAATGAACCATGACTTCATCTCCAACCTAAAATTCTTTATGCCTTCTTTTCTCATCTGCCTTAGCCTTATACTATGCATTCATCTTGGTAATGTGCTTTCTCACTTCCTCATGGATTTTCTTCAATTGTTCTACAAAATCCTCAGCTTCAGCACTACTTATCTCTCCTTCACCTATCTTCCTCAACTCAAATGCATTTCTGGGACTACTTCCATATACAATCTATGGATGATGTGATGAACTAAACTTCAAATTTGTCTTCAACTCTTCACTTTCTGCTAGTGCTACCTTATTTGGCAAATTGGCTCTTGGAATCTAGTCCATCTAATGACTGATCTTTCTTACTAGTGGTAATCCATCAAGCACATTATCGGATACAATAGCCTGAAACTCATTCAATAATTCTGCAACTTCTACAGGTACATCTTCTACTTCCTCTTTCTCAGCCTTTGGAATTAAGGTAAAACACATATGCTCATGCCACATACCATCTAAGAAATTTCCTCTATCAACAAAAGTTATTCTTGCATTACCACATACCTTTTCTTCTGTTTCCTTCAATGGTTTTAGCTTATGTCGCACTCCATCCTTTGTCAGGGAATAGGTATTTACATGACCATCATGTATAGCACATCTATCAAACTACCAAGGTCTACCCAAAAACATATGACATGCATCCATAGATATGATATCACATAGTACCTCATCTTGGTATCTGCTAATCTTGAACTTCATTAGGCACTGTTCACTGACCATGACCTTGTGGTCATCCTGTACCCAAGCAACCTGATATGGATGTGGATGTTTCTGCCTCTTGAGCTTCAAATTTGTCACCATCTCTTCTGACACCAAATTATCAGTACTGCCACTATCAATAATCACATCACAACACTTTCCCTCACACTTGCACTTGGTGCGAAACAGGCTCCTCCTTTGTTCAGGTTCATTCTCACCACTTAGTAGGACTCTTCTGTTGATCAATGTTTCTCCTCTTTTAGCATCTTCAGAATTTGATGATTTGGCATCTTCATCTACATGTGCAACTTTGGCCTAGCCTTCATTCCTCCTATCCATCCTTCCTTGGCATTGAGGACAATCAAATTCCCTATGTGTTAGGAATAAGGTGTCTCAACCTTGGATAATTCTTATTCTTATTATTTGTTTTGTAAATGTATTTTTTGCAAATAATGAAATTAAGTGTGGGTGTACATGTCTAGTTGGCATGTTGATGTGTCACTCTACTTGATGTGTTAGCATCTTGTGCATAAGGAGATCATGACTAAAATGATCATGATGGATTCCTATGACGCGTAAGAACTATTTAAGGAATGTGCTATGATAGGTGTAAGAGCATCTTATGACTTGGGCCTATTTGGGCACCCAAGAAGAAGTGGTTGGTGTGTGTAAGAGAATATGTCAAAAATAGGTTGGTATGACAGATTCTCTTACACTTCTCTTGTGACTGTTATTTTTGGTGGATTCTATGACAAGCTATCATAGTCTATTCTAGGGATGGACGCCTATTCTTGGGATTGCATGTAATAGCTGTGTACATGTGGCTTTGTGCATGGGTCTTGGTGGTTGGATGCCAAACTCCTTTTTTGGGTATTTTTTGGGTCCTAAGGAATTTATATATATGATGCTACTTCTATTGGAGAGATATAAGTTTTACTAGTCTCTCATCTCCTGAAAGAACTTGCATTGCAAGTGTGTTGTAGTCTTTGTGTTGAAGATAATACATTATGCAGGTTTTGGAGGGGTGGGGTTGTTTTACCAAAAGCTTTTTCCCCACCGGCATATCTTTGTGTTTATGTGTTTCAATCTTCTCTATCTATTTTCTGTATGCATGGTATATGGCTGCAATATCTTTGTTAAAGTAGTTAATGAATTTGAAATTGTAAGGATTTAAAAGAATTTGCACAATACTTTCCTTTAGAGATTAGTGTAGGAAGTTGTTTCCGCACCTGAGTTTCCTTACACTATGACCTTCTTCTCCACAGTGAAAACATGTTCCACGGAAGCCTCCTCTTCTAGGTCCTTGTCCTCTTCCTCTTCCTCTCTGATCTCTATTATTCTAATCATGGAAATGATTGAAATTATCTCCTCTTTGATTCTGACTATTACTGGCCTCATCCTTCTTTTTTGGATCTTCATTTCGATCTCCATATGACCATCCACCAGATCTTCCATCACAACCTCTTCTGCTTTGTCTACTCTCAAAGTTCTTGTTCAAATTTTCTTCTATTTTTAGGAAAAACTGGTATGCCTCTTCAATACTGTTCATTCGAACCAGATTCAACTCCTCCTAAATGCTAGGCCTCAACCCATTAAGGTAACGGGCAACTTTCTCCTTATCAGCTTCCGCATGTCCTATTCTGATGAGGATTCAAGAGAACTCCTCTGTATACTCCTAAACAGATCTTCCTGCTTGTTTCAAACTTTGCATCTTCTTCAGTAGGTCAAGCTCATACTCAACAAGAATGAACTGCAGCTTCAATTTATCCACCATTCGATCCCATCTTGTGATTTTATCTTTCCCTCTTCTATTTCACTCCAATTTAATCTCTTGCCACTAGATCTTTGCATGAACTTTCAGTCTGGCCTTCACAAACTTGACCCAATTAGGATCCTTGATATCTTCATACTCAAAATATTCTTCACAGTCATTGATCCAGTCGATCAATTCCTCTGAGTTAAGTTTTTTGAAAAATGTTAGAACCTCAATCTTAGGTCTTTTCCTGATCTTTGAGATGGCTTGGAAAAGTCTTTCTTCTTCTTGATTCAAAACTTCAACTTCTCCTTCCTGATCAGAATTTCCTTCTCCCTCAGCTTCATTCTCACTTTCATCTTTGACATTAAGATTCATTCCTCTACGAATCTCCTTTTGTAATGCTCGCACTTGTCTCTGGAGTTCCCTAACCTCAGGTGTTACAACACCAACTCTTCTGCCATGTTCCCTTCATGGAGGCATTTTTTTGCTTCTTGTTGAAACCCTAACCACAGTCCTGGTGCAAACTGCCTCACATTCGATAATCTGTTTACATAGAAACCCTAACCCATAGTCCTGGTGCAAACTGACTCACAATCGGCAGTCTGTTTACACAGTACCCCTAACCCACAGTCCTGGTGCAAACTGCCTCACAATCAGCGATCTATTTACACACTCAGGAAATCCTTCTCTGATACCACTTGATGAAGGGTGCTCCCCTTAATACCACAAACACATAACAAAAATATAGAAACAACAACAATATGTAAGAACAAAAAATGGGCTTCTTATTATCTCCACAAATGCGGAATTACAAACTTTCAGAATTACAATATGCAAAGCCACATGGGCATTCCCTTACAATATTTTGTAGGACAAAGCCTCGAATCAATACCCAGATCTACTACCCAGAACTATTCCAAACTGCTCCTAACTACCTAAGACAACACTACAGCCTTCCTTATATAGGCAATTTTCCACCACCTGGGAAGGTTCCAAAATTTTAGCCAATAAGGCCAACCAAACTTAGAATTATTTTATTTTACAATTTATTACATCAGAGTTGGCTCAAAACAACTTTTGAAACCCGAACATAAATTTTGAAGAAAATTTATTTTCCACCATTTTAGGTGGCCCAACTTCCAGAGACCATAAGTTATCACCTGTTGACCCGATTGACTATTATGACCCAAATTTGGAAAGGGCGTGAGGAGCTCTACTACACCTGAATCAAGCTAGCTTCATTTAGCTGAAGTTTTGACCTCATCCGAGGCCTCTAAAGCCTTCAAAACTAAGTTCAAAGTTTTTGTACCCTACAGCCAATACCGAAAATCTTCAATATATACAAAGCTAGACTTGATCTATCAATGAAACTTTACTGACAGGATGATATGACCAAAATGAACCTCTAGGGAAGAAAATAGACCATTTTGAGCATGAACGAAAAACTTATTAAAAATAGTAAATTTCCAAAAATAGAAGCTCTGCACAAGATAGCCCTTATTGAAAAGAAACCAAAAATATTTTTGGGTGATGCAAGATTGCTCTTACACCTAGGATGCTCCTGCATCACAAACCCCAAATGCAAGTGAAACTCAAAGACCAAGAATAATGTCAGAGTTGGATGTGTTTTGAAGTCTAATGGAAGAGGAGAGTAAATGCCATTAAAGACTATAGTCGATGACAGCCAGTGCCTCGGTTTCCTAAGTGCAACAACAACCACATATCCTATGCCATGTGGATATTCATAAATGGATTTTTGAATGCGGAGTTGGTCTTCTTGACCTTATTTTGTAATCAACAATACTTTAAACTTAGGTTTTTATATTTAAGTTTAAGTATATACTTGGTATTTTATTAGTGGGTTTTAAACTAAATTATTTTTGTAAGTTAAGGTCCAATTTTATTGTAATTTGTTGATATTGTTTCAAAAAGATGTTTATTTTAGAATACCAACAATTAGGGTAGGATTGGAGGTATGTTTCTATGCTACTATTTAGGGTTTTGGGGCTATTTGGAGCTTAATTTTGTGAGCTATTTTAGGAGGCTAGATATAAGGCATAATTGATACTTGTGACTTAGGACTAATTTGGAGTAATTTGGAGCAGTTTTGGGAGCTTTTTTAGGGGGCCTGGATTTTCGAATTCAGCCTTAGGAGGGTACATAAATGAGATTTTTTTTTAGTTTTAGTGGTTCAAAATTGTGGAGAAGAAGGCCCGGTGAGGACTTTCGTTCCATGGTCTCATTCTACATATGTTTTTGTAACCATTTTCAGTTGGGAAGGAAAATAAAGTAGGTTTCTCTATATTGCATTAATTTTCTAAGTTTTTGTCAATCCTATTCATCTTTTCTACATTTCAGTGTTGTATGTTTTGTGTAATCAAGTTAAGTGAGTTATCTTTGATTCTTTTTTTAGGTTATCAAAATCAAACCTTTTGCAGAATCTGTACGTTTGTTAGAAAATTTCATTATTTGTGTTGCTTACCCTAATAATGATTTTTAGTCAGCCTATATGTTGAATAGCGAATGTTAATACAAATCTCAATAATTTGTGTATTATGGATACTAGTTGGAAGTTTTCCTAACAAGTTTGGGTCAAGTTTTGGTGTATCACCCTCCATTTTCATTCAATTTTTAAAGCTTTTCTTTCTTCCCCTTTTCCCAATCAAAGTTCAGTCCAGGTGATATTCCAAATATAATAGGAACTGGCCTAGAATCAAGATATTCCTTATCAATCAGAGTGCACCCACAACTCAAGAAGGTTTCCATGTTAGCATGAAATATCTGTGTACCCTAATGCCTGAGTTAGGGTGATATTTTAAGGCCTTAACAATTTTTTGCACGCCCGGTGGGACTATTCTTAAATGAATTGGTTGACTTGCATTACATTTCTTGTTGATTTTGGTGTGCTATTAGCAAGTTTCAGACCTTAAAGAGGCCATTTTTTGTATATCTAGTGGTTCCGTGGAGGAAAGTCAATTGGTTTCATAAGATCAAGTGTTGATATGTTTTAAATTGTTTTACTTTCTGATTTCTAGTCTTTCAGATGAGTAGAAATATCAAGTTTACAAGGAGGATATGTCTATCTAGATGCACAATTTGCATGTTTTCCATCATTTCATGAGAATTTTATTCAAGAAGATCATTTTTAGTCATTTCAAGGTCAGCAATTACAATATTCCTTAACTAAGCCTACACCTACTCAGCCTTTTCGCTATCCCACAAATGATAATGATTCACAAATTAGAGACACTACAGGTATGTTGCAGGATTTTCTCATGCAGATTGATGACATTAAGAAGTAGTGGGAATCTGAATTCCAACAAGAGCTAAAGATGCAATAAGAGGAGCTTGCCTATCAAGCCTATATTCATGAGCATGAGGCATTGGCTCAGCAGGAGGAAAGTAATAGGAAATATTTGATTGAGTAATTAAGGCGACATGAAGCCAACTTTGTAAGAGAGTTGGAAAAATAGAAGAAAGTTCATGAAAAGGAGGTTGAAGACTATAAAGAGCTGGTAAAGGCCATGTTCAATAGAGGAGTTGAATTTGAAGAAGTTTCCAAAAGAGGATCAAGGGCTTGAGAGGAGTTCCATGAGAAAGAGCTTTAGGATCACAAATAGAAGATAGAATTCCTGATTTCTACAACTCTAAAGTATAAAGAAGCCTATCAAATATAGCTTGAAAAGTATCTTTAGTTAGAGCACGAAAAGGAGAAAGTTGCAGCTAATAAGCGTGGTAATGAAGATAATGATCTTTCTAATGATTTTTATGTTGTTGAAGAAGAGGATCTTTTTTGGGATGAGCTTGAAGAATTTTTCTTACATCTTGATGACAAGCCAACATTTCCAAAAAGTACCCACAAGCTACAGGAGGTAGTCATTTCCAGCCAACATGAAGAAGTAACTCATTAGATTGAAGTGATTTTTTAGGAGCCAGAGTCTTTAAAAGAGAGCTCCAAGTTCATTATCTCACATGGATGTCCTATTAGGAATTTGGAAAGAATGGAGGCTAGCAAAGAAGTGTCAGTTGAGTTGACACCTCAGCATGATTATCTATCAAAAGGTGAAGTTGAGAAATAATTAATGCAGCTTGCTGTCCCGTTTGATCAAATAAGTGAAGTCCTTTTCATCCTTCACAAAATGTTGTTGTTTGTTGACTTTCCTCACAATGATGGTGTTTTCAACCATCTGGACCAAGTAAGTGAGATCCTTGTCACACAAATGATCAAGTGTATCTCATATGTTCATCTCAAGTTGATTTTCCATAAGCATGTTGATTATTGTGAGTTAAAGAGGATGGGCAACTACTTTTCTTAGTCTGTAAATGGTTTTGTTTGACCAAGCTTTAAGCTGGTTAAAGTAGGATAGTGTAGGTTTCATTTCCATAAGTGTTGTTAAGCACTAGGTGTCTTTAGGTTGCATGAGTCTTAGTTTAGCTACATTTTCATTTCAATAAATGTTGCATTCATATGTTTAAACTTTGTAACTCCATTTCCCAATGAATAGGGTCTGTACTTCATGTCTAGTAGGAAGACATCCAGTAGAAGTCACCAAAATTGTTACCCTAATTTCCAGCATGCAGGATGATGAACATAAATAGGAAAACATTGCATAAAGGAAAACCTATTCAACACTACTTTTCAGGTGAAGTAGGTAAACATTTTTCTATTGTATTCATATTTATTGTTTATATTGTACTCTAAGTTTTGGTCATTTTCAAATTTTCAAATTCATAATTGATCAATTACATTGTGCATTCAAACTGAATGTAATAGACAATTGTTCTTTCATATTTCATCTTTCATGTCAAAACAAAGTATAAATGGTAGAATAGAAAACATGATAGAAGTATGAGTAGGGTCCCATGCATTTTCTTGATCATCTACATTTTAGGAGCTAGCTGGTTGCCTGTCTGGTCCTCAGGTCTACGGTCCATGTCTTCATCTCCTAGGGGTCTGGTGCAGGAGCACCACACTCAACCAATTGAGAGATGCAGACTATGAAGACCACAAAGACATCCAATGGAAATCAGAGGAATGGGAAGCCAAATCTAAGTCAGGAGATTAATTGGCAAGTCCTCAAGTCTATAATGACTTTCAATTGATCAAAGTGATGTTATGAATCAAATGTGTTTGTAATGTCCTTAAAAGGACTAAAAGCCTGATTATAATGGACTGTGATTGTCCAAAGGTTGGATTGTAATGATTATGTTTTAGAAGTTTAGGTTGGGCATGGGATAGGTTTAGGACATTAAGGAGCATTTAGAAAAGGATTGAGTATTCAAATAAAACCTTTTGGTTATTTAAAAATTCAAATATTTAAGTATCAATGGTTAGTTTAGCAACTTAGAGGGAACTTTTATGGTTTTAAACCTTAACTATTCAACTCAACAATGAAGTTGGTTGAATTAGTTTTTAGGGAAGTTATATGATTCAATAGGGATTTTTATATAATTTGAAGGAGTCTCTGTTACAAGGTGACAGAGAAGAAGACTTGTGTATGTTCTGGTGAAGAATAAAAGCAATAAAACTTCTCGTTCCCTGCAATTGTTTCATTCTTGAGAGTCTCAATTTGGTTTGATTGGATATGTCAATGAATTGAAAAGGTTATTCAATTAGCATAACCATTTTTTAATGTATTTATCATTGTATTGAATTCTGTTACACCAGTTTGTTGAACAATAAACTTTATTTGCTTGTTACTATCATTGCAGCAGGGTTTTAGAATAGATGAAGACCATTCCATGAATATAAAGGCCTAATATTCATGGAAGGTCATTGTTTAATTTGTATTATATGCTACTAACCGAGTTTATGCAGAGTGGTGTGGAGTTAAAGTGGTCATAGTTGAGAACAACATGACAGTGCATTGGAAATGCATGCTCAAGTACAACAGTTAGCATTCTACCTGAAAAAGGGGTCTATTTTGTGAGTGGGAATGTTATACAATGTTTATTTGATGGTGAATCCATCATCAATTTGGATTAGAAGTGTGTAGAATCGGGTGATTGAGGAAGCCCTAGATAATAAGAGTTTGGGGTCAAGATTTGGGGATTTAGGTGTTGTAGGGAATTATAGACTAATTCCTCTTGTATTTGGTCAATTTGGAGTCTAATCTAACATTTTCCAGGAGTTGGAAGTGCCAGGAGGTCGAGAACCTACACTTCCTTTGTAAATTGGGTCATTTTTATGCATTGCAAAATAGGTTACAGTCATGTTTAGCAGGGTTTATTCAAAATAATAGTATAAAAGTTGTTGGTATGTTGTAGAGTCCGGTAAAGGGTATCTAGAAATGTCAATATTTGAACAAGTGTTTTGGACGAAGAAAGAGTTATTTACATTCCAAGTCTACTGCAGGATTTAGACAGCCTGTTAGGTCTTTGTGACAGTTTGAGAAGGCTTTGTGGATTGGAAGCTTGGGATTGCACTAGAACCTTGGAATTTCATGAAACTAAGTAACTAAAAGACAATAAACTCAAATCCATCCCTTAGGATCCCTTTGTGATAGCCTTGGTAAGTCAGATTTTGAGGTTGGTTGATAGGCTAGAGTGCCTAGACCTCTGAAATTTCTAACTTTCATTGTGTTTTGAATACCACCACCCTTCCCTCTGTGTCAAGTGGTATTAGAGTAAGGGAAAGGTCTTGTGGAAGTTGTAGTGGTCTTTTGAAGTTGGTTCTTCAGTCCTTTAGTAAGCCCTTGCAGTTGAACTATCCTGGGAGGAGTAGCACTAAGTTGATTCTTGTACCAGGTCAAGCAAGTAGCCATGGCTGATGGAGAAGATGGAGAGTTTCCAGTCAAGATGACCAACATGGAGTTGGCAAGGATTGTGAAGGAGCATTTGGCTGATAACAAGAAGCTTAAAGCAGCCCTAGATTAGAGAGACAAGGAGAGTCATGAGAAGGATATGTTGATGAGAACTATGATGGATAGGATAGCAGCATTGAAGAATAGGGATAAGAGCATCAGGTAGGATGAAGTAGTAGTGGAAGAAGAAGAAGGAGAAGAAAAACCCCAAGCAGAGGAACCGATAGACCCTGAAGATGCAAGGATGGCTAAACTGGTGAAAGCCATAAAGAGTGGAGATGTGAGGGTAAGGACAGACTTACCTATGTATGGAGGAAAAATGGATGAAAAAGAACTTATAGATTGGTTTAGTGCAATTGAAAATTGCTTTGAGTGTGAAGGGATAGAAGAGAAGGATAGAGTGAAGATAGAAAAGTCCAGGCTGAAGGGACACACTTTGTTATGGTGGGATTTCATCCAGGCGGATAGATGGAAGAATGGTAGACCCAAGATCACATCTTGGTATACCATGATGGACAAAAAGAAGGCAAAATTTTTGCCAAGAGATTATAGAGTACAATTGTACAAGAAGATGAGGGATTTTAGGCAAAAGGAGATGGATGTATAGAATTACACTGAGGAATTCCACAAGCTTGATATTAGAGTGGATCATGATGAAGAGATGGAAGAAAAGATTGCAAGATATATGGGGGGGCTGAGGTTCAACATCCAGGGTGAACTTAGTCTTTCTACCCCAAGGATGGTTGATGAATGCTGTTAGTTGGTCCTGAGGGCTGAAGAGAAGATAAGAAGGAGACAAGAGAATCAAAGCAGCAATAGAGGAGGATCTTCCATGAGAGGAAGAGGGGGAAGAGGTACTATTGATTTTCAGAGAAATAATGACAAGGAAAAGGACAAAACATTTTCAAAATCATGAGGGGGATATAGAGGTGGAAGAAGTGAAGGTAGAGGAAGTGGAATATTCACGGGAAGATGCTTCAATTGTAATGAAGTAGGCCATTAGTCCTATAGGTGTCCTAAATGGTAGGAAGACAAAGGGAGAGATAGAAGAGTGAACTTGGTTGATGAAGAACCAAGAAAGGATGAGCAGAAAGAACCCATTGAAATTCATCCAGAAGAAGGAGAGTACTTGCTGATGGGAAGAAGTAATCAAGCACCAAAAGATCCAGGTATATTCAGATCAAATTGTCTCATTCAAGGTAAGGTATGCAAGTTTATAGTTGATTTAGGGGCAAGTCATAATGTGTTATCTTATGAGGTTGTTAAGAAATTGAATTTGAAAACTTTTGCACATGCTGCTCCTTATTATGCTACTTGGGTCAATGAGAGTCATAATTTGTTGGTTATGGATCAAGTGATGGTTGAGTTTTCAGTTGAGAGTTATAGGGACAAGGTATTATGTGATGTCATGCACATGACTTGTGGGCATCTCATTTTAGGAAGATCTTGGCAATGTTCAAGGATAGTTATGCATGATGGCTATGAAAATACATATGTAGTTCAACAAGGAGGGATGAAGTATAAGTTGTATCCTTTGGTGAGGAGTCATAAGTAGTCTATACTAATGTGTTTTGGAGAAGAAATGCAGGCAAGAAGGCATATTGATACAGGTCAAAGAATGGTACGGCAAGAAGGAAATGTTGGTGGCATCAAGTTGCTGATAGAGAAAGGGAAATACAGTCCTAAATCAAGAGGACTTGGGGATCCATACTATGTTCAAGTTGGGGAAATCAATTGTCCAATGGCTAGGCAAATGACTAAAGTTGCAGATAAGGAAGGACAACAACAATAGGGCCCACTCAAAGGGGCAAAAGGATAGGCATTCAAGCAGCAGTACCGTCAAGCAAGAGGATAGTCTAATCCAAACATTTTTGTATCTAAACCTTGGTGTGTGAATGCAGGAACTATGATGGAGTAGGTCACTTTGGGGGATTATTTCATCCCTTAGCAATAGATGGGAGCAAGGACCAATGGGTCACTCAAATAGGTTAACTCTTGGGCCAAGAGTTCTTTTCATGGTGGGGAGTATGGTACAGGAGCACCACACTCAACCAATCGAGAGATGCAGACTATGAAGACCACAAAGACATCCAATGGAAATTAGAGGAATGGGAATCCAAATCTAAGTCAGGAGATTAATTGGAAAGTCCTCAAGTCTATAATGACTTTCAATTGATCAAAGTGATGTTATGAATCAAATGTGTTTGTAATGTCCTTAAAAGGACTAAAAGCCTGATTATAATGGATTGTGATTGGCCAAAGGTTGGATTGTAATGATTATGTTTTAGAAGTTTAGGTTGGGCATGGGATAGGTTTAGGACATTAAGGAGCATCTAGAAAAGGATTGAGTATTCAAATAAAACCTTTTGGTTATTTAAAAATTCAAATATTTAAGTATCAACGGTTAGTTTAGCAACTTAGAGGGAACTTTTATGGTTTTAAACCTTAACTATTCAACTCAACGATGAAGTCGGTTGAATTAGTTTTTAGGGAAGTTATATGATTCAATAGGGATTTTTATATAATTTGAAGGAGTCTCTGTTACAAGGCGACAGAGAAGAAGACTGATGTATGTTCTGGTGAAGAATAAAAGCAATAAAACTTCTCTTTCCGTGCAATTGTTTCATTCCTGAGAGTCTCAATTTGGTTTGATTGGATATGTCAATGAATTGACAAGGTTATTCAATTAGCATAACCATTTTTTAATGTATTTATCATTGTATTGAATTCTATTACGCCAATTTGTTGAACAGTAAACTTTCTTTGCTTGTTACTGTCATTGCAGCAGGGTTTTAGAATAGATGAAGACCATTCCATGAATATAAAGACATAATATTCATGGAAGGTCATTGTTTAATTTGTATTATATGCTACTAACCAAGTTTATGCAGAGTGGTGTGGAGTTAAAGTGGTCACAGTTGAGAACAGTGCGACAGTGCATTGGAAATGCATGCTCAAGTACAATAGTGAGCATTCTACCTGAACAAGGGTTCTATTTTATGAGTGGGAACATTCCAAAATGTTTATTTGATGGTGAATCCATCATCAATTTGGATTAGAAGTGTGTAGAATTGGGTGATTGAGGAAGCCCTAGATAACAAGAGTTTGGGGTCAAGATTTGGGGATTCGAGTGTTGCAAGGCATTATAGACTAATTCCTCTTGTATTTGGTCAATTTGGAGTCTAATCTAACACTATCCAGGAGTTGGAAGTGCCAGGAGGTCGAGAACATACACTTCCTTTGTAAATTGGGAAGGGTGGTGGTATTCAAAACACAATGAAAGTTGGAAATTTCAGAGGTTTAGGCAATCTAGCCTATCAACCAACCTCAAAATCTGACTTACCAAGGCTATCACAAAGGGATCCTATGGGATGGATTTGAGTTTATTGTCTTTTAGTTACTTAGTTTCATGGAATGCCAAGGTTCTAGTGCAATCCCAAGCTTCCAATCCACAAAGCCTTCTCAAACTGTCACAAAGACCTAGCAGACTGTCTAAATCCTGCAGCAGACTTGGAATGTAAATAACTCTTTCTTCTTCCAAAACACTTGTTCAAATACTAACATTTCTAGATACCCTTTATAGGACTCTACAACATACCAACAACTTTTATACTATTACTTTGAATAAACCTTGGTAAACATGACTGTACCCTATTTTGCAATGCATAAAAATGACCCAATTTACAAAGGAAGTGTAGGTTCTCGACCTCCTGGCACTTCCAACTCCTGGACAGTGTTAGATTAGACTCCAAATTGACCAAATAAAAGATGAATTAGTCTATAATCCCCTACAACACCCAAATCCCCAAATCTTGACCCCAAACTCTTGTTATCTAGGGCTTCCTCAATCACCTGATTCTACACACTTCTAATCCAAATTGATGATGGATTCACCATCAAATAAACATTGTGCAACATTCCCACTCACAAAATAGACCACTTGTTCTGGTAGAATGCTCACTGCTGTACTTGAGCATGCATTTCCAATGCACTGTCGTGTTGTTCTCAACTGTGACCACTTTAACTCCACACCACTCTGCATAAACTCGGTTAGTAGCATATAATACAAATTAAACAATGACCTTCCATGAATATTATGTCTTTATATTCATGGAATGGTCTTCATCTATTCTAAAACCCTGCTGCAATGATAATAAGAAGCAAATAAAGTTTATTGTTCAACAAATTGGCGTAACAGAATTCAATACAATGATAAATACATTAAAAAATGGTTATGCTAATTGAATAACCTTGTCAATTCATTGACATATCCAATCAAACCAAATTGAGACTCTCGGGAATGAAACAATTGTAGGGAACGAGAAGTTTTATTGCTTTTATTCTTCACCAGAACATACACCAGTCTTCTTCTTTGTCACCTTATAACAAAGACTCCTTCAAATTATATAAAAATCCCTATTGAATCATATAACTTCCCTAAAAACTAATTTAACCAACTTCATCGTTGAGTTGAATAGTTAAGGTTTAAAACCATAAAAGTTCCCTCTAAGTTGCTAAACTAACCGTTGATACTTAAATATTTGAATTTTTAAATAACCAAAAGGTTTTATTTGAATACTCAATCCTTTTCTAAATGCTCCTTAATGTCCTAAACCTATCCCATGCCCAACCTAAACTTCTAAAACATAATCATTACAATCCAACCTTTGGACAATCACAGTCCATTATAATTAGGCTTTTAGTCCTTTTAAGGACATTACAAACACATTTGATTCATAACATCACTTTGATCAATTGAAAGTCATTATAGACTTGAGGACTTGCCAATTAATCTCCTGACTTAGATTTGGCTTCCCATTCCTCTGATTTCCATTGGATGTCTTTGTGGTCTTCATAGTCTGCATCTCTTGATTGGTTGAGTGTGGTGCTCCTGCACCAGGGTCTTTAGGGTTTCTCTTGCATCATGAGAGTGAAAAATTAGTTAGATCTAGTTGGATCTAGGAAATGCATGAAAACAAAAACATCATACAATAATCAAACTTTCAAAGCTGCACACATATTTGTAATATCAATGCAATAGAAAAATATGCACCTACATGAACTGAAAAATAGTAAGAAATGATCAAATGACTCCATGAAAATTTTTATTATTTATGGTCATCATTATGCATGTTTTTATATTAAACCATATATCTGAATTAAAGGGACTTAGTTCTTGTAGTTGAGAAACCTTTTTTCAGGACAATAAGATAGCATTGGGTTACTGAACATATAAGTTGATAGACATTAATGCATGAATGTCATCATACTGGGGACTCTCATAATGATAGATCATTTGGTAATGTTCACTAATCTTATATGTTGGATTTGATTTGATGTTTCCTTTAAAAAGAGTAAACAAAGAGATGCATTGCTCAAATGGATTGTGCATTTCATTTCACTATCACAGTCGAGAGAAAAGAAGATGTAGTGTGGTGTTCACTATCAAAAGCATTGAAAAATGATACAACTTGTGCGTATGCAGCTAGGAAATAACCATATCTGATATGCAATGTAATGAGGGTTTATCCCTTTCAAACAATTACAAAATGAATATGCTTTGTTACTTGTATAGGAAAAGCTACAAGAAATTACCAAATGATAGCTTTATACAAAAGATGCCTATTTGTTCACAGAGCTGGAAAAATGCTACATGAAATGTATTTCAAAGTATCAAGTTAATGTTCACAGAATATAGTTGCAGGTGTCACGAGCCATGCTCGAACCCCATGAGCTATCATTTTAGCATACTTGCATTTCATATTTTTAAAGAGAAATCATTTTATGTATTGGTCACTGTCTTTTGTGAAATGAAATCCAGAGTAAAGGAAGCACAATAATGTTCACATTGTTGCATTGTACGTTTCAAGAGAAATTAATTTAATGCACTGGATATTATCATTTTCCAACTATGTAAAACTAGTCAGAATGTAACAGACAATATATTTTTTTTAAGTCAAGAAAAATCTCCAGTCATAACACATTGCTAGGTCACAGTCCAATAGATAAAACATGGCAGATTCTGTCGGTCTCGACAGAGTAAAGAAACATCAAAGCACAAGTTTTATTACAATGAGAAGTGTAGGTATCTAACTAAGCTGCAAGTAAGTGTGTCGATAGTGAGCGTCAATCAACAAAAGAACCCAAGTCATTCTAAATTGAAGACAACAAAAGACCGAACTATGGATGGCTGTTGAAAACGTATTAGCTCCAGTATCCAAGCCGCAAGGAAGTAAAAGTTTAAACTAGAGTTTTTAAAAATGCAATGGAACCTTACAAAAAATCTCCAGCATACGAGCCACAAAGTGAAGATAATTATCAGTTTTTCATTTCCAAAATAGCAAGAGCAACTCAAAGTTTTCGTAATGAGATGAAGGGTAAAATTGGCCTCTTTCAACAATTTATCAGCATGTTCCAGTTAAGCAAAGGAAAAGAGGGATGAATGATATACTTATCTCATGTCAGAGACCGAGCTCCTTGCAACTAAGGTCGAGCTGCACACAAAGCTATGGTTGTAGTCAAAGCCTGAATGCCAGATTAGGACTCAAGTTCCCTTTTGAAGCTAGTGATCTTTAGTCCAAGCTCAAGATTATCAGCCACAATTGATTTGCTTGCAATTAAAGCCCAAGTTTTCAAACAGCCAAATGCTTTAGCAAATCAAGGCTAAGTTCTCAAATCACAGCCCGAGTTCATTTCTAATCAAAAGACAAGCTCCAAGCAATCAAGGTTCAACTTCTAGTAAAAGCCTGAGTTCAACAATCAAAACCCATGTTCCAGCTATTGAGCTCGAGATCTTGAGAGCATTATTAACTTCCTGTCAAAGCCCACATAGTCACAACCAAGGATGAGTCAAAAGCTCATAGAGTTAGCATTATTTTATGCTTGAAATACAAGTAGAGGAGCCTCAAAACAACAACTTAACCTCTATTTTTGCAGTATTAAGAGCCAGATCATGAGATCAAACATAGAGAAGAACTAAATCAAAGGCTAGAGGTCATTTGCAGGAAATTTCACCACAGTTTAGGCATTTTCATTTTCCCCAAACCCCAAATGCAAGGGAAACTGAAAGACCAAGAATAATGCAAGAGTTGGATGTGTTTTGAAGTTCGATGGTAGAGGAGAGTAAATGCCATTAAAGACTACAGTCGATGACAGCCAGTGCCTCGGTTTCCTAAGTGCAACAACAACCACATATCCTATGCCATGTGGATATTCATAAATGGATTACTGAATGCAGAGTTGGTCTTCTTAACCTTATTTTGTAATCAACAATACTTTAAACTTAGGTTTCTATATTTAAGTTTAAGTATATAATTGGTATTTTATTAGTGGGTTTTAGGCTGGATTATTTTTGTAAGTTAAGGCCCAGTTTTATTGTAATTTGTTGGTATTGTTTCAAAAAGATGTTTATTTTAGAATACCAACAATTAGGGTAGGATTGGAGGTATGTTTCTATGCTACTATTTAGGGTTTTGGGGCTATTTGGAGCTTAATTTTGTGAGCTATTTTAGGAGGCTAGATCTAAGGCATAATTGATATTTGTGACTTAGGGATAATTTGGAGTGATTTGGAGTAATTTGGAGTAGTTTTGGGAGCTTTTTAGGGGGCTTGGATTTTCAAATTCAGCCTTAGGAGGGTACATAACTGAGATTTTTTTTTCTAGTTTTAGTGGTTTAGAATTATGGAGAAGAAGGCTTGGTGAGAACTTTCGTTCCATGGTCTCATTCTACATATGTTTTTGTAACCATTTTCAGCTAGGAAGGAAAATAAAGCAGGTTTCTCTATATTGCATCAATTTTCTGAGTTTTGGACAATCCTATTCATCTTTTCTGCATTCCAGTGTTGTATGTTTTGTGTAATCCAGTTAAGTGAGTTATTTTCGATTCCTTTTCTAGGTTATCAAAATAAAACCTTTTGCAGAATCAGTATATTTTTTAATAGATTTCATTGTCTATGGTGCTTACCCTAATAATGATTTTTAGTCAACCTATATGTTGAATAGCGAATGTTAATGCAAATCTCAGTAATGTGTGTATTGTGGATACTAGTTGGAAGTTTTCCTAACAAGTATGGGTCAAGTTTTGGTGTATCACCCCCCATTTTTATTCAGTTATTAAAAGTTTTCTTTCTTCCTCTTTTCCCAATCAAAATTCAGTCCACGTGATATTCCAAATCTAATAGAAACCGACCTAGAATCTGGAGATTCCTTCTTAATCAGAGTCCACCCACAACTTGAGAAGGTTTCCATGTTAGCATGAAATATCTGTGTACCCTAATGCCTGAATTAGGGTGATATTTCAAGGCCTTAACAGTGCCAAAATCTCACATAGATTCTATTTGGTGTTTTCTTTCACCATCCTATAGGCCATCATAATAACTACTGCTGAGACTAAATTAGGTCCACTACTGTAATAGAGTTTGTATACTAGAAGCATTGTAACTAGTCTTACATCCTGTTGGAATATGTCATTCATTGTCATAGGTCGCTTGCCCCATTTTGAATTTGTTAGGGTTCAACTTTATTTTTGATGTTCTTTTCTGCTACAGGAATAACTCCAGTGTTATCTAGCCCATTAATGTCATGAATCAACTGACTACATATCTTTATAGGTTGCTCTCCTATCTAGATGAATTGGTGATGAACTCATCACATATTGTCTCATACTTGCAATGAATGTATGCCCCAATATCTTCTACGTGTAGGATTTCGTATGGTGTTTGTGAAAAAGCTCCTTTAGGGTCATCCTCACAAGACTTAAAGGTGTGTTTCTTAAACTTGTATCAAGGTCTATCTACAACATTATATATCACAAGTGCATACATAGATTTATGTTTGAGTAAATGATCTAAATACCTTAAACATGCTGAATTTAGAAGTTTCACTTCAATTGATCACGTAATGTAGCTGCTTGGGGGTTTGATATGCTCTAAAATCCTCTATTCTTGGTCACTTCTCATTAAATGGTGAAGAATTAAGTATCTTTGAGGTATTTTATTCATCACCAAGGGAGTAAATGCACTTTACTCAATTAGCTCAACTTCACACACTGTTCAATCAACCACAAATATCATGCTCACAGGAAATGAATCTTCAAATGTTACGATGATAAATATAGGATCCATAGTATCTTTATACACCATAAATAAGCTCACATGAGCTCACTCCTCAGAATCATGGGCTAGATATAATATGTTGTCTTCTTTCAATGCTTCCCTAAGGCCATGCTTAACCTTTTAGGTCGATGTAGCAATTTCAACATCAGGAGAAGGCATAGTAGCATCTACTATCTCTTCTTGAACCAATGCCTTATTGAATTATTTAATTGTCCATGTCTTACCACTATTCTTATCTGCTAGATTCCTCAAATGATTCTTGAATTCATCCATGTACTCACCAAGAATTTTACCACTGTCACCAATATTCTTCTTTATAACCATAGGAGGTGGTTCGCTTCTTTTGTCCATTCTATTATACCTGCAAAAATTTTCTATATGTCCTAAGTTGTTGCATTTGTAGCATGTAGGTAGTCTTCTATACTGATTAACTTGCAACTTACAAAACCTTGTGGTGTGCCCAAAGTCATTGCATTTGTAGCATGTGATCTTGGTTGTTGATTCTTCTATGATGTAATCTTGTTTGTTTCCAAAGTGATCATGTTTCCTGCATTATGCTTTATTGTGTCCATATTGTTGCCCCACTTTTGTTCTTCACGCTAGGAAAGAAAAGTGGATATCTTGTGTTAGATCAAGTTTTGAGTTTTGAGGTATTTTAAAATTGGATTCAAAGTCTAGTTCGTCCCTAGGGTAGGTAGTCTTTATCAAATTCCTCCCTTCTTCCCTTTTCTGGTTTTAAGTCAGGATGGTTTTGTCTGCCCCTTGGGAATGGGTAAGTTATAGTTCCTAATTCGATAAAGACTTTGTTCCTCTAGCTCCACTAAAGACATTCATATGAAAAGAAGTTTCAAAGTTACATCTCCCCTCTTTGTCGGGAAACTAGCAATCTCCTCCTCAATGGGTTCCAACCCATGAAGCTAATTTCCCAAAGAAGAGAACACAAAGAATCATCCAACACATATACAAGTCTATGGCTCTAGATACGATGCAAATCCTCCTACCAGATGACATGGTACTTCTCTCCATTGACAGAGAGTCAGTGCAAAACAACCTCCACATCCTGGAGTGGGCGGAATTCTCAAACATGAATTTTCCCATTGCAGTATCATAATACAATGAAAAGAAGATGAGGTGGAGAAAAGAAATTATGGACTCATGGTTCTGGAAGGCTAGAAGTATGTAAGGAAAAGTACCAAAGATGCTTTTTGGGATAGATTTAAAGGCTGAAATCATGGATATCCTAGTGCTCCTCCACAAGGTTAAAGGGAATTGCAAGGGTGCCTAGAGCGGAGACTTTCACCAGAAGTTATGGAATTCATCACTCAATTTGGGAGCTCCTTTATTCAATTCACAATTTTCTCATACCTTCATCTTGCAGGTTTCGATGATTTTCCCATGAAGTTGCCAAGGTACCCAGATGATATGGTCGTGCTCATGGAGGTGATCTGCCAGATGTTGCAAGTGAACTTGATTAGTGCAAGCATTAAGAAGAAAGGCTATGAGTTCCCTGTTACCATTTGAGCCTACAGCTATGCATCCTGATCAAATGCTAAAAATGTGATCAAGATATTTGAGAATAGATATAAGCTGAAGAAGTATGAGGTGCTAAGACCATAGTTTGATCCAGTGGGCTACGCCAAAGATCACCTGCAAATGGGCTCCATAGTCAGGCATATTCCTAAGCTTGAGGACTATTGGGCTAATTGCAAAGATGAATTAGAAAGCTGAGAAAGGTTCCACTCCAGAATGACTGTTGAACAAATCAAGTTGTTCAAAGTCAATATCAATGTTGAGGGCATCGTTGATGATGGTGAACATATGTACACTAATAAATACTAGGACCAGATTAAACCATACCCTATGAGCTCTGAGCCAATTCAAGGTCAAGCCATCAAAGATTTGGAGACCTTGACAACCAAGGTCATCAAGGGAACTGAAAAATGGGCCTAGTGGATGATGGGAAGGAAAAAAAGATCTGGGAAACCCACTCCTCAACAAGATCCTGTAGTCAAGCAGGTGAGCGCTCCTGCATCTTCCTCTTTTCCAAATTCAACTATAGCCAAAGGTCCAGCTCAACCAGTGGCTGGAGATGATCAACCACCAGAAAAAGAAATCCCATTGGAGAAAACTTGTGGAACAGGTTTAGCCCCTAACATCAGTTCAACTAAGGAAGTCAAAGTTGAAGAACCTGACAAGCTGACAAAAGAATCAACTAGAATCATGAAACCAGAGCAGCAAGCTCAGGGAGGACCCATGGAGCTAATATGCGACACTCCTAGCCAATAGGTCCCTCCCATTTTCAAGATTGGTGATGATAGTAGTAGTTCTAAGATTGAGGAAGTAGATAAACACCTGGGCTCTCCTCAAAAAGAGAAGATTGTTTCTTCTCAAAAGGTTAATCCTTTTTCATCTAGGCCCAAAGCCTCTCCCCCTATTATCAGGAAGTTATTCGTAGAGGATTTACTCTCTACATTAAAGATCACTAGTGTGGAGTCGTGGATCAACAACACTATAGAATAGAAGAAAAGGAGAGCTGAGCTAAGTATCCTTATTAATGAGATGCTTTCACAGGTAATGCATTCAAGCCTAGTTCAAAGCAAAGCTAAGAAGCCTAGGACACTGACTACTCTTGGTCATGATCCTGACACAGGTCACTTGACTATGGAGGTAGCCAAGCCTTTAAAGGATGGTAGAATCAAAGATCTCACTACCTCAAATTTTTCACTCTAGTCCTTAGACATGGGGCTCACCCATCATGATACCAAGGTGGATTTATGGAAGTCCAGTAATATCTTGATTGAAGAAGAGCTCGAGGAACTCAAAGTTACCAAGACTTGACTCAAGGTGGAGATCAAAGAGATGACCAACTTCATCAGACAATTAGTCACTCCAGTGGATAGTCTACTTAGTTCTCTAACAACATCTGATCCTACTGTGGCTGAGAACCAAGCAATAATGACCAAATTACAAGAGGATCGACATTTCGGGCACATTGGTAGGAGATGGGTAGAGCGACTCAAGTCTGAAGGCCTAGTAGCCATTGAACAACTCAGAAATGTTCTTCTAAAGTTGGAAGTAGAAAAGGATTCAATCGACGGGCATTTGAAAATACTCATGACAGAGAGGTTGAGGTGTGAAGAGTGCCTAGTTTTACTGCATTGGCTAGTCACTATGAAGATTAAAAATGTCATGAAAGCTGGCATATTGTAGAAAGGAGATGAGCCTTTGATTGAGTGCCTCCAAGGTATGGAATTTAAGATGGAAATGATAATCAAAGTAGAGGCTAAAATGAAGGTCACCGACGAGAAGACTACCAAATAACAGAGTAAAATTTTCATATATCTAACGAGCCTTCATACCAAATCCCAATATAGTGGAGACAAAAAAAGCTTGATTGGTGTGGCTAACACGCAGAAGTCATTTTCTAACTACCTGGACCAGCTCGTAGATTCATCTGGATCACATCTTGATAAGATACCTGACCTTCAACAACTCGGTGGAAGTATATACAAAATTATGGAAAAGATGCAAATTCGAAAAGATGCAGTGAAGCACATGGAAAAAGGTCATTCCCGCTGGCTCGTAAGATTAAAAAATGTCTACATCCCTGATTCTGAAAAGATGATTCTGATTCTTGCAGCTGCTAAAGCCCATAAGGCTAAGTTGGAGAAGGTGAAAAAGCCAACAAAGAGAAAATAGTTTCCCCTTCCCCTTCTTTTTTTGTACACATTGTATGAGTGGTAAATGGCCACTTTTCATTTACTAGTGTGATAGAATATGAATTGATTCAGTTGATTTTGTAATGGTTTAACTCTTGAAGCCTATATGTAATACTCTAAAAATCAATGAAAAGGTCAACTAATTTTTGGTGTGAAAGACATCTAGTTGCAGAGTCAATTAAAGTGTGTTTTATGCCATTCATTTACTATTCCATGTTTTTTTGCAAATTTGAGTGTTAGTTTTCCTCAAATTGGATTGAAACTAAGAAACAGATGGAGTTCTATTTCTTCTTTTAGTACAATGACTAATAACGATCGGAGTATTGTTTGGAAGTCAAGGAGAATGTGTGTATACCCAAGTTAGATTAGTTTCATCTATGTTGTTTTATCATATTACATTAAGTTCAAGTAAAGTTCATTGTTGCATCATCACTTGTGTGAATTCATAAGAACTATGAAATCACAGAGTTGGTCAAGATTTTGAATCAATTTATTGCTTGGGTTAGTTTCTCATTGAGGGCTAGTTCGGTTGCCTCTCCTGTTCTCTAGTTAAGAACATACCCCCTAGTCCCCCCCCCTTTTAGGATTTAGGAACAAACAAAATTCACTACATATTTTTCACATAAGGGAGCTGTACCTGATAAAATTTAGAGGAAAGCTAGTTAAAAGAATAACGTCTTTCCAACTATTCATATTCGCATTGTATCTTGAAAGATTTTGGACAAACAAACAGTCAAATCTAAGAAAGAACAATTTGTTTACCAACACATATGCATAGCAGTTGTAACAATAACCAATAAAGGGTCTGAAAGGGCCTTTACCTCTATAATATCTTTTCATGTGTCTGAGTTTGTTGCATCCATAAGATCTACTCTAAAAGGTCTGATCTAATCTCTAGGTTCTTCAAAAGTAGGTTTTTCTTCAGTCTTCACTTCATGTGATTCTTCATGAGATTTAGAACATTCTCCTTCATTTTATCCAATTCCAGTCATATCTCCTTTAGATTTCTATCTCTCTCTTTGTTCATCAATCTTATCACTGCTCATTGTATGGTGAAAATGTGACCACACTTCTATGAATCATTACATGCAAGGTTTCTCAACAATGAGGCCTCACAAAGTGACACATAGCTCTCTATGCATGGAGTTGCAAGGGACTTTAATAAATTTGCTCTCAGCTAGAGCCACAAACTAGTGACCTTGCTAGTCAACAACACAATGAGAGATTCACAATGAAGACAAGGGAAACAATGCCAATATCCCCAAATTGAATCAAATGTATGCAAATGCCAATGAAACTAGTATGAGTATGCAAGATTAATCTATCAAAATGAAAGTACAATGCAACTATGAAAGGAAATAGCAATGGATTACAATTCCCCTAATTAAGCTATGTGAAGCTAATCTATTGCATAAAAGGAAACTAAGCTAATATGCCATGATTATGCAACTAAGAAAGAAAATATAAACTAGATGAAATGCAACAAAGATCTTCAAAGCTTGGATGCAAAAGTGTCTTCAAAGAGAACTCCAAATAACCTAGAAAACCTGCAACATAACATTAGCATGAAAGAGATGGATATCCAAATGAAAGAGAGAGCTCTCCTTTTATAAGAAATGAGGTGAAATGGACCATTGAGATTAAGAGGAAAAAGACTTAATCAATGGTGGAGAAAAATGGAAGCTTGATCCTTGTGCACAAATATCCTCCAATAGGAAAATAGGAGTTGACTTTTATGTCCATATGAGACAAAAAGTGCTTTTCTTCTTTTTATAAAATAAGAATAATGCTTTATTTGTGCAACTTAGGATAAGAGGAAAAGGTGGGGCTTTTTATTTAAATAAAAAGGGAGGAAATATTCCTTTTAAGTAAATAAAATCTTAGGATAAAATGGTTAATCCAAGAATAAAAATCCAATATATGATTGAAACTAAGATTTGATCAAGAAATTGATAATGTTGAAAATATTGATTATTGATAAAACTGATTCAGGATTGATAAATCAAATAAATGGGGCCCAAAGTCTAGGAAACCATTTTTGGGTGCATACACTCATATGTAATTTATTAATGTGTAACTTGGCTTGAACAAGTTCACCTTTAATGATATGATTGTATTTCTCCAATTCTAGGCATTTGTCCTTGTAGTGATCAAGTTCAATCTGTTAGAAAGTAAAGTCCACCAAGATAACTAAGAGGGGGGGAGGGTTAATCAGTTATCAGATAATTATAACTTTTATCAACTTCAATAGCATTAAACCATGTAAGCAATATAATTACCAACCATAGAAAGATATTCATACACAATAACACAATGACACAAGATATGTTGACTAGGGAACCTCTTGATCAAAGAGTAAACCCTGGTGGGAATGATTCCCACAAAAGATGCACTAATATGAATATTCCTTGTGAAAAGATGGACTCTATTAGGAGTCTTATGAAATACATTTAGTACATATGAATCCCTGTTAGGAGATTTTGAATCCCTGTTAAAAGATTCTAACCCTGTTAAGAGTTATGGAAGATAGAAGGACCCACTACCCAAACAGCTTCAGGGTAAGATCACTGAACACACTGTCCAAATAATATTTATATTACTCAATAAAATAATATGTTACCTCTTCTCTGATTGTTCCAAACTACACTCACTGTTACACCGTATCTCAATTTCAGATTTATATACTTCACATGTCTTCCTTCAAAATTCGCTTTTACATTTAGCTCTTTTCTTCACTTCATATTCATCCACTACTATCATCATCATTACAACAAGGAAACACATTCCTTCCTTTATACCACACTCAAGTAATTACAAATGAGTCGGCATACAATTACAAAATAAAAGTTTCCACATGCTACATCAAAGTTACACAAAACTGTCAGCTTCCAAATATAATAATTCTTCACTCATGCAACCTCAAATTTTGCATTGTCATCCACATCACTATCAATGTGTCTTAAAATTCCCTTTAACTGTGCAAAACCAGATTCCATACCAATTAGGAGATATCATCCAATTTCCACAAACCGCTACTAAAGAACACTACCTAAATACTGCTTCCACCAAAATGCTCATAACTTACATGAATAAATGAATTACTATCTACACTCTTAACCATAGACATATAACATATCAAAGATTATATCCTCAACATCACATAGCTTGAACTTCAATATCCCATGTGTGCTAATTCAAATTCTATCTGCTTCTTTGCAAGTCTCTAGTAAATCACTATGTTGACATCAATGACAATCATAGTCATGAATGCAACAACAACTATTACAGAATGGCTGCCAAACATTTAGCATTAATTTCTAACACAATCTACATTTCTCCTATTTGTATGTTCTCTCCTTTTAGAGTCTCTTAAACTTTGTATCTTGCATCCTTTTCATGTTGGATCTCTTTAATCATCAAAAGATTAATTTGTTCTTTTTCTTGCTCAAGTTTCTTTACCTGGTCTAATGTGTCATTGTCTGAATCCTCCTTGATCTTTTCCATAAGGTCTTGTCTTTGATTTCTTGAAAGTTCAAGCCGATCCTTTAGTTTCTTGATAAAACCTTCCACTCTTCTTAATTTGAATTTGAATTTTCCATTCTCAGCCTTTTCTTTGTCTAGGTCATCAAGTACTGCTTCAAAGTTCTCTTGCAAAATTTTTGAATCCATTTTGATGTCCCTTAAGCTATTAGACTTTCTCTCCAAGGGCCAATAGCTTTGATACCAATTGTTAGGATTGAGTAATACTAAGAGGGGGGTGAATCAATATTACATCACTTTACTTTGAAATTAAACCAATTGTGAACAAACCATAAGATTATAGAAAAGAAAATCACATAAGAAAATAACACAACTCATAACACCATTATTTGTTTTCGAGGAAACCCTAGCCAAGGGAAAACCCCGGTGGGGATGGTTCTGAAAAATATGCACTAGAGTATAATGTCCCTATTAGGTGACCTAGCCCTATTAGGATATGAATATTACATAGTACATTTCCTTATTAAAGGAATATCAACCCTATTAAAGGTATATTGAGCTTACAGTTCTTACAATCAATACTTCAGTTACAAAGTATTCTCAAGAATGAACAAAACAAGCATCTTCTATGCTTTGATAGTTCTAGTTGTAGTTCTCAATAACCTCTATCAACCTCTGATCTCACATCTACCATCAACCATTAATGATATCTCTATTTTGCTATCATATCATATCACTCCACAAAAATTTCTTCATTTATATATGTATTCTATCATTTACTCAGCTCTCAAATACAATGCAAAATATAATAATTAATAATACAAAGAGTAAATACTAAGTCATTAATCTTGTATTACCAAAGTGTCATCAATCCAAAATATTTATCTAACTTAGCACGTTATGATTCCATCTTATATACCCTTAATCATCACGACTGTTCATATGCTCTATTTCACTGTCCCTTTGTCTTCGTATGTCTCCAAATCACTTTAACTCACTGATAACAATACCAAAACATAAGAGACTTTATTTGAAGGTCATACACATCCCAAAATGTCTTCCTTAAATCTTGCAAGCCATCATCTATCTGATACTATCTTTGATGTCCCAAAATAGTACTATTGTACTTTGTAAATTTGTCCCATTATCATTTTGAAGACTACATCTCCAAAACTAAACTTAACTTAATGTGATCACCATATCAGATGTGTTTCCATAAATGACAAACCTCAAGTGATTCATACTACTCTAAAGCATCACTTGCCAACAAATGGAATAATTTTAGTTCCTTGAAAGTTGTTAAAGACTCCCTTAGTTGATTTATAATTTCTCTCAACCATAACTAGCAATATAATTGCTCAAGTCTCACACTAATTAATAAATGCATATTCTAGCACATGATATTACATACAAAAGATTACTACACTAACATAAGGAATATCCTCAATATCCATAGGTTAATATAAAAATATTAAACTATCAAATTAGTCCTTAATAAGACTAGAACACTCACTTCTCTATAATTTTCCATGCCAAAACACTATAACAAAAACTCAAAATACTTAACTTTTTCCTAACTAGATATTTATGCTATCTCCATCCTTTTTGATCAACAAATATAAGATGTATAATGCATCCCAAATATATTAATATCAAACAATAATTAGACTTAATAATTTAGGTCCCTAACCATCCCTTACGATTACCAAATATCAACACATAATTCATATGTATGGTGATAACAATGAAATGACTACCATCCTAATTAAAGTATAGATAGTTATATTATTTGAACCTTACAAATCATAACTTCAAAATATATGAATCAACCTTCTAGTAAAATATTGTTTCCTTGGGGTAATTATACTTATGGATCATCTTCTTCCTTTCAATGGTCAATCCCCTTTGGTCTCCGCTTTAATTAGATTGTTTCTCTTGACAAGGAAACTTTTGATTATTCCCCTTGTGAGCATGGTTAAATTAATATAGATGTTCCTCATTTTTATGGTGATGTCCTTGGGGATTATAATAAGGAATACATTATTTTATTTCCTCCTAGTGATCCTAGTACTATCTCTTGGATGCATTTAAATTGATCCTGTTAATATAGGACTGGTTACTAAGAGGGAGGGGTGAATCAGTAATCAAAAAATTCTTTGATTTAAAAATCTTCAAACTTTGTGCACCAAAACATTCAACATCAACTAATCATGAATAGAAAATTTCAAAAAATACATCCACAAATAATCAGTCACACAATGAAAACAACATATTTTTCTCATGGAAAACCAAATGGAAAAAAACCATGGTGGGAGTTGGTACCCACTGAATTTGTACTCTTCTAGAATACGCCCTATGAGGAGCTTACCTGGTTAAAGGTTTACAAAAGAACTACTAAGTGCTACCCGGTTAAGGGATTTTCCTATAGATCTATTAGGATCTTTTCCTTGTTAGGAGAAACCATGTTAGAGGACTTTAAACATTCAACATGAATGCCACCTTGCTAGAGGATTTACAACTAAGATATGTTAGGATCCACCCAATTAAGAAATTTCATAGTTACAATGGTTAAAAAGTGATGTAGGAGCATCTTGGGTCTTGAGCAATCTTGCATCACCAAAAAAAATAAAAATTTCTTGTTTTCCTATACCTATCTATTGTTTGTTTTGTAGCCATTGTTGTTGTTGGTTAATTTCCTTGCGAAGTTAATGTGGTATTGTGGATGTATTCTTGAGCATTCTCCTAAGAGCGCACATCCTAATTAATTTGGATTTGAGAGTTATTGCCATTTTCATCAGGTATCAATGTTTCTCCATTTTCACATGAAATGTGGAGTGTTTCACCTTATGCGCTTCCTTATGAGGACATTGGATCTTGCAAAGTTTGGGATATGTTCTTGGATCATGTGTGGACCTAAATGTGGCTTCACAACATGTTGTGTTATTTCTTTCTTTAGTTTTAGTTTTCTCTTCCTAAGTGGACCTATAATGTAATTGACTAGTCGACTTGTGGCTTTTCTATCTATATATTTGGAGCTTGGGTTGATGTAGGGTAGAATCAAAGTAGGTAGATGAGTAGATATCATTGGAGACAAAGATAGGATGCAAGCTGAGATTTTGGTTTCATAATTTCTTTGTATATGGTCATAACCTAGAAGGCCTCATAGCCGGACATATTAAAGGATTTATAATAATTATACCAGTGTCTTTTCTAGTTGCCTTGTCTCATATACATTGTGTTTTCCTTGTTCATGTGAATTATATATTGGTTCCATGTGTAACTCTAAGTAGGGCTTGTTTGTTGGTTCAAGTTGAGTCAAATCTTCTTGAATCTACATTGCCCCTACGTCAGGTGGTATCAGAGCCAAGTTATTTCTTATGGATTGGATCATGGAGAACCTTATTGGATTGGTTGTAGGGTGGAAAATTTGAGATCTAACCTATAACTTGCATAAGGTTACGATCTTGCTGGAACCTAATTGTCAAGATAGTTCACGGTAGAGGAAATGATAATGCTATAATGGATATGTTAATGCAAATTGCAACTAGGCTTGAAGCTATAGAGATAGCCTAGAGAAGAGGTGCACATCTTGAAGATGTTAGTGATGAAGAAGAGGCCACACCTAATCCTAAACCTGAATTTGAACAAGATGAGGAAAGACTTTTGAGATTTTTGTCTAAGGCTAACTTTAGACCTGCAGTTGAAGTTGCTTGCTATGATGGAAGACTTGAGACTGTAATACCCCAAAAAATGGGCTATAAGTTCATTAACCTCCTATATCAACAAATCGAATGAAATCGACATAGAAGTCCTAACCTAAGGCACATCTGAACATCATTGATCCTAATTGATTATCTTAAATTCTGCATCGGGGAATATTCCTAGCAATATTCTTAATTATCTTAATTATCTTTAATTTAATGATTATTTGGCGATAAATCACATTTATCCTAAGTTTGATTAATTGAATATTTTCATATTTAATTAATTAGATTTAATATCTTGCCACTTAATTATGTAATTAAATTTAATTCTATCTATTATTAATTGTATTATCTAATTTTGACAATAAATCCAATATCTTATGAATAATTGATTAAATTCTTATTTAATTAATTAAAGCAAGTTGTCATTATTTAATAATATAGTTTTTAATAAAAGTTTGATAAAATAGTTAATTAACCCATAAATTAATTATTTTATTTCAAAAATTAGTTAAGTTGAGAATAAATCACTTTATTTATTTAATTAATTCATAATTATTGTGCATATTCAAGGACCAGTTAAACTCCAAGTCAGAAAATCAATGCAAAGTGTTGACTTTTTAGAAATCAACATTCTTTTTGAGTTTTAAAGTTAATCTAAACTTCTAATTCAAGTTGAACTGTGCTTTTGCATGACTTTTGTGACTTAATTATCTTTATTTAAAAATAACTCAAAAATCAAGCTGAGTTATTTGAGTGATTTATGGCTTTTTTTCATGCACCTCCAAAGCCCTGGATTTCTATAAAACCAAGGCTCAGCTCTTCATAATTCATCCACAAATTTGCACAATCACGCTGGAAAATTGGAATTGGGAAAATCAAAGCTCTTGCGAATTGACACCTTTGTGAGATCAATTTCAAATTCATAGCTTTCATATTATTGTTAGAATTTTCATTCTCATATCATATCATTTCTAGATTAACATTGCATATCAATTTTCATATTAGCATAGATTCATATCAGTTTTTATCATTCTTATTGCATCTAAAATAATAAAAAAAAATATAGAATAATTGCATTCATATTCCATATCCATCTTTTGCATTCAAATCTTTCATTTAGGTGTCGTCTAGGTCACTGATCTCGATAGCAATCTGAGAACATTAATCTCGCACCTTCTAGAAGGAAGTAAATCGCTTGGTTAAATTAGATTTCAATTTTGCACGATTTTGATTTTTGCTAACGTCTAATGTTTTATTGAAGTGTTGTATCTACAGATCAGGTACAATTTTCACACACACAAAGACCAATGCACTTTTAGATTAGATCTCTAAGATGGATAAATACTTTGAGTATGAAGGTACTCCTGATAATAATAAGGTTAAGATAGTAGTCACAAAGTTGAAAGGTCATGCATCTCTTTGGTGGGATCATTTACAAACTATGAGGCAGAAGAGAGGAAAATAAAAGATCAAGACATGGATGAAGATGCTTGGAAAGATGAAGAAGAAGTTTCTTCCAGCTGATTGTCAAGTTAGTTTGATGATAAATATGTAAAATTTGAGACAAAGGGACATGAGTGTGAAAGAATATACTAAATAATTTTACAAGTTGGATATCAGATCTAGACACGTGGATGATGAAGTTGAGAAGATGGCTAGATACCTGAATGGTCTAAGGACATCAATTCAAGATGATATCAGTTATGTTAAAATAGATAGTGTGGAGGAAGCATACCAATTTTATTTGAAGGAAGAAGAGTGATTAACAAAAGGACATGATCAAAGATAGAGAGGAAGAGGTGGTAGATTTCAGAGAAGTAGAGGCAGAACTTATGGAGAAAGTAGCAGATTTGACAATGTAGTACAAGATAAAGGATGGAAAGATGAACTTGCTGGTAGAAGAGGTAATTACTCTAGAGGTAGCTATACTGGTTACTCTAGGAATAGAAATAGTGGGAAAAGAGAAGATAAATCTTGGTTTAGAGGTACTTGTTACAAATGTGGCAAAGAAGGACATAGAGCCTTTGAATGTACTAACTCTAGAAATAAGACTGGAGGTAATGGAAGAAACAATTTAGATTATGAGGAAGTTGAGTAATTATCTAATGAACCTAAACATGGTGAAAACTTGATGCTAAGAAGGATCTTATGGAATGAAGAATCTGATGAGGAACCTATTCTGAGGAATTTTTTTTTTAGAACCAGATGTAAGATCGCTGATAAATGTTGCAAGGTAATCATTGATAGTGGAAGTTCTGATAATTTAGCATCTGAAGAGCTGGTTAACAAATTGTAGTTGTAGAGATTAAGACATCCTAATCCTTACCATATTACTTGGATCCAGAAGGATCATAAACTATTTGTAAGTGAACAAGGCCTTGTTAAATTCAAAATTGGGAATTATCATGATGAAGTCTTATGTGATATTATACCTATAGACTGTTGCCATATTCTTTTGGGTAGATCTTGGCAATATGATAGGAAAGCTTTGCATGGTGGTAGATTGAATCAATATACTATTTGGATGGATGGGAAGAAACAAGTATTGTTGCCTTTAGTAGAGAAGTTTGATGAAGATCACTGTACTACAATTAGAGTATGTTTGGTTTAGGGTAAAAATTTTGCAAGAAAAATGAAAAAATAGAATGTTAGGAATGAATGCAAAGTGTTTTTGCATTCATTCTATAGCAGTTGTTGTTGCATTCATGACTTGGATTGTCATTGATGTCAACATAGTGATATTCTAGATATTAGCAGGAAAGCAGGTACAGTTTTGTTTTGCACACATGTTGTATTGTAGATTGGCTTTTGCACAATTGATGGTATGTTATTTGGTGTGTTAGTAACCTATGGTTAACAGCGCAAAAAGAAATTCATTCATTTGTAAGAGTTATGAGCATTTTGGTGAAAGCAGTGTTTAGACAGTGTTTCTATGTAGCGATGTTCAGAAATCGGAGGATATCTCTTAGCTGGGATGGAATCTGATTTTGTGCAATTAAAGGGATGTTGGAGACTCATTAATGATAACATGGTTCATAGTGCAAACTTCGAGGATATGTTTGGAGAAAGTTACAGTAACTGGAAGCCGACAGTTTTATGTGAATTATGTGTGTAGCATGTAGAATTTATTATTTTGTAATTGAGGACCAACTCATTTGTAATTATTTGAGTTTGGTATATAATAAAGAATTTTTTCCTTATTGTAATGTGTATAATTAAGAGTGAGATGCGAATATATGCATGAAATGAAGAAAAGAGCTAATTCAGTGATGAAGGAAGACTTGTGAGTACAAAGATCTGGAATTGTGATCTTGTGTAGCAGAGAGTGCAGTTTTGGCATAGTGTGAAGGAGGTAATATATATTTCATATTATTCTATTGAATAATTCTAAGATCTTTTGGATAGTGGGTTCAGAGATCTTGCCTTGAAGCTATTTGGGTAGTGGGTCCTTCTGTCTTCCATAAACTCTTAACCGGGTTAGAATCTTTTAACAGGGATTCAAAATCTCCTAACAAGGATTTATATGTACTAAATGTATTTCATAAGACTCTAATAGGGTCCATCCTCTAACAAGGAACTTTCATATTAGTGCATCATTTTGTGGGCATCATTCCCACCAGGGTTTACTCTTTTCAAGAGGTTCCCTAGTTAACATATCTTGTGTTATTGTGCAATTGTGTATGATTATCTTTCTATGGTTGATCAGTACATTGATTATATTGTTTAAAGCTATTGAATGGATAAATTATCTGATAACTGATTCACCCCCCCCCCCCCCCCCCCCCCCGCCTCTCAGTTATCTTGGGGGTCTTTACTTTCTAACATAGAATGTTTGCTATGCTTTAGTTCCAAGAAAAAATGAGAAACAAGATGAGTTAGAACATGCACCTGAGGTTAAACCTTTGTTGATTGAATTTCATAATATCATTTTTGATGATGTACCTAATGGTTTGCCTCCTATGAGAAGTATAAGTCACTGTATGGATTTGATACCTGGAGCTAATGTGCCTACTAAAGCACCACATAGGTTGACACCTGATGAAAAGAATAAGTTGAATAGACAAGTGAAGGAATATCTTGAGAGAGGTTTGATTAGGGAATGTTTGATTCCTTTTGTAGTACCTACTATATTAGCACCAAAAACTAATGGAGAATGAAGAATGTGCATTGATTCTAGAGATATAAAAAAGATAATAGTAAAGTACAAATTTAATTTGCCTAGGTTGGATGACATAATGGGTAGTTTGAGTGGAGTGAAGTATTTCACAAAGATTGATTTGAAGTGTGGTTATCATCAGATTAGGATTAGAGAAGGGGATGAATGGAAAACTACTTTTAAGACTAATGAAGGTTTGTATGAATGGTTGGTTATGCCTTTTGGTCTGACTAATGCACATAGTACTTACATGAGGCTGATGAATGAAGTTTTGAAAATATTCTTGGGTAAGTTTGTGATCGTATATCTTGATGACATTGTGATATTCAGTAAGAGTAAGGAATAATATCTTGAACATATCATACAATTATTGCAGAGATTGAACTAAGAAAAGTTGTTGATTAATTTGAATAAATGTTCATTTATGAAAGAGGAGATTATGTACCTTGGTTTTGTAATTTTAGCAGATGGATTGAAGATGGATCCTGAGAAAGTGAGAGTTATACTTGATTGGCCTACACTAGAGAATGTTGAAGAGGTAAGATCATTTCATGGATTGGCATGGTTTTATAGGAAGTTCATCAAAAATTTTAGTTCTATTTGTAATGCTATGACTGAAACTATGAGAGGGGATAAAAGGGATTTCAAATGGACACATGGAGCACAAAAGAGTTTTGAAACATTGAAACAAAGAATTGTAGAGTTTCCTACACTTTCTTTGCATGATTTTAGTAAGGTTTTTAAAGTTGAATGTGATGCTAGTGAAAGTGAAATAGGAGCTATTTTCAGTCAAGAAGGAAGACCCATAACTTTCTTTAGTGAGAAGTTGAATGATGCTAAGAGAAAATACTTAGTTTATGACCAGGAATGATATGCTATTGTTTAAGCTTTGAAGAAATGGAGACATTATTTGATGCCTAAAGATTTCATGTTGTATACTGACCATAAAGATTTGCAGTATTTAGGAAGTTAGAATAAATTGAATCGGAGACATATGAAGTGGGTTGAGTTCTTGCAGAATTTTTCCTTTTCATTGAAGCATAAAAGTTGCTGATACCTTGAGCCGAAGAAGAAATTTGCTAACAGAAATGAGAGTTGAGGTACTTGGTTTTGATGATTTGAAGTGTTTGTATGAAACTGACCTTGATTTTGCAGAGCCTTGGAAAGCTTGTAAGGAACAAATAGTGAGTAATAAGTGGACTGATTATTTCATTCAAGAAGATATGTTGTTTAAAGGAGTTCAATTGTGCCTACCTAGAGGATCTATGAGAGAGAACATAATAAAGGAGAAACATAGTGGTGGACTTGCTGGACATTTTGGGATTGATAAGATTGTGAAACTTGTTAGTACTATTAAATTTTTGGCTCTTATACTTCAAAATCTGATAAAACCCTTATTTATTTTGACTTAGCAAGGAGGGATGCACTGTAAACCCAAATTATCATTATCCTTTTTATATTCAAATGTTAATTTTTCATTCACTAAAGGTGTAATAACACATGTGCTAAAATAAACCTTTAAATGTTGTCTGCTTCATATGTTGGGCAGTTAGGTTTTAAACAGGTCACCTTTTATTAAAATTTCCATGAAACCTTAGCCTTTTCCATTTTATTTCCTAACTATCTGATTCATTTTGATCTTGTGGTCATTGTTATTTCTTAAGACTCATGGTTGACAGGTTTTCTGACTTGCAAAATTGTGACTACAAGACACCTAGCAGAGTGGGCCCAGTTTCAAATCTATGCTCACAGTAACAACTGGATTGTATCGACGGCTGTCGCAATATCTTAAAGCTAAGTTGGCCACATTTTAATGTTTATGCTTCAACAAAAAAAATTTGATTAGATAAATACTGACAATGGAAAAGCTCTAACATTTTAGTTCTGTGACATTTTTCCTGGTTTGACGTGTATCCTTGGTGATGTAATGCAATGGGGTCACAGTTTTCCAAAGGTTAAGGCTTAGATAGATCTTGTGGCTATCATTATACTACTAAAGGAAGTTGCTCGGTGTTTAATGTTTGTGAAAGTGCAACAACCATCCCATCTTCCATGAAGTTTCAAACTGTCAGGTGGGTCCTCGATTGCCAGAGCATGCTGAAATGGTCATTTTTCATTGGTTGAAATGGAATATGACATGGAAATTGCTAGTTAGACTAGCGCTAGGTAAGAAAAGTGGTATGTCTGCCTACCAAATTTTGTGATGTGGTCATTTTTGATTGAGTAAGGACCGGTAAAAGTAGAGGTGGGGCAAAATTTCATAGGTATGCGATAATCATCTGATTGAGTTTCAACAACAGTTGTCGCATTCCCTTAACCTGACATATCTGATAGTTTTTTGCCTTGTGAAATTGCAACTGGTTGACATGTGTCCTTTGTGATGTCAAGTCACCAATGGGTCCAAAGTTCTCAAAAACCTTCACATGTTCACTTATGAAGTGGGGTCACTATTTTCCAAAGGTGGTAAAGATTTGTTACTTTTTGAGAAAATCAATGGTGGTCACATTACCTTAAATCAAAGTTGCTTGTAATTTTATTTTTTGGGAAAAGGGACATGTTGACACCTGTGCATGCAGAGTAAGTTAAAGTAAGATGTGGGTTTCTGCACATGGGTTAATTTGAAATGTTCTCATTGGTCGAGAACTAAGCTTGGAAAAGTGCTAAAAGTTATGACATGGTCATTATTTACCATTCGATCTGCCAGAGGGAATTCAAATTAATAGTTCATATTCAAATTTGATTTTTGATGTTGTTTCATGTCCTGTGAACATTGTAGCTACCAGTTTCAGTAATGACAAACTTAATGAGTTTCATGCGGGTCAGATGTGATGGGTTGGCAATGATTACCAATAAGATTTGATCATTGCAAGCAATACTTCTCATCCAAGTTTCTCTGCAAGTGATTTGGTTTTTTCTGCAAGCATCAACGGTGGTTTTTTCTCAGGCATACAGTAAGCAATTTGAGGTCAAAAGTGCATAGAGTTTTGAAAGAAGAAAGCCTTAGCAATTAAAATCTTCTCTGCTACTATCTTGTGATATTCAGGTAATTTTTATTCCAGTATTTGTACACTTTCCCAAAACCCTAGTTTAAAATGCCACCCAAAAGAGAACTCTCAAGGAAAACAAAGTATAAGGATAGGGGGGTTTTTGAAGATTCACTGCAACTTCTTCCACACTTAGAAAATGGGGTAGCTAAGATAAGGATTTAGTTCCCAAGAACCCTAGGGATTTTGTCAATAAAGGATTATATGATAGGTGGTTATGGATGAGGGATGCACATGTAGGAAAGGATTACAATGGTTTGATCTTGTTCAAACTCACATATTCCCAATGAAATGTGTGTGCTCTTCTCAGTAATATATGGAAGTTTGACATAGGGAGACTTGTTGTGCCCAGGGTTTTCATGGATGTCGACCTCTTTATATAGATTGCTAGATGTTATGACGCTATGACAAGGTGTGTCAAAGATATTAATGGAATGGACTTGGTAAGCATCACAGAGGATGAAATCAGATAGGTCTTCTCATTGAATGATCCTTTTGTCGAGCTTGAAAAAATTGACTTTGAAGAATTTAACAAAATCTATGAGGCACAGAGAGACTATCTAAGGTCTGGACCTTTAAGGGATTTCTTTGGCCAAATTGGTGCCATGTGTATGGTTAGTCTAAGCACACGTGAGCCTTTTAGGTTGGACCTTTTCAGTTTGAGAGCACAAGGTGTATATAAGTCATTAGCTCTAATTTTTGGAAAAGATGAGGCTACACATATGCCTATCCCTTACATGTTTATGATGGTACAGTCCCTTCACCCCCACTTGGCATTGATTTTTTATTTTTCCCCTTACCTTGTAGACCTAATCCATGAAGGATGAATGGGGATAAAAATATGAGGGTGGGAAAGCCTTTTGGATGTTATTCTATGCTAATGCACATGTTCTTATACAAAGGTGTGGATTCCTTCAGAAAAACAATGGATATTGTGAGAGAGAAGAACGAAGAGACATTGCTAGTCCAGTTGTGGACCGCAAAATTTTCATGGGATAGGGCAGAGGCTAGTTACCTTGTTTTTGATAGAAATTTTGCCTCAAGGCTCAAGTCCTTGTTATTCTTTGAAAATCCCAAAATTCCCATGGAACTATAAAGGCTAGTAAGGACAAAGGATTTTTATAAGGACATTACCATAGTGCACAATTTCAGTGATATAATTTTATGTCTAGTTTCCACAGTTTTTAAAGGTTTATTGTTGCAGAAAGGCACCTTATATTTTTCCTTATCAAGTCCCTTTAAAATTGGGGTATGCTGAAATCTTGAGGTAGTTGGGTGATTTGGAGGATGAAAATTTGACAAATAGAGGAAAGGGAACTTTCTTCCCAAGTGTCACCATAGCCCACCAATACATCATTATCAAGATAGGATGGGTGCACTTGAATCTAGTCCTGCAACATTATAGAATGGCTACTGTTGTAGTGAGGTGTGCAGATAATGAAGGTTTCATCTTTGGAGTGTTTAGAGAAAAGGTGAAGTGTGCTATCATGGAGCACCAATTTACTTTTCCAAAGGATATAATTAGGTATGAGTTTGATCTCCAAGCTCAAGAGGTCAAAAAGGAGAAATGGATAATCTAAAAGAAAATTGTAGATTTCATCAAGAATTTTGATAAAGAGTATGACCCACTAAAAGCTTTTCAACCATGGGAAAGAAAGGTAGATTCCCTTATGGAGCACTTTGAAGGGGTTATGCAAGCAACAAATGAAAAGAGGGCTGCAGTGAGTAAAATGGATCTTGATACGGCAAGAAGGATTTTGAGCCAACCAGGGTACACAAAGCTGATCACTAGAGAAATGTATACAATCTAGGAGAGGAAGGGATATGGTGTTCTCCTCCCATCTCAACAAAAGGATAGGAGTCTTCCATCCTCCTCCAGGGGAAGAGACCTATGAGTGACCAAATAGTAGAGGAGCCCTCTCCAAAGAGGAAGAGATAGGAGGAATCCCAACCAGAGCAAGAAATGTATTGTCCTTCTCAGTCCCCATTGCAATTGGATGAACAGGGAGTTGCTCAGCAAGTGGTATAGTTAAGCAATGAGGAAAGTATTTTTGTGATGAAGGGTGCTCCCCTTATTACCACAAACACATAATAAAAATAGAGAAACAACAAGAATTTGCAAGAATAGAAAATGGGCTTCTTATTATCTCCACAAATGTGGAATTACAAATTTCTGAATTACAATATGCAAAGTCACATGGGCATTCCCTTTACAATATTCTGTAGGACAAAGCCTCGAATCATTACCCAAATCTACCTAGAATTGCCCTAGACAACACTACGAGCCTTCTTTATATAGGCAATTTCCACCGCCCGAGAAGGTTCCAAAAATTTAGCCCTTAAGGCTGACTATACATAGAACTATTTTATTTTCACAATTTTTACAATAGGGTCGGCTCAAAGAAAATAAAAATTATGTTTTTAGGTAACCCAACTTCCGGAGGCCATAACATTTGAACCATAGCTCTATTTTTCTATTGTAACCACTTTTCAAAAATGCCATGACAAGATCTATAGTTCCTAACACACACAAGCAATAGTCAGCCGGGGGTCGATCGCGATTTGGAGCCTCTAAGGCCTTCAAAATTGAGCTCAAAGATTTCATACCCAAAAACTTAAATAACTTCACCAATACTGATGATGTGGAAATGAAACTCAACCGGTAGGCTGATATGACTAAGATGAACCTCCAATTGTGAAATTAGAACATTTTGAGATCATATGACCAACTTACTAAAAATAGTAAGTTTCCATAAATAGTAGCTTTGCACAAGATAGTCCTTATTGAAAAAGAAACCAGAAATATTTTTGGGTGATGAAAGATTGCTCTTACACCCAAGATGCTCCTATATCAGACACCTAGGGTAATTTGAGAAGTGACCCCATCACATCTCAAGTGTGAAGAGGAAAATCAAGATGGTTAACCTCCTCCCTTGTCAGCCATGATGAATCTTCAATAGGTCATCTTTTCCACTTGACCAGATATTCTTCATATGTCTTGTTCCTTGTGCTTCTACCAACACGACTATCCAGTATATCCTCAATCTCTTTGGTATCTGAACTAGTTACTGGAATACTCCATTGTGCTACTATGATTTCATCTTCAACACCTCCTTCATGATAATCTGTCAAATCTAAAATGTTAAACACTGGTGAAATATTTAGCTCAGTAGGCAATTCTACCTCATAGGCATTTCCTGAATCATGCTTCTTCAATATCTTCAATGGTCCAAACTTCTTCATTTTCAACTTGTTATATGTTCCAACTGGAAATCTCTCCTTCCACAAATGAACCATGACTTCATCTCCAACCTAAAATTCCTTATGCCTTTTTTTCTCATTTGCCTTAGCCTTATTCTGCACATTCATCTTGGTAATGTGCTTCCTTGCCTCCTCATGGATGTGCTTCAAGTCTTCTGCAAAATCTTCAACTTCAGCACTACTTATTTCTCCTTTATCTATCTTTCTCAACTCAGATGCATTTCTTGGACTACTTCCATATACAATCTGGAATGGTGATTTACTAGTGCTCCTGTTGACAGAATTATTGTATGCAAATTCTGCCTATGGTAAAATCAAATAACATCCTGTTGGCTTATCTCCAACCAAACATCTCAGTGAATTTCCCAAAATCCTATTCACCACCTCTATCTATCCATTAGTCTGTGGATGATGTGATGAACTGAACTTCAAATTTGTCTTCAACTTCTTCCACAAGGTATGCCAAAAATACCCAACAAACTTAGTGTCTCAATATGAAACTATGGTCTTTGGCAAACCATGTAGTCTCACTACTTCTCTAAAAAACAATTCTGCTACATGAACAACATCATTAGTTTTCTTGCAGGGAATGAAATGTGTCCTCTTCAAAAATCTATCAACCACCACAAAAATTGAATCATGTCCTCGCTGAGTCCTTGGTAAACCAAGAACAAAATTCATACTAATATCCTCCCAAGGTTTCTCTAGTATATGTAATGGCTGATACAACCCTATATTTTGCTTCACTCCTTTCACCATTTGACATACTCTACAACTCTGTACAAACTTCTTGACATCTTGCTACAACTATGGCCAATAATAATTCTCACTAACCAAAGCAAGGGTTTTATCATGACTAAAATATCCAGCCAATCCTCTGCTATGCTTCTCCTTGATGAGATTTTCCCTCATAGAACTTTTTGGAATGCACAACTAACTCCCTCTGAATAGCATATCATCCTAAATGATAAAATCCAACCACTTCATTCTATCTAGAGTAATAGGCTCTTTACAAGCTTTCCAAGCTTCACTAAAATCAGGATCCTTGTTATACAAATTCTTGAGTTCCTTGAACCCAACCACCTCAATCTGCATCTTTGTCAGCAATAGTTGCCTTCTGCTAAGAGCATCTGTAACCCTGTTATACTTTCCACTCTTGTGTTTCAAAACAAATGTATAACTCTGCAAAAACACAACCCATTTCAAATGCCTCTGATTCAACTTTCCTTGACTATTCAAATATTACAAAGCTTGATGATCAATATGAAAAACAAACTCCTTAGGAAGTAGATAGTGTCTCCATTTCTTCAATGCTTGAACCATAGCATAAAATTCCTGATCATAAACATAATATTTTCTCTTGGCATCATTTAACTTCTCACTAAAATAGGCAATAGGTTTACCTTCTTGGCTCATAATAGCTCCTATTGTAGTACCACTAGCATCACAGTCTACTTGAAACACCTTATTAAAATATGGAAGTGCTAAAATAGGTTGTTCTGTAACTTTCTATTTCAACAGTTTAAAACTCTTATCTACCCCATTAGTCCACTTGAACTCTTTTCTATCCCCTCTCATTGTTTCATTCAAGGGTCCACAGATACTGCTAAAATTTCTAATAAACTTTCTATAAAAGCTAGCCAAACCATGAAAAGATCTTACCTCTGTAGCACTCCTTGGAGTAGGCCATTCAAGGATAGCCTACATTTTCTTTGGGTCCATTTTTAGATCTTCTACTGAAACTACAAATCCCAAATACACTAACTCTTTCTTCACAAAACTGCACTTCTTCAAATTTATGAATAATTTCTCTTCTCTTAGCTTCTCAAACACCATACGAATATGCACCATATGGTCCTCCAATGTTTTACCAAAGATCAAAATATCATCTAGGTAAACAATGACAAAATTACCCAAAAATTCTTTTAGAACCTCATTCATGAGCCGCATGAAAGTGCTCGGTGCATGGGTTAGCCCAAAAGACATGACTAACCACTCATACAGTCCTTCCTTTGTCTTGAAGGTAGTCTTCCACTCATCTCTTTCTTTGATCTAAATCTGGTGATATCCACTCTTCAGATCTATCTTTGAGAAATACAAAGCTCCACTCAAACAGTCCATAATATCATCCATTTGTGGCAATGGAAACCTATACTTGATTGTGATCTTGTTTATTGCCCTAGAGTCTGTACACATCCTCCATTCTCCATTCTTCTTTGGTGCTAATACTGCTGGTACAACACATGGACTCAAGCTCTCCTAAATCAACCCATTCTGCAATAACTCATGTACTTGTCTATTCAACTCTTCACTTTCTATTGGTGTCATTCTATGTGCTACCTTATTTGGAAAATTGGCTCCTAGAATCAAGTCCATCTGATGACTAATCTTCCTTACTGGTGCTAATCCATCAAGAACATTATCAGATACAATATCCTGAAACTCATTCAACAAATCTACAACTTCTATAGGTACATCTTCTACTTCCTCTTTACCAACTTTTGCAATTAAAGGAAAACACACATGCTCATGCCTCATACCATCTAGGAATTTTCTTCCATCAACAAAAGTTATTCTTGCACTACCACATACCTTTTCTTCCATGTCATTCAATGGCTTTAGCTTATGTTGCACTCCATCCTTCCTTAGGGAATAGGTATTCACACGACCATCATGTACAATACACCTATCAAACTACCATGGTCTACCCAACAACATATGACATGCATCCATAGATATGATATCACATAGTACCTCATCATGGTATCCACCAATCTTGAACTTCACTAGGCAATGTTCATTGACCATGACCTTGTGGTCATCCTGCACCTAGGCAATCCGATATGGATGTGGGTGTTTCTATCTCTTGAGCTTCAAGTTTGTTACCATCTCTTCTGACACCAAATTGTCAGTGCTTCCACTATCAATAATCACATCACAACACTTACCTTCACACTTGCATCTAGTGCGAAATAGGCTCCTCCTTTGCTCAAGTTCATTCTCACCACTTAGTAGGACTCTTTTGTTAATTAGCATTTCTCCTCTTTCAGCATCTTCAGAATGTGATGATTTGTAATCTTCATCTACATGTGCAACTTTGGCCTAGCCTTCATTTCTCCTATCTATCCTTCCTTCATGTTGAGGACATTCAAATGCCCTATGACCTTCTTATCCACAGTGAAAACATGTTCCATAGAAGCCTCCTCTTCTTGATCCTTGTCCTCTTCCTCTTCTTCTTCCTCTCTGATCTCTATTATTCTGATCATGGAAATGATTGGGAGTATTTCCTCTCTGATCTTGACTGCTACTGGCCTCATCACTCTTTTTCAAATCTTTATTTCAGCCTCCATATGACCGTCCACCAGATCTTCCACCATGACCTCTTCCATTTTGTCCGCTCTCAAACTTCTTGTTCAGCTTTTCCTCTACTTTTAGGGAAAATTGGTATGCCTCTTCAATATTGTTCATTCGAATCAGATTAAACTCCTCCTGAATGCTTGACCTCAACCCATTAAGGTAACAGACAACTTTCTCCTTATCAACTTCTGCATGGCCTGTTCTGATGAGGATTCGATAGAACTCCTCTATATACTCTTGAACAAATCTTCCTGCTTGCTTCAAACTTTGCATCTTCTTTAGTAGGTCATGCTCATAATCAATAGGAATGAATTGCCACTTCAATTTATCCACCATTCGATCCCATCTTGTGATTTTATCTTTCTCTCTTCTATTTTGCTCCAATTGAATCTCTTACCACTAGATCTTCGCATGATCTTTCAGTTCGGCCTTCGCAAACTTGACCCGATTAGGATCCTCAATAATTTCATACTCAAAATATTCTTCACATTCATTGATCCAGTCGATCAACTCCTTTGGGTTAAGATTTCCTGAAAATACAAGAACCTCAATCTTAGGTCTTTTCTCGATCTTGGAAATGGCCCAAAAAAGTCTTTCTTCCTCCTGGTTCAAAATTTTGCCTTCTTCTTGATCAGAATTTCCTTCTCCCTCAGCTTCATCCTCACTTTTATCTCTGACATTAAGATTCATTCCTTTGCAAATCTCTTCTTGCAATGCTCGCACTTGTCTCTGGAGCACTCTAACCTTAGGTGTTACACGACCAGCTCTTCCACCATGTTCCCTTTGTGGAGGTATTTTCACACTGCTCGTTGAAACCCTAACCATGGTCCCGGTGCAAACTGCCTCAAAGTTGGTGATCTGTTTACACACTCAGGAACTCATACTCTGATACCACTTGATGAAGGGTGCTCCCCTTAATACCACAAACACATAATAGAAATAGAGAAACAACAACAATTTGCAAGAACAAAAAATGGGCTTCTTATTATCTCCACAAATGTGGAATTACAAATTTCTGAATTACAATATGCAAAGTCACATGAGCATTCCCTTTACAATATTTTGTAGGACAAAGCCTCGAATCATTACCCAGATCTACCTAGAACTGCCCTAGACAACACTATGGGCCTTCTTTATATAGGCAATTTCCACCACCCGAGAAGGTTCCAGAAATTTAGCCCTTAAGGCCGACTATACATAAAATTATTTTATTTTTACAATTTTTACATTAGGGTCGACTCAAAAAAAATACAAAATATGTTTTTAGGTAACCCAACTTCTGGAGGCCATAACTTTTTAACCGTAGCTCTGTTTTTCTATTGTAACCACTTTTCAGAAACGCCATGATGACAAGATCTATAGTGCCTAACACCCTCAAGCGCTAGTCAATCAGGGGTCAATCGCGATCTGGAGCCTCTAAGGCCTTCAAAATTGAGCTCAAAGATTTCATACCCAAAAACCTCAATAACTTCACCAATACTGATGATGTGGCAATGAAACTCAACTGGTAGGTTGATATGACTAAGATGAAGCTCCAACTATGAAATCAAAATATTATGAGATCATATGACCCACTTACTAAAAATAGTAAGTTTCCATAAATAGCAGCTCTGCACAAGATAGTCCTTATTGAAAAAGAAACCAAAAATGTTTTTGGGTGATGCAAGATTGCTCTTACACCCAGGATGCTCCTGCATCATTTTGTTTCAAATGATGAGGTGCAAGAGGGGATGCCAGAGGCACCCAAAGGAATACTAATGGACCTCACAGTGGTAGAGTTTGAGGGTAAGGAAATAGACCCTATTTTGAAATAGGCCAGTGATTCCTTTATTTTAGATGACAATTTTGTTAAGACTAGGGCTTTCCTTCAATTTTTGTGGAGGATGAAAATAAATCAATATAATGAATTTGTGAGAAGAATAAAGAAGAATTCCGTGATAGGGATATAACTAAAATTGAAAATGAAATAAAGGGGGAAATGATGAATAATTTTGAGAAGATAACCTGGAAAGAAGGAAGATCCATGATTCATACTGTAGGAGTGTTGATTCTCCCTGAATGGGATATTGCTGATGCTATAGTTTTTGATTCAGTCAGGAAGAGTAAAGTTACAGTCCTCTCTACTGCAGAGTAGACACAATAAGCTACTAGGGGTGTGGCTTTCTCTGATGATCATGCTGCCCTAGTCATGTGGCCCCTTAAGAGGGGAGAAAATAAAGATAAGAAGCAGGTTTTCTCCTCAGAGTATGCTAGTAATTTATTGGTACAAAGAGTTGGTGACACTTCAGGTGTTGAAGCCTCGAATGTAATCTTTGAGACAACCAAGTTCAATATAAAAGTAGCAGAGAGGGATGCAAGAGAAAAGGAAGAGTTAAGGATAAAATTTGAGACTGTCCTTAAATCCTATAACGAGTTGAAAATAGAGTTGATCCAGAAGGACAAGCTGATTGCACAACTGTCAGAACCACAAGATCACAGATCACCTCAGTTGATGATTGTTGATAAACCAGTGGTGGCTCCTTCTTCTAGCCCAAACATTGAGTTTCCACCATCTCCCTTCTGAGAAACAAATATAGAAGCCATAACCAGTTGGGAAAAGAAGCAGTTACTTGAGGAAACAAATAAAATGAAAGAGAGTAGATCAGAGCTGAATAAGAAGAGGGATTATATAGAGGCTAAATGCCTTATGGATAAAAAATATGAAGAAAAGTTTACTAAGACTGTGATGCAATTTGCTACTAATCTGAATCCTACAATCTTGTTTAATCATGCTAGGAGACTACAAATATTGCTCACATCTTTGAGTAGACATAAGGAGGAGTTGGGTCCAATTTTGAATAAGTGGGTTGATAGATCCCCAAATATGAGGTTATTTTGTTGGCTATCTAAGGGCCAAGTTGATCCTGATCCATTGATCAAATGAGTGCATCAATTTGTAAAAAGGCTTGTTGAATACAAGATAATTCTAGATGATTTTGAATGGAAATCCAATTTTCTAAAGAGAAAATTGACACTCCCTTGCTATGACCTAATTCTAGGAGTTTTCAAGAAAAATGGTGAGCTTAAGGAATTAATCAAATGGAGAGCAAAAATGGATGATGATTTTTTTGCTAGGATGACTAGCATTTTAACTTTGGAAAATACTCTTTTCTTCATACACACTATTGAGACATTAATATCTGCCAAGTCCAAGTTTGACTTTATTCAGTATGAGATCAGTCAGATGGAGAACAAGTGGGAATAATTGTCTGGCAGAAAGGCTAAAATTGTCAATTTTGTGTTCCCAAGTGAAGAGGTGTTTAATAGGTGGATGTACCAGTTCATTCCTCATGCTGAAAAGCCAGATGCTCCATCTACTTCTTGAGCCAAGAAAGGATTGTGACTCATTGGTTTTATAGTTGGTTGAGATGTAAAGTGTATTTATTGCAGGAACAACTACAAAGAAAGGAAATCAAATTCGCTTGAAGGGATCGAGGAAAGACTTGAAGACAGGCATCTTACTTATAGAATGTCAGTCCAAAATCTGATTGAGGCATTTATTATAAACCCAAAGGGGTTGTAATTTCTAGGGTAAAGTTTTGTAAACCCTAATATGATCAGTATCTTGTTGCATTTCCTTGTATATAAAAGGAATTTCCATGATCATATTAGGCATTGAGAGTCTTAGGTGTTGAGAAGATAAATTTTGAAACCCTAACTCTCAGTCGAGGATTGTAATATTTTGTATCATTTCTTGTCAAGTAATAGAGAAAAAGCACAGGTTGATATTGTTATCTATAGGCTTTCTACTCAGCATATATTGTATTTAAACAATCAAAGGTTATACTTAATATAAATCTCAAGTCTTTACCTCTCCTTCGTGTCAAATTTGTGAATTTCTGAGTCTATCAAAGACATATGTGTATGTATTTTTCTTTGAGTTCTGATCTAGGGTTAGATTATATATTTTTTAAAGTGGATACATGTTTATTTTATTTGCATAAGGATTGTTTACAAGTAGGAAAGAGTTGGAGTATTTGTATTTATGTTCATGAACTAAGTTCTTCAAGGATCTTTGTATTTACTCTATTTTCTGGTGTTATTTTCCCAGTGGATAAGGCACTGGCCTATATAAATGCATCTTTATTTTATGAGTAATGATTGAAATCATTACAGTCAGGAATACAATAATCAAAACCAGTCTTTTAATTTTATTTACTTAAAGAAGTAGTTATTCTACCTAGTGATGGAGAGTCAATGAGTAATAGGTTGTTATTTAGTACTTTCTCACTGATATCTGTTGTTAGATCTAGTATCAAGTTAAGAATAGAGTTATGTCTATTGGATCAGGTATACCCACCTTAGTTTTGTAGAGCCATAAGTGAAGAGGGTAGTCTTATACCTATAGTTGGTCCAGTTATCTTAGATCTCCTCATATTTGGAACTAACCAGTCCAAAAATCTATCAGAGATATATTGGTGTCCTTTAGAATGTAAAGTCATTTCAAGAACCAACAATATGGTGACTCTACTAGGGACAGTATAAAATTTGTGTCAAATAACATAGGTACAAGTTGAGTTGGACTCCTAGCCTACTTATTTTAAAAGCCAATTAGTTACCAATGAACAGAGAGAGTTGTTTCTTTTTCTCTAAATTTTCCTACTCTTTCTTATTATTTGCCTTGATCACAAGAGAAATATTTTATAAAAAATCCTAGTTTACTTGGGTGGCGACTCAAAGAGATCTCTATACTAGTGTTGATTAAAAAATAATTTTGTTACAATGAGTTTCAAGAATACAAGGTCCTGGAGAAAAGAACATCCTGAGGAAATTTTGGAAGGTGAGCTTCCAGCCACATCTAGGCATGGTCAAATAAGAAGAGAAAAGAGTACTAATGATATGTCCTCATGGAAGCAAAAGGGGGATTCAAGACAAGAAGGTCTTGCCCGTCCTAGCTAGGAAGGAAATGCCTCAGAGTATGAAGAGGCTATTGACTTAGGTTTGAACCAATATGAGGACTATTATTCTCCCTCAGAGAGAGAGGGTGAGAAATTACTATATAATAAGAAAATAGTCCCTAATAAACAACATGGAGTAGAGAGGAGGTCTAGAAGCAAAAGTAGACATAGACAAGATTTTGTCCCTCCTTTCACCCTTGGTTCTTCATTACCCCAAGGTCTCCATGAATCCCAAGATCAGCAAGATGAACTCCAGGCACATTAGGTAGAATCTGAAACAACTTTTCTAGATTCTGAGGAAATTTTTGAAGAAGTATATGAATTAGAAAGGAAAATGCGTGAGCAAGAAACTATTAGGAAAAGAAGAGAAAATGAAAAGGAAGAAAAAATTAGGCATGCTATGATAAGAGCTGAGTAGTTGAAAAGACAATTATTAGACCTAGAAGCCATAAATCATGTTCCTATACCTGAACAAACAAGGGAACAACCCATTATCCAAGAGGTTTTTGAGATAAGAAACCCCAAGGATAAAGGTAAACAAAAGGCTATAGGAGTTTCAATTAATGAGCCTGTAGGCCTTAAAGATCCCATAGACCGAGCCTTAAGGTTGGAAGCTGACCTTCAAAAGGCTAAGAGGGAAAAATAATTGTTGGCTAGGGAGTTGGAAAAGGAAGAATTAGAAGCTATGAATCTAGAAATGAGCAAGAAGATAGATTTTCTCAAATGATCTGCAGGACCTACTAATGTTGCTACCTCTTCTTTGACACAAGGAGGGAATGCTACTAATATTGAAAACCAAGTAACAAGTATTCCTCCACCAGGTGGACTCAAGATTTTTGCTATGTCAAACACTAATGCATCAACATCCCAGGGTGCTGGTCTATATAATGTAGGGCCTATTCATAAAAGATGTAAATAGTTGGTTTTTACAAGTATTCCTCGATACCCTAACCCTATCCCTGAATAGATTAGAAAGAAGCTGTTGGAAACAATTGTCTGAAGGAAATTGCTACTCAAATTATGTATTGTCTTTGATGTCACACAATGTCATAGTCCGCAGCAATCAGTTCCTACCGAGCTCAGTCGGTCATCAAAGGAAATTCAGTGTTTACCGAGTTCAGTCGGTCATCAAAGGAAATTCAGTGTTTATCGAGTTCAGTCGGTCATCAAAGGAAATTCAGTGTTTACCAAGTTCATTCGGTCATCAAAGGAAATTCAGTGTTTACCGAGTTCAGTCAGTCGTCAAAGGAAATTCAGTGTTTACCGAGTTCAGTCGGTTATCGAAGGTAAAGGATTGTCGGTGTTTACCGAGTTCCCTCGGTCTCCGAAAGATTATAGAAAGTTATGGTCACCGAGCACTGTCGGCCCTTGAAGGATTTTTGCAAATAGAGTTTGCTTAATTCAGCCGACTGTTATACTAAATAATGTCGATTTGACAAATCTAAAATCATATAAATAAAAGGTCAAATGTGAAAAATAAATATGAAATATAGCAGAAGATTTACAGAAGAAAAGACAGGAAAGGTGTGTGCGAATTTGTGAAGGATGTTCAGATATCCTTGAGGTGCAGCATAGATTTATTCAATCAGGAAGGATCACACATATGCAGAACAGAGATCTGTAATCAGCAAGGCAGTTGCATTATTATACAGGTCATTTTTTTCATTGTTACCTTCTTATCATTGTAACAGTGAATTCTAAATCTCTTAACCGAGTTGGTTTAACAACCATATTGTAAATCCTCTAACAAGGTGACAATTCCATTGAATTGTTTTTAAGACCTCTTACCAGGCCACTCTTAGCAGGGTGTTTAAATCCTCTAACAAGGTCACACCTAACAGTGTGTTTTGTAACCTTTTACCGGGTTGGCTTCTAACCGAGCATCACTTCAAAAAAGTGAAAATCAATATCTAGATACATTGGTGGTTTTTCCCATATTGGGTTTCCACGTTAAAATCTTGTGTCTCTTGTGTTCTCAATTGCTATCTTAATCATACACCAATGCTGATGAATATCTAAAAGATAATTTTGCTAATACTTTCTGCATCTTCAAAGTTACTGCAATCTATTTACCGAGTGCTAAAATAGATAACATTGTTAAGATATCCTAAGGGATCTGGAAAGAATTAATAATGAAGTGTTTTATGGTTGACTGATTCACCCCCCCTCTCAGTCACTTCATCCATATTCCATCAATTGGTATCAGAGCTTTTGGTGCTTGCAGGAAGGGTTTCAAGGACCTAAGCTAAAGATCAGGATGTCTTACAAGAGGGAAATTCCAAAGCTCAACAGAGATAACTTTTCAGCATGGCAAGGTCTCATGCGACTTCATCTGGCTTCCATTGGTGATTCAGGATGCAAATACATTGATGAAGAATACACAATTCCTAATGGCGCATTAACTGTTGAAGACATTGCAGATAAAAAGACTCACAACACCATGATGATAGACATTGCATTTGCTCTCAGCTATGAAGAATTTGATGATATTAAAGACTGCACTACTACATATGAAATGTGGATGGCACTGAAGAAAATATATGGCAGTGATGCAAATGTGAAAAGAGCCAAAGCAGAAAGCCTAAGAGGACAGTTTGACAAGATGAATATGAAGGAAGATGAAAACATTGCAAAATATGTTGAAAGAATCAAAGCAAGTGTAAGTGCAATTAGAGCTTCTGGAGGAACAATCTCAGATGAAACTGTTATAAGTAAGGTACTCAGAACATTACTCCCTATCTATGCAATAAGAGTATCAGCTATTCAAGAAAGAAGATGTGAAACAAACCACAATATAACTTTGGATGCTTTAGTTGGAAGATTGACAGCCTTTGAATTAGACAACTATGACAACTATGTTCCTAGTTCCAAAAATATTGAATCAGCATTTGAGGCCAAGGTTTCACTAAAGAAGAACAAGAAAATTAAAGAAGTTCAGTCAGAAAGTGAAGAAGTATCAGAAGAAAGTTCTGATAGTGATCTTGAAATTGTAGAAGCATTACTTGCAAAGAAGTACTCTAGAGGGAAAGGTAAATATAAAGGTAAAACTCCTTTAATCTATTTTTCATGTGAAGAAATTGGACATATTGCAGCTAGGTGCCCAAACAAGCAAGTCAAGGAAGAGAAGAGAAGTCACAAGTACTATGGCAAAAAGAATTTCAAATCATTCAAGGATAAAGGTAAGAAAACATGTTTTATGGCTAAAGATTCTGATGATAGTGAAGAAGAAATTATCTTTATTGCTATAAAGGATGAATCTGATGATGATGAAGATAAGATGGCACTTATTTCTCATATAAGCAAAAATGATATATGGATAATAGACAGCAGATGTTCACACCACATGACTGGTGACAAGACAAAATTTGAATATCTAGAAGACTGTGATAGTGGTAATGTAAGATTTGGAAACAATGAACCTTGTTGTATAAAAGGAAAAGGAAGAATCTCATTAACCAAAGAACTCATATGTGATAATGGTTATTGGGTTGAAGGACTAAAACATAATCTTCTAAGTGTAGCACAACTAATCAACACTGGTTTCAAGGTTGAATTCATGAATGGTCAAGCAAGACTGCTGGATGGAAAAGGAAAACTCATTGGATTAGGTAAACAAACAAAAGGTAACTTATTTTATCTTGATCTCAGTGAATATTCATGCTTTATTGCTCAAATAGAAGAAATTTGGCTATGGCACAAAAGGTTATGTTATGTGAATTTTGATAACATGATAAAAATAAGCAAATTCAAGAAGGTTAGAGGCATTCCTACTTTGAAGAAACCTGATACTGGTCTATGTAAGAATTGTCAGATTGGCAAAATGAGTAAAACTAGTTTCAAGAGTAAGAACTATCAGTCTAAAGAAATTTTGGAAATTGTGCATACTGATTTATGTGGACCTATTGGAATACAAAGCTATACTGGAGATAAATTCTTTATTCTTTTCATTGATGATTATTCTAGAATGATGACTGTCATGTATTTAAGAGAAAAATAAGAAGCATTTGAAAAGTTCAAATGGTACTTAGCAAGAGTGGAAAAGGAAACAGGGAAAAGATTGAAATGCTTAAGATCAGACAGAGGTGGTGAATTCATCTCCCATGATTTTAACAACTTTTGCATTGAAAGAGGAATCAAAAGATAGGTATCAGCTCCTAGAACTCCTGAGCAGAATGGAATAGCAGAAAGAAGAAATAGATCTATTATGGATTGTGAAAGGACTCTAATGATAGAAAAGAACATCGCTATAAAGTACTGGAAGGAAGCTATCAGCACTACAGTTCATACCTTGAACCGAGTACAATTGAAGAAAGACACATTCAAAACTCCTTATGAATTATGGTATGGCTATAAACCCAATGTAAGTTACATGAAAATATTTGGTAGCAAGTGTTATATCTTAAAAGAATCCAGAAGAAATAAATTTGATGTGAAAAGTGATGAAGGAATATTCCTAGGATATTCTAGCAAAAGCAAGGCATACAAATGTCTGAACTTATCTACTCACAAAGTCATAGAAAGTATACATGTAAAATTTGATGAGTTTGCAGAAAAGACTGAAGAAGAAAGCAAAAGGGAACCTGAGAACTACAGAAGATTCATTTACATTGAACCTGAAACATTGGCAGACACAACTATCAATAAGGAAACTATATCTACCAAGCCGAGCACAATTACTGAGTCACAAACTGAGTCACAGGAAGAAGTTCAAACCGAGTCACAGGAAGAAATTCAGACCGAGTCTCAGCCTGAAGTTACCGAGCAAATATCTACCGAGCCCGAGCAACCTGAAGAAGAGATCCTAGAAGACAATAGCATGAATCATTCAAAAGGCAAGGAACCTATACTAGCCAAATATGTCAAAAGACATCATACACTAGATCAAATCATTGGAAACAAATCAGATGGTACTATGACAAGAAGCAAGCTAAAAGGTACATGTCTGCTTACTGACTTTGAACCTAGAAATATCAAAGATGCATTGGAAAATGAAAGTTGGATTGAAGCAATGAATGAAGAATTAGAACAAATACAAAAGAACAAAACTTGGACTCTTGTACCTAGACCTAAAGATAAGAATGTAATTGAAACAAAATGGGTATTCAGGAATAAGCTAACTGAAGATGGTCAAGTATCTAGAAACAAAGCTAGACTGGTATGTAAAGGTTATTCTCAAGAAGAAGGTATAGATTATGGAGAAACTTTTGCTCCTATTGCAAGATTAGAAGGTGTAAGAACTCTACTTGCTTATGCAGCACACAAAGGATTTAAGGTATATCAGATGGATATAAAATCTGCATTTCTCAATGGAATTCTTGATGAAGAAGTCTACATTGAACAACCTGAAGGTTTTGTTGATACAGATAAAAAGGACATGGTCTGCAGGTTACACAAAGCATTGTATGGTTTGAAACAAGCTCCTAGAGCATGGTATGAAAGACTCCATAACTATTTGATTCAGATTAATTTCAAAAGAGCCAATGATAACAGCAATCTGTATATTAAAGAAGGATCGGATGACAAAATTGTATTGGCAGAAATATTTGTAGATGATACTATATTTACAGGGAATGAGGATCAGTGCAAAGAATTTTCAAAGCAAATGAACAAAGAATTTGAAATGTCTATGTTTGGTTTAATAAAATTCTTTGTTGGTCTTCAAATTCAGCAAAGCAAGAATGGTATATACATTACTCAATCTAAATACATTAAGGAAATACTTAAGAAGTTTGGTATGGAAGATTCAAAACCAGTTGGTACACCCATGTGTACTAGACTGAAACTTACCAAAAATGATGATTCAAAAGAAGTTGATCAGACCCTATACCGATCTATGATTGGAAAATTGCAGTATGTAGTACATACAAGACCTGATATTGCCTTAGCAGTCGGTATAGTAGCTAGATTCTCAGCAAAACCTAAGGAAAATCATATGATGGCAATCAAAAGAATCTTAAGATATTTAAGAGGAACTGAAGAATATGGTTTGTGGTATAAATTTGGAGGCAATCTAGACTTAAAAGTGTTTACTGATGCTGATTGGGCAGGAAATATTGATGACAGAAAAAGCACAAGTGGTGGAGCATTTTTTCTTGGAAAAAGACTGGTATCCTGGACTAGTAAAAAGCAAAATTGCACATCTCAATCCACAGCTGAAGCAGAATATGTTGCTGCTGCAGTAAACTGTTCAAATATTATTTGGTTTAAACAGTTATTAGAAGGTATGAAGGTTGAAATCAAAGAACCAGTTGTTATATTTTGTGACAATACCAGTGCAATAAACATTTCTAAGAATCCAGTGATGCATTCCAAAACCAAGCACATTGCTATTAAATATCACTTTGTTAGAGAATTGGTGCAGGACAAGGAAATTAGATTAGAATATATTCATACAAAAGAACAGATTGAAGACATTTTTACCAAACCATTACCTAAGGATGCATTTGTGTATCTAAGAGGTAAGTTAGGGGTCATTCCCCTATCTGAGGCTCACTAAATACAGTTTTAGTGATGCATCAACCAGAACATGATTGAAAAACAACCAGTTGATGCAGCATATTCAAGGAATCATTGCATATGAATCAGTACTTGAGGTACATTAATTTACACCAGTAATATGTGAATTGTCTTTGGCATGTGTTGTCAAAGAGGGAGTGTTTGCTATATCTTTTCTATTACTTCAAGAAATTTTCAATAGTCAGAAAGAAGAATTTTTAGGATAAAGGAAGTTTGCTGACAGAGGGAGATTTGAATCTGAACCGAGCTAATTCTTTCAAATTTCTTATTCTATGACATATTGTGTTGCCATCAATGCCAAAGAGGGAGATTGTTGGAAATAATTGTCTGAAGGAAATTGCTACTCAAATTATGTATTGTCTTTGATGTCACACAATGTCATAGTCCACAGCAATCAGTTCCTACCAAGCTCAATCGGTCATCAAAGGAAATTCAGTGTTTACCGAGTTCAGTCGGTCATCAAAGGAAATTCAGTGTTTACCGAGTTCAGTCGGTCGTCAAAGGAAATTCAGTGTTTACCAAGTTCAGTCAGTCATCAAAGGAAATTTAGTGTTTACCGAGTTTAGTCGGTCGTCAAAGGAAATTCAGTGTTTACCGAGTTCAGTCGGTTATCGAAGGTAAAGGATTGTTGGTGTTTACCGAGTTCCCTCGGTCTCCGAAAGATTATAGAAAGTTATGGTCACCGAGCACTGTTGGCCCTTGAAGGATTTTTGCAAATAGAGTTTGCTTAATTCAGCCGACTGTTATACTAAATAATGTCGATTTGACAAATCTAAAATCATATAAATAAAAGGTCAAATATGAAAAATAAATATGAAATATAGCAGAAGATTTACAGAAGAAAAGATAAGAAAGGTGTGTGCGAATTTGTGAAGGATGTTCAGATATCCTTGAGGTGCAACATAGATTTATTCGATCAGGAAGGATCACACATATGCAGAACAGAGATCTGTAATTAGCAAGGCAGTTGCATTATTATATAGGTCATTTTTTTCATTGTTACCTTCTTATCATTGTAACAGTGAATTCTAAATCTCTTAACCGAGTTGGTTTAACAACCATATTGTAAATCCTCTAACAAGGTGACAATTCCATTGAATTGTTTTTAAGACCTCTTACCAGGCCACTCCTAGCAGGGTGTTTAAATCCTCTAACAAGGTCACACCTAACAGTGTGTTTTGTAACCTTTTACCGGGTTGGCTTCTAACTGGGCATCACTTCAGAAAAGTGAAAATCAGTATCTAGATACATTGGTGGTTTTTCCCATATTGGGTTTCCACGTTAAAATCTTGTGTCTCTTGTGTTCTCAATTGCTATCTTAATCATACACCAGTGCTGATGAATATCTAAAAGATAATTTTGCTAATACTTTCTGCATCTTCAAAGTTACTGCAATCTATTTACCGAGTGCTAAAACAGATAACATTGTTAAGATATCCTAAGGGATCTGGAAAGAATTAATTATGAAGTGTTTTATGGTTGACTGATTCACCCCCCCTCTCAGTCACTTTATCCATATTCCATCAGAAGCTTCTGAAATTCACTGGTAGTAATGTTATCACATGTGAAGAACACTTGAAGAGGTTCATTGATGTAATAGATGATTACAACATTGTGCCAAATGATGTAATAATGAAGCTGTTTGTACAATCCTTAACTAATGATTAAAGGGATTGGTTTAGGGCCTTACCACATGGTAGCATAGGTTCATGGGATCAGCTCAAACATTGTTTTAAGGAACAATATGGTTATAAGACAAATGAGGACTATATGTTAAATGAATTTAATAACATTGAGAAAAATTTCAATGAGGATGTTATTGAGCTCAATATCAGGTTTCAAAAGGCCATGCATAAGCTCTTGCAAGTTATTAGGTTGGATGATAGGGTTTGTTTTGTCACTTATTTAAATGCCTTTGACTCTAAAATGAGATACCTTTTAAGAGATAAGAATCCAAGGAATCTTATAGAAGCTTATAAGTTGGCTATAAATATAGAGAGTAACTGTAGAATCTCAGGGAAATTAGGAAGAAGGAATGATAAAAAGTCACAGATGTTGAACCAAAAGGAACTAGGAAAGCCTAAAAGTGCAAAACCAAAGGATGATGATAGTTTAAAGAAAATTTTGAAAGCCATAAAGGATTTGAAGCCTGGTGAAAATAAAAGCAATAGGGTTGCAAGGAATGACAAGCCCACTTTTAATAATTTTAGCAAGTTGCCAAGGATGCAAAATTATCCTTATAATACTCAATGGAAAGATGGAAAGCCTATACTCCCAGAAAGAAAGCATAAACCAAATTACAAGACTCCTGATCCATTGTAGAGGAATTCAATGAATATGGTTGAAGAGGTCCCATGGTGTATTGTGTGTCAATCACCACATGATCCTAACTATTGTGTCATATCTCAAAGTGTCTCTACACAAGAGGAACAAGATTATAATGAGGAAGAACCCTATGATGACCAGGGATGTGGTATGACTTCCTCCCACCTTTGGGATGAAGTTGATTCTACTAAGGAATATGAGAATCAAGATGTTTCAAATTCTCAGGTTAGAAATGAATCATATCATCAGCAGGTTTTTTTAGATGAGGAAGATGATGAATTAGATAATGTCCAATGCAATGCATTAAAAAATGAAGATATAATTGTTTTGAGAAGGCCATCTGATAAGGAAATTGCTCAAATAACCGCAAACATGGTTACTTAGGCTAAGACAAGTTACAATTTAAGGAATAGAGTAGTCGGTGACCCAAATCAGAAGCTTGCTGGTATTTTTATTAAGAAATCAGAAAAGGATACAAAATTATCTTAGGATAAGCAAAGGGTGGCTGAGACTATTGGTAAAGTCAAAGTGAAGAAAAATGTCACACCTAACATTGTTTATAAAGTAAAAACTAAGCCCCCAGAGGAGGTTGTATCTTCTTTACAGAAGGAGGTTAAAGTCCACACTAAGGAATCTCTAGATACATCCACACCAAATAATAGTAAAGAGACTACAAATGTGAAACAAGATGTGTTTGATTCTAAGTATGTTCCAATTGATATGAGCAAGTTACTATCATAGATTACTATTAAGGTCCCTTTGCTGGAGATGATGAGGATAGAGGAACATAAAGAGAAGGCTCTGAATTGGGTGAATGGTGCAGTATCCATAGATACCCAAAAGATAGAAAGAATTGATAAGCAAGTGGAAACATTGAATGATGAAGATGAAAGTCATAATGAAGAAATTGATTTTAAAATTCCTCAAATTTATTTGGACACAAATGTTGTTAGTACGTTGGCAGGGATAGTTGATCCTATCTTTTTAACCTTGCTAATAAATGGAAAGCTGTTAAAAAATTATATGATTGATTCAAGAGCATCAAACACTATTATGCCCATGGAAGTTATGAAGTCACTAGGGCTGAAGGTGGATACTCCACATGGGAGATGTTAGGCTATGGACTCAAGAGAAGTACCAATTGTGGGTACTATCAAGGCTTTACCTTATAAGCTGGCAGCATACCTTGGTAAATAATTGACCATGAGTGTTTTGGTAGTTGATATTCATCCTCAACATGGGATGTTATTGTCAAGAAAGTGGAGTGCTTCTATGGGAGGCAACATCCAATGTGATTTATCATTTTCTACCTTTAACTTTGAAGGAAAAATAATAAAGGTTTCTAGGGAACCTAGGACCCCACACATGATTGAGGAAGAAGAGGATGCCATGAACTGCTTTTTAGATACTGACATTAATGCTTTCAAAGTCCAAGATAAGGAAATAGAGGAAGGTGTTGAATCTTCCCTTGTATCAAATGGCCAGGAGGAGTGGACTGACCTTGACAGTCTATGGACTATGTATTTTGATGGAGCAAGCTCAAAGGAGGGGTTTGGAGTTGGAATATTGCTTATATCTCCAAATGGTAAAACTTTAAAATTCTCATTCACTTTGTTGTTCTCATGTAAAAATAATGTGACTGAATATGAGGCCTTGTTAATTGGCTTAAGGTTAGCATCAAGACATGGCATAAAGTGCTTGAAAGTAGTGGGTGATTCTGAATTAATAGTTTCCCAAGTTAGATCAAAGTATGCATCAAAGAATCATAAATTAAAGCAATATAGAAATGTAGTGTGGGATGAAATTGAAAGCTTCAATGCATTTAACATTTGTTGGGTGGAAAGAAGTCAAAATAGAATGGCTGATTTATTAGCTAATGTGGCTTTAAGGCCAGAAGATATTACATTTGTAGATATATCTAACATAGAGGTTCAAGCTAGACCTTCTATCCCTGACAATGTGGAAAATTGGAAAGTTTTTTCTGATGACTAGGACATATTAAGATTTTTGCAGTGTGAATCTCATTTTGGTGACAAAGAGATGGATTTTAGCACTTATGTTGATACAGTAAATGGTAAAGAGGTTGTTTTTGGAAAGGAAGTACTACAAATGAAATCAAATAGAGTCCCCAAGGGATTAGATGCTCTTGAGAGTGCATTTGACAACAAAGACAAGGATTTCTTGACTAACACTAATAAATCAAATGACCTTGAGGAAATCAATTTGGGGACAAGAATGGTACCTAAGAAGGTTTACATTGGCAAGTGTTTATCCCCTAGAACCAGGAAAAATTTGATTAATCTCCTCAGGAGGCTTAGACATGTTTTTGCATGGTCTTATGAAGATCTCAAGGCTTACAGAGAAGAATTGTTTCAACATGAAATCCCATTGAAAGAAGGTAATAAGCCTTTTAGACAAAAATTAAGACCTGCCAATCCTACTTTGGCACCCAAAATGAAAGGAGAGCTTAAAAATATGATAGATGCTAGAATAATCGAGCCTATTAGGCATTCCACTTGGATCTCAAATCTAGTTCCTATCAAGAAAAAGAATGGTGATATCAGACTTGTTAGAAAGTAAAGATCCCCAAGATAACTGAGAGGGGGGGGGGGGGGTGAATCAGTTATCAGATAATTTATCCATTCAACAGCTTTAAACAATATAATCAATGTACCGATCAACCATAGAAAGATAACCATACACAATTGCACAATAACACGAGATATGTTAACAAGGGAACCTCTTGAAAAGAGTAAACCCCAGTGGGAATGATGCCCACAAAATGATGCACTAATATGAAAGTTCCTTGTTAGAGGATGGACCCTGTTAGGAGTCTTATGAAATACATTCAGTACATATAAATCCCTGTTAGGAGATTTTGAATCCCTGTTAAAAGATTCTAACCCGGTTAAGAGTTTATGGAAGACAGAAGGACCCACTGCCCAAATAGCTTCAAGGCAAGATCTCTGAACCCATTGTCCAAAAGATCTTAGAATTATTCAATAGAATAATATGAAATATATTACCTCCTTCACACTATGCCAAAACTGCACTCTCTGCTACACAAGATCACAATTCCAGATCTCTGTACTCACAAGTCTTCCTTCATCACTGAATTAGCTCTTTTCTTCACTTCATGCATATATTCACATCACAATATTCATAGTACAAATTAAAATAAGGAAAAAATTCCTTCTTATATACCAAACTCAAATAATTACAAATGAGTCGGTCCTTAATTACAAAATAATAAATTCTACACGCTACACACAGAATTCACATAAAACTGTCGGCTTCCAGTTATTGTAACTTTCTCCAAACATATCCTCGAAGTTTTCACTATGAACCACATCATCATTAATGAGTCTCCAACATCCCTTTAACTACACAAAATCATATTCCATCCCAGCTAAGAGATATCCTCTGATTTTCAAACATCGCTACACAGAAACACTGTCTAAACACTGCTTTCACCAAAATGCTCATAACTCTTACAAATGAATGAAATTCTTTTTGTGCTATTAACCATAGGTTAATAACACACCAAAGAACATACCATCAATTGTGAAAAATCCAATCTACAATATAACATGTGCGCAAAACAAAACTGTACCTACTTTCCTGCTAATATCCAGAATATCACTGTGTTGACATCAATGACAATCCAAGTCATGAATGCAACAACAACTGCTACAGAATGACTACCAAAACACTTTTCATTCATTCCTAAAAATCTCCCCCATTAGCATTGATGGCAACATAGATGAAAAACATCCAATGTTCTAAAAATCCAATACTGCAACATCACTGCAAAATATCAAATTAAATCTTGCTTCATTTTCCTATTCAGCTCTCTCATACAATCCACAATGTTTTTCATGTATATCTCTCCCCCATTGACATCAATGATAGAAATTCTATCACTAAGTCAACAACAACTTAATGTCAAAAGACACTTTTCAAAAGAATACAATAACAAGAGTCCTCATGACGCAGCTCATAAACTCCCCCATAGAGGAAGTTCCAACATCCAATCCAGAAGAAAGATAGGGTTCATATACCACTGGATGGATGCAATCATTTGTATCAATTCTCAAAAATAGGTTGGGGCATAACCCCAAGCATACCTCTTAGATACACAAATGTATCCTTAGGTAAAGGCTTTGTAAATATATCTGCTATCTGCTCCTTTGTACTTATGTACTCCAACCTTACTTCTTTTTCTACAACTTTCTCTCTTACAACATGATACTTGATCTCAATATGTTTAGTCTTAGAATGTAAAATAGGATTTTTTGACATACTCACTGTACTGGTGTTATCACAATGTATAAGAATAGGCTCATCAAACTTTATTCCAATATCTTTCAACATCTGCTTCATCCAAATAATCTGATTACAATTATTTTTTGTTGCAACATATTCTGCTTCTGCTATGCTTTATGAAGTACAATTCTACTTCTTACTTAGCCAAGAGACCAATTTACCTCCAAGAAAAAAGGCTCCACCACTGGTGCTTTTCTTGTCATCAATGCTACCTCCCCAATCTGCATCAGTATAGGCACATAAAGTAAAATCATCAGAATTCTCATACCATAATCCATAATCCATTGTTCCTTTCAGATATCTCAGTATCCTCTTTACTGCTGCATAATGTGATTCTCTAGGTTCTACTTGAAATCTTGCTACAATACCCACTGAATGTGCTATATCAGGTCTTGTATGTGTCAAGTACTATAATCCTCCAATCATAGATCTGTACTTTTTTTGCTCAACTCCTAGTGTCTCATCTTTGCTAGATAACTTATGTCTGGTTACCATAGGTGTTCCAACAGGTTTAGAATCTTCCATTCCAAATCTTTTCAATAATTCATTTAAATACTTAGTCTGACTTACAAATATACCTTCCTTGCTTTGTGTTATTTGTAATCCCAAAAAATATTTCATTTCTCCAATCATGCTCATCTCAAATTCAGTCTTCATTTCATCTGCAAATTTGTCACTAGCTTCATCTTCTCCTCCAAAGATAATATCATCAACAAATATAACTATAACCAACAAACCATTCTCAATTTATTTTGTGTACAAGTTACTATCTGTTGTTCCTTTTATAAATCCTAATTTCAATACATACTTATCCAATCTTGCATACCAGGTTCTAGGTGCTTGTTTTAATCCATATAAAGTTTTCTTTAACTTACATACCATATCTCCTTCTTGTGTCAAAGGAAAACCTTCAGGCTGCTCAATTTAGACTTCTTCTTCCAATTCACCATTCAAAAATGCTGACTTCATATCTATCTGATACACTCTGAATTTCTTGTAAGTTGCATATGCTAGAAACATTCTCACTACTTCAAGTCTGGCCATAGGTGCAAAAGTTTCTTCATAGTCAATTCCTTCTTATTGTGAATATCCTTTACATACCAATCTTGCTTTGTTTCTTATCACTTCTCCTTGTTCATTCATCTTGTTTTTGAATACCCACTTTGTTCCAATCACATTCTTGTCTTTAGGTCTAGGGACCAATTCCCATGTCTTGTTTTTTTCAATTTGCTCTAGTTCTTCTTTCATAGCATTGATCTAATGTTCATCTTCACAAGCTTCATTCGTAGTCTTAGGTTCAATTTGAGAAATCAAACATAAATGTACCTTATTCTGAGTCAAAACTCCTCTATCTAAACTTCTAATAACTTGCTCAATAGGGTGATGTCTTGAAGTATACCTGTTAGGTGTCATAGTTACTGATCTTGTTCTGACTGTAGATTCTTCTCTGCTTTCTTCTTTGTTTTCTTCTCTATTTTCTTCTCTATTTTCTTCTTTGTTTTCTTCTCTGTCTTCTTCAGTATGACTTTCATTCAGCAAATGACTGTTAGTTTGAAAAAATAATTCTGCATTTTCAATGTTAGGTTGAGGTTGTGCTTCTCCATCAGATTCATAATCAAGCATTCTTTCCTAAATTTTAAACTTCTCATCAAATTTTACATTTGCACTTTCAACAATAGTCTTAGTTCTTTTGTTATAACATCTATATGCTTTTCTTTTTAAAGAATATCCAAGAAATATTCCTTCATCACTTCTAGGACCAAACATTCCTATATAATCATCTCTCTTTATATAACATTTACTTCCAAAAATTCTAAAATACTTAACTGAGGGTGTATGTCCAAACCATAATTCATAAGGTGTCTTGTTTGTATCTGCTTTGATTTGTACTCTGTTCATAGTGTATATTACTATGTTCACTGCTTCTCTCCAAAAAGTCTTAGCCAAATCATTTTCAAACAACATAGCTCTTGCTACTTCAGTTATTGACCTATTCCTTCTTTCTGCAATACCATTTTGTTCTGGTGTTCTAGGGGCTGAAAGTTGTCTTTTAATGCCATTCATTTCACAAAAAGTGTTAAACTCTCTAGATGTAAATTTACCACCTCTATCAGATCTTAGACACTTAATCTTCATTCCAGATTCATTCTCAATTTTTCTTTTCATGATCTTAAATTTATCAAATGCTTCAGATTTTTCTTTCAAAAATGCAATCCACATCATTCTTGTAAAATCATCAACAAGAATCATAAAATACCTTTCACCATAGAATCCTCTAGTCCTAGTAGGACCACTCAAGTCTGTATGAACAATCTCCAACTTCTCTGCCGATGTGAACTTCTTATTGGGAAATGAACTCCTTTTCTGCTTTGCCATCATACATTCTTTGCAAATCATGTTAGTAGGTTTCATAATTCTAGGTAAATCTCTTACCGCAAGTGTAGTGCTCACCTTGACAATATTATCAAAGTTTATATGACAAAACCTTTTATGCCATAACCAACTGTCATCAATCCTAGTTATCAAACATGTCATCTCAGTAGGATTTAACTGAAATACATTACCTCTAGTTCTAGATCCTTTCCCAATCAGATTTCCATCTTTATCTTTTATCACATAAGTTTTCTCAGAAAACCAAACTTGATAACCCTTATCAGCCAATTGTCCAATGCTTAGTAGATTATGTCTTAATCCATCAACAAAGTAAACATCATCAGTGTTAGTCTTTCCATCAAGACTAATAGATCCTATACCCTTAATCAAACAAAGTGCATTGTTACCAACTCTAACAATTCCTCCATCATAATTATCTAACTTAACAAACTTTCTTTTATGTCTAGTCATATGATGTGAACAACCACTGTCTATAATCCAATTAGATTTCTTTTCAACTTGTGAAACTAATGCTTTTTCTTCCCTTTTATCAGATTTAGAACTTTCTTCTTTAATTGCTACAAATCCTATTTCCTCAAAGTTATCATTATCACTGTCACTTAAATGTTTTTCAATTCCTACTTCAAAATCTTCATCATTTGCATAATAACATTCTTTAGATCTCCTAGGTTTAAAGTTTCTTCTATACTTCTTAACTCTTTTAGGACATTTAGATGCAAAATGACCATATTCTTGACAAGTCCAACATTTAAAGATTTTCTTACCATCTAGTTCTCTTTTAACAAGTAATGCAATACCTTCTTCGATCTTCTTATCTTCCTCAGATCTACTACTGCTGGCATAATCTCCATTCACACTAGTACTTCTTGTAGGTCTAATGCTAAGAGCACTGAATGATTTTTCCATTCTAGGTAGCTCTCCTGATAATCTCAAGTTCATCTCTATTGTTTCTAATCTTCCAAGAAGAGTCTCTCTTGAAAAGTTTGATGTACGAGGTATCACTTGTTCAATCATCTGCGGTGTTTGCTTGAATACTAGTGTCAAAGTTCTCAGAATTTTCCATATCACTTCATTTTCTGTCTTATCACCTCCACAAGACTTTATTCCTGTCATAATCTCATACATCCTACCAATATAACTTCTAATAGATTCATCTTCCATCATTCTGATATCTTCAAATGCACAAATCCAATTATGTAATCTAGCCTTCTTTGCATGTTCATCACCTTCAAAAGTAGAATGTAAAGCTTTCCAAATTGCATGAGATGTTTTCAAACATCTTACTTGACTATACTCATTCTCAGGTAGTGCTGACAAAAGTGCTTCTCTTGCAAGTATGTTACACATGAATAGATCTAGTTCATCTTTAGTTCCTGCCTCTAGATTGTCTTCCTCAATGATAGTCTTCTCATTCTTTGTAATCAACCAATAACTTAATCCTAAACATAATAGATGTGTCTTCATCTTTTCTTTCCAGCTGTCAAAATTTACTCCATCAAACTTAGGGCTTTCTTTTCTAAAATTTCCCATGGATCTCCTTAAGTTGTTAAACTTTTCTTTCAAGGACCTGCTACTCTGATACCAATTGTTAGAAAGTAAAGATCCCCAAGATAACTGAGAGGGGGGGGGGGGGGGGGTGAATCAGTTATCAGATAATTTATCCATTCAACAACTTTAAACAATATAATCAATGTACTGATCAACCATAGAAAGATAACCATACACAATTGCACAATAACACGAGATATGTTAACTAGGGAACCTCTTGAAAAGAGTAAACCTCGGTGGGAATGATGCTCAAAAAATGATGCACTAATATGAAAGTTCCTTGTTAGAGGATGGACCCTGTTAGGAGTCTTATGAAATACATTCATTACATATAAATCCTTGTTAGGAGATTTTGAATCGCTGTTAAAAGATTCTAACCCGGTTAGGAGTTTATGGAAGACAAAAGGACCCACTGCCCAAAAAACTTCAAGGCAAGATCTCTGAACCCACTATCCAAAAGATCTTAGAATTATTCAATAGAATAATATGAAATATATTACCTCCTTCACACTATGCCAAAACTGCACTCTCTGCTACACAGGATCACAATTCCAGATCTCTGTAATCACAAGTCTTCCTTCATCACTGAATTAGCTCTTTTCTTCACTTCATGCATATATTCACATCAAAATCTTCATAGTAAACATTAAAATAAGGAAAAAATTCCTTCTTATATACCAAACTCAAATAATTACAAATGAGTCGGTCCTCAATTACAAAATAATAAATTCTACACGCTACACACAGAATTCACATAAAACTATCAGCTTCCAGTTACTGTAACTTTCTCCAAACATATCCTCAAAGTTTGTGCTATGAACCATGTCATCATTAATGAGTCTCCAACATCCCTTTAACTACACAAAATTATATTCCATCCCAGCTAAGAGATATCCTCCGATTTCTGAACATCGCTACACAGAAACACTATCTAAACACTGCTTTTACCAAAATGCTTAGAACTCTTACAAATGAATGAATTTCTTTTTGCTTTGTTAACCATAGCTTAATAACACACCAAAGAACATACCATCAACTATGCAAAAGCCAATCTGTAATATAACATGTGCGCAAAACAAAACTGTACCTACTTTCCTGCTAATATTCAAAATATCACTGTGTTGACATCAATGACAATCCAAGTCATGAATGCAACAACAATTGCTATAGAATGACTACCAAAACACTTTGCATTCATTCCTAACAAGACTATGTGTTTATTTCAAGAATTTGAATATAAATTCCTTAAAGGACAACTATGATTTACCTAATATGGAAAATATACTACAAAAGGTGACTGGATCAGAGTTGATGTCCATGATGGATGGTTTCTATGGATATAATTAGGTCATGGTTAAGGAATTATAACAATTGAAGACTACATTTACTACTCCTTGGGGGACATATGTGTATGTAAGAATGCCCTTTGGATTAACTAATGCTGGTGCCACTTTCCAGAGAGCTATGGATGTAGCTTTTTCAGATTTCATTGATAGATTTATGGTGGTGTATCAGGATGACCTTACAACATTTTCAGCCAAAGAGGAACAACATTGCCAACATTTGGAAATTTTTTTTATTAGAGCTTTAGAGTATGGTGTTTCCTTAAACCCAATGAAATGTGCCTTTGGTGTTGTAGAAGGAAAACTTCTAGGACATATTGTTTCAAAAGATGGGGTGAGAATAGACCCTGAGAGGGTTGAAGCTAATGAAAAACTATCCCAGCCTAGGAATATCAAAGGAGTGCAATCCTTTTTAGTACAAGTGAATTTTTTGAGGAGATTTATTACAAACTTTGCAAAAATTAGCATCACAATATCAAGGATGTTGAAGAAGGGTGCAAAGGTTGAATGGGATATAGAGGTAGTAGAAGATTTCAAGAATATCAAACAAGCTATAAAAAATGCCCTAGTTTTGAGAACCCCAGATTATAATAAGCCCTTGCAAATTTTTTCTTTTGCATCCTCCTACAGTGTTGAAGTAGTGTTATTACAAAAAAATACAGAGGGATTTGAGAACCTATCTCTTTTTTCAGCAAAACTTTATAGGCAACTAAATTGAATTATGACATTGTTGAAAAACAAGCGTATGCCTTGGTTAAAGCTATTTAAGCCTTTAGATGCTATTTGGTTGGAGCCACAATAGTTGCTTATGTCCCAAGTGCTGCAGTCAAAGACATATTGATCCAACATCAAGTTTCGGTAAGGAAGTGTAGGTGGATCAACAGGATCCAGGAATTCAATATTGATATCCATATTACAAAATTGGTAAGCGAATTAGGCCTTGAAAAACTAATGGCCCAAAGTAATTTGGCTGCAAATCAGATAAATATATTGGAAGAAGAGCAGAGGCCCTTTGTCTGCAATATGGATTGTTGTGACTGGTATAAGGATATCATTAAATACTTGCAAAAAATGATTCTACCTCCTAGGATGGATGACAATAGAAAAAAGGTCTTTCAAACTACATTCCATGAAATATGCAATCATAGGTGGTGAATTGTGGTGGAGGAGAAATGAAGGTGTATTTCTTAGATGTGTAGATCAAGATAAGTCCAAGATCATGTTGAAAGAAATGCACAATGGTGTGTGTGGGGGACATTATGTGGAAAAGGCTATAGCCCACAAGATTATCAGATTAGGATTCTAGTGGCCAACACTTTTTAAAGACACCCACCAATTTGTAAAAACATGTGACCCTTGTCAAAGGTTTGCTAGAAAATTAAAATTCAATGGGAATTTACCTCTTAGAGCTATCATAGTGAAAGCCCCTTTCCAAAAGTGGGGTATGGATTTTATTGGAGAGATCCCTAATAAGTATGTGGTGGGCATTCTTATATACTAGTGGCAACAGATTACTTCACCAAGTGGGTTGAGGCAATCCCAACTAGAAAGGCAACTAGTAAAGTTGTGATATATTTGATGATGAAGAATATCCTCACTAGATTTGGTTGCCTAGAAACAATGGTGGTTGATAATGCAATGAGTTTCAGATTAGAGGAGTTTGTTGACTTTTTTCAAGAAAATGGTATCAATATTTCATACTCATTTCCCTATCATCCACAAGGTAATGGCCAAGATAAGAATAAAAGGGCTTGGGATTCAAAGTTGATGCAGACATTATGGGCTGATAGGGTTACTGTGAAAAGGGCAATAGGATGTTCCCCTTTTGACTTAGTCTATGGAATCAATGCAATATTACCCCAAAATAATTTATTACAAATGTATCAATTCATCTAGGCATATGATGATGATTTAGAAGATGAAATGACAATCAGAATTAATGATTTGATTCAACTGAATGAAGTAAGAAGTGGTGCACATGAAAGAAATGAAAAAATTCAGGCCTAGTGTAAAGTTCTATATGATAGAAGGACTACTCAGAGAGGTTTTATGAATGGTGATCTTGTGTTGATGTGGAATGGAAGATTGGAGGATAAGGGGAAGCATGGAAAATTTGATCCTATTTGGCTGGGCCCTTATATTATTGAAGGAATTGGGGAACAGGTTCATGCATGTTGAAAAATATGATAGGAGAAATTATGGAGTTGTTGGTTCATGGGCAATTTTTAAATCTCTATTTCTCCTAAAAGTTTCTTGGGTTTTCAAGAGTTTTAGTTTAGGGTTTTCTATACAGTTGTTTATTTTTTTATCAAATTTTTGTGTTGGTCTGCTTCTCCAGGAGATTTTAATTTTCTCATTGTATCTGTGAGAGATACATGTCCCTGAGTATGAGCCACTATTAGTACTGTTAAATTTTTGGCTCTTACACTTCAAAATCTGACAAAACCCTTATTTACTTTGACCTAGCAAGGAGGACTACATTGTAAACCCTAATTATCATTATCCATGTTATATTCGAATGTTACTTTTTCATTCACTAAAGGTGCAATAACACATGTGCTAAAATAAAACTTTAAAAGTTGTCTGCTTCATGTGTTTTGTAGTTAGGTTTTAAACGGGTCACCTTTTATTAAAATTTCCATGAAATTTTAGCCTTTCCCATTTTATTTCCTAACCGTCTGATTCATTTTGATCTTATGGTCGTTGTTATTTCTTAAGACTCATGGTTGTCAGGTTTTCTGACTTGCAAAATTGTGACTACAAGACACCTGGCAGAGCGGGCTGATTTCAAATCTATGCTGACAGTAACAAGTGGACTATATCGACGGCTGTCACAATATCTTAAAGCTAAGTTGGCCACATTTTAAATTTTTTTCTTCAGCAAAAACCGTACGATCGGATAAAGAATGACAATGGTAGAGCTCTAACATTTCAGTTCTATGGCATTTTTCCTGGTTTGACATGTGTCCTTGGTGACATAATGTAGTGGGGTCACAATTTTCCAATGATTAAGGCTAAGATAGATCTTGTGGCTGTCGTTATACCACTGAAGGAAGTTTCTCAACATTTAATGTTTGTGAAAGTGCGACAATTTTTTGATCTTCCATGAAATTTCAGACTGTCAAGTGGGTCCTTGGTTGCCAGATCATGCTAAAATGGTCATTTTTCATTGGTTGAACTAGAATATGATGTGGAAATTTCCAGTTAGATTGGTGCTCGATAAGAAAAGTGGTATGTCCGCCTGCCAAATTTTCTGACATGGTCATTTTTGATTGAGTAAAGGACTGGTAAAGGTAGAGGTGGCTCAAAATTTAATAGTTATGTGATGATCGTCCGATTTAGTTTCATCAATAGTTGTCGTATTCCCTTAACCTAACATATCTAAAAGTTTTTTGCCTTGCAAAATTGTGACTGATTGACATTTGTCCTTTGTGATGTCAATCACCAATGGGTTTGAAGTTCATCTAAAACCTCCATGTGTTCACTTATGAAGTGGGGTCACTATTTTCCAAAGGTGGTAAAGATTTGTCACTTTTTGAGAAAATCAATGATGGTCACATTACCTTAAATCAAAGTTGCTCAGAATTTTATGTTTGGGAAAAAGTCACATGTCGACACCTATCCACGCTAAGTAAGTTAAAGTAAGATGTGGGTTTCTGCACATGGGTTAATTTGAAATGTTCTCATTGGTCAAGAACTAAGCTTGGAAAAGTGCTAAAAGTTATGATGTGGTCATTATTTACCGTTCGATGTGCCAGAGGGAATTTAGATCAACAATTCATAATCAAATTTGATTTTTGATGTTGTTTCATGTCCTATGAATGTTGTAGCCACTAGTTTTAGTAATAGAAAACTTAATGAGTTTTGTGTGGGTCGACTGTGATGGGTTGGCAATGATTACTAATAGTATTTGATCATTGCAAGCAATACTTCTCATCCAAGTTTCTCTGCAAGTGATTTGGTTTTTTTCGCAAGCGTCAATGATGGTTTTTTCTCAGGCATACGATAAGCAATTTGAGGTCAAAAGTGCACAGAGTTTTGAAAGAAGAAAGCCTTAGCAATTAAAATCTTCTCTGCTATTATCTTGTGATATTTGGGTAATTTTTATTCTAGTATTTTTACACTTTCCTAAAACCCTAGTTTAAAATACCACCCAAAAGAGAACTCTCAAGGAAAACAAAGTATAAGGATAGGGGGGTTTTTGAAGATTTACTGTAGCTTCTTCCACACTCAGAAAATGGGGTAGCTAAGATAAAGGATTTAGTTCCCAAGAACCCTAGGGATTTTTTCAATGAAGGATTGTATGACAGGGGGTTATGGATGAGGGATGCACATGTAGGAAAGGATTACAATGGTTTGATCTTGTTCAAACTCACATATTCCCAAAGAAATGCGTGTGCTCCTCTTAGTAGTATATGGCAATTTAACATAGGGAGACTTTTTGTGCCTGGGGTTTTCATGGATGCTGACCTCCTTATAAAGATTGCTAGATGTTACAACCTTGTGACAAGGTGTGTCAAAGATATTAATGGAATGGACTTGGTAATCATCACAAAGGATGAAATTAGATAGGTCTTCTCATTGAATGATCCTTCTGTTGGGCTTGAAAAAATTAACTTTGAAGAATTTAACAAAATCTCTGAGGCACAAAGAGACTATCTAAGGTCTAGACCTTTAAGGGATTTATTTGGCCAAATTGGTTCCATGTGTATGGTTAGTCTGAGCACACCTGAGCCTTTTAGGTTGGACCTTTTCAATTTGAGAGCACAAGGTGTATATAAGTCATTAGCTCTAATTTTTGGACAAGATGAGGCTACACATATGCCTATCCCTTACATGTTTATGATGGTATAGTCCCTTCACCCCCACTTGGCATTGATTTTTTATTTTTCCCCTTACCTTGTAGACCTAATCCATGAAGGATTAATGGGCATAAAAAATATGGGGGTGGGCAAGCCTTTTGGATGGTATTCTATGCTAATGCACATATTCTTATACAAAGGTGTGGATTTCTTCAGCAAAACAATGGATATTGTGAGAGAGAAGAACAGAGAGGCATTGCCAGTCTAGTTGTGGACCACAAAAGTGTTATGGGATAGGGAAGAGGCTAGTTACCTTGTTTTTGATAGAAATTTTACCTCAAGGCTTAGGTCCTTGTTATTCTTTGAAAATCCCAAAATTCCCATGGAACTGTTAAGGCTAATAAGGCCAAAGGAGTTTTGTAAGGACATCACCATAGTGCACAATTTTGGTGATATAATTTTATATCTAGTTTCCATAGTTTTTTAGGGTTTATGGTTGCAGAAAGGAACCTTATATTTTTCCCTATCAAGTCCCTTTAAAATTAGGGTATGCTGAAATCTTGAGGCAATTGGGTGATTTGTAGGATGAAACTTTGACAAATAGAGGAAAGGGAACTTTCTTCCCAAGTGTTACCATAGCCCACCAATACATCATTATTAAGATAGGATGGGTACACTTGAATCAAGTCCTGCAACCTTATAGAATGGCTACTGTTGTAGTAAGGTGTGCAGATAATGAAGGTTTCATCTCTAGAGTGTTTAGAGAAAAGGTGAAGTGTGATGTCATGGAGTACCAATTTAATTTTCCAGAGGATTTAATTAGGAATGAGTTTGATCTCCAAGCTCAAGAGGTCAAAAAGGAGAACTGGATAATCTACAAGAAAACTGTAGATTTCATTAGGAATTTTAATAAAGAGTATGACCCACTGAAAGCTTTTCAACCATGGGCAAGAAAGGTAGACCCCCTTATGGAGCACTTTGAAGGGGTCATGCAAGTAAAAAATGAAAAGAGGGTTGTAGTGAGTAAAATGGATCCTGATAGGGCAAGAAGTATTTTGAGCCAACTAGGGTACACAAAGCTGACCACTAGAGGAATGTATACAATCTAGGAGAGGAAGGGATATAATGTTCTCCTCCTAGCTCAACAAAAGGATAGGAGTCTTCCATCCTCCTCTAGGGGGAAGAGACCTATGAGTGACCAAATAGTAGAGGAGCCCTCTCCAAAGAGGCAAATACAAGAGGAATCCCAACCAAAGAAAGAAATGTATTGTCCTTCTCAGTCCCCATTGCAATTGGATGAACACGAAGTTTCTCAGCAACTGGTATAGTTAAGCAATGAGTGAAGTATTTTTGTTTCAAATGATGAGGTGCAAGAGGGGATTCTAGAGGCACCCAAAGGAATGCAAATGGACCTCCCAATGGTAGTGTTTGAGGGTCAGGAAATTGACCCTATTTTGAAACAGGCCAGTGATTCCTTTATTTCAACTGACAATTTTGTTAAGACTAGGGCTTTCCTTCAATTTTTGTGGAGGACGAAAATAAATCAATATAAGGAAATTTTTGAGAAGTATAAAGAAGAATTCCCTGATAGGGATATAACTCAAATTAAAAATGAGATAAAGGGGGAAATGATGAAGAATTTTGAGAAGATAACCCCGAAAGAAGGAAGAGGCATGATTCATACTGCAGAAGTGTTGATTCTCCCTAAATGGGATATTGTTGATGCTATATTTTTTGATTTAGTTAGGAAGAGTAAAATTACAATCCTCTCTACTATAGAGTAGGCATAATAAGCTACCAGGGGTGTGGCTTTCTCTGATGATCATGTTGCCTTAGTCATGTGGTCCCTTAAGAGGGGAGAAAATAAAGATAAGGAGGTTTTCTCCTCAGATTATGCTGGTAATTTATTGGTACAAAGAGTTGGTGAGACTTTAGGTGTTGAATCCTTAAATATAATCTTGGAGACAACCAAGTTCAATATAAAAGTAGTAGAGAAGGATGCAAGAGAAAAGGAGGAGTTAAGGATAAAATTTGAGATTGACCTTAAATCCTATAATGAGTTGAAAATAGAGTTGATATAGAAGGACAAGCTGATTGCACAACTTTCAAGACCATGAGATCATAGATCATCTTAGTTTCTGATTGCTGATAAACCAGTGGTGGCTCCTTCTTCTAGCCCAATCATTGAGTTTCCACCATCTCCCTTCCCAGAAACATAGATAGAAGCCCGAATCAGGTTGGAAAAGAAGTAGTTACTTGAGGAAACAAATAAAATAAAAGAGAGTAGATCAGAGATGAATAAGAAGAGGGATGAGTATATAGAGGCTAAATGCCTTATGGATAAAAAATATGAAGAAAAGGTTACTGAGATTGTGACGCAATTTGCTACTAATCTAAATCCTACAATCTTGTTTGATCATGCTAGGAGACTGCAAATATTGCTCGCATCTTTGAGTAGACATAAGGAGGAGTTGAGTCCAATTTTGAATAAGTGGGTTGATAGATCCCCAATTAAGAGTTTATTTCATTGGCTATCTCAGGGCCAAGTTGATCCTTAGCCATTGATGAAACAAGTGCATCAATTTGTAAAAAGGCTTGTTGAATACAAGATAATTTTGGATTATTTTGAAAGGAAATCCAATTTGCTGAAGAGAGAATTGACACTCCCTTGTTGTGACCTAATTCCAAGAGTTTTCAAGAAAAATAGTGAGCTTGAGGAATTAATCAAATGGAGAGCAAAAATGGATGATGATTTTTCTACTAGGATGACTAGCATTTTAAATTTGGAAAATACTTTGTTATTCATACACACAATTGAGACATTAATATCTTCCAAGTGCAAGTTTGACTTTATTCAGTGTGAGATCAGTCAAATGGAGAACAAGTGGGAACAATTATCTGGAAGAAAGGCTGAAATTGTCAATTTTGTGTTCCCAAGTAAAGAGGTGTTTAATAGGTGGATGTACTAGTACATTCCTCATGCTGAAAAGCCAAATGCTCCATCTACTTCTTGAGCCAAGCAAGGATTGTGACTCATTGGTTTTAAAGTGGTTGAGATGTAAAGTGTATTTATTGTAGGAATAACTACAAAGTAAGGCAATCAAATTCACTTGAAGGGATCTAGGAAAGACTTGAAGCTAGGCATCTTGCTTATAGAATGTCAATCCAAAATTTGATAGAGGCATTTATTGTAAACCCACAAGGGTTGTTGTAATTTCTAGGGTAAAGTTTTGTAAACCCTAATATGATTGGTAGCTTGTTGCATTTCCTTGTATATAAAAGGAATTTCCATGATCATATTAGGCATTGAGAGTCTTAGCTATTGAGAAGATAAATTTTGAAACCCTAACCCTCAGTCGAGGATTGTAATATTTTGTATCATTTCTTGTCAAGAAATAGAGAAAAAGCACAGGTTGATACTATTATCTACATGCTTGCTACTCAACATATATTGTATACAAATGATCAGATGTTATACTTAATATAAATTTCAAGTCCTTACCTCTCCTTCGTGTCAAATCTATGAATTTCTGAGTCTATTGGAGACATATGTGTATGTATTTTGCTTTGAGTTCTGATCTAGGGTTAGATTAAATATTTCTCAAAGTGGATACATGTTCATTTGATTTGCATAAGGATTGTTTACAAGTAGGAAAGAGTTGAAGTATTTGTATTTATGTTCATGAACTAAGTTCTTCAAGGCTATTTGTATTTACTCTATTTTCTCATGTTATTTGCCCAATGGATAAGGCACTGGCCTGTGTAAATGCATCTTTATTTTATGAGTAATGATTGAAATCATTATAGTAAAAAATACAACAATAAAAAAAAGTCTTTTAATTTTATTTAATTAAAGAAGTAGTTATTCTACCTAGTGATGGAGAGTCAATGAGTAATAGGTTGTTATTTAGTACTTTCTCACTGCTATCTATTGTTAGATCTAGTATCAAGTTAAGAACATAGTTATTTCTATTGGATTAGGTATACCCACCTTGATTTTGCAGAGCCATAAGTGAAGAGGGCAGTTTTATCCCTATAGTTGGTCCAGTTATAATAGATGTCCTCATATTTGGAGCTAACCAGTCCAAAAATCTATCAAAGATATATTGGTGTCCTTTAGAGTGTAAAATCTTTTCAAGAACCAACAAAACTGATTTCGGAAAGATACTTTTGGCCACATATTTATAGAGATGTATAGAGAATGGTTAGAGGTTGCATAATTTTCCAAACAACAAAAGGAACTAGTCAGAATTTGGGATTGTATACACCTTTTCCTGTACCTGATAGACCTTCAAAAGATGTGAGTATTGACTTTGTTCTTGGATTGCCTAGAACTTAGAGAGGTAATGATTATATTTTGGTAGTAGTTGATAGATTTTTAAAGATGGCTCATTTCATACCTTGTAAGAAGACATATGATGAATTACATGTAGCTAAATTATTCTTCAAGGAAGAAGTAAGATTGCATAGTTTTCCAAAAACTACTATTTTAAATAGAGATACTAAGTTTACTGGCTACTTTTGGAAAACACTTTGGAAGAAGATGAATACAAAATTGAAGTTTAGTTCTAAATTTCACCCTCAGACAGATGGACAAACTAAAGTTGTGAACATAAGTTTGGGAAACTTGTTGAGATGTTTATGTTAATATGATTTAGAACAATAGAGAGGGGGGGTGAATCAGTTGTTCTCACGTCCAGCTATATAAAACAATCTTTCAAACTCTTCAATAAATCAGATCTAATAACCAACACCTACTCAGTCATTACTAATTGCATAACAGAAACATATAACAGTGCAGTCCACTTATCCAATAGAATCTAACTTGTAAAACACAGAAATGTTCAAACCAAAACATTCACACAACTATCAACACTAGGATTTATAGTGGAAACCCAATTTGGGAAAAACCACTTTATAACATGTTATTATTATGTTCAATCTTCTGAAGTGAGCTTGGTGAAAAGCCAACCCTGTCAAAGGTTACAAACACTTTGTCAGGTGTGATCCGGTTAAAGGATTTCAACCACTCTATTAAAAGTGCACCTTGTTATAGGACTTACATACACTCCATTAGAATGCAACCTTGTTCAAAGGATTTATACCTATGACCATTAGGTCCACCTTTGTTGAAAGGATTTTGATTGCTACAATGGTTAGAAAGTAGCAGTAATATTGATTAGAGAAACATACAACTCACTTTGCAAATATCAAATCCAATTTCATACACATATGTTGGCTTACTGATTGTGAACCTTTTCCATCTCCATCATTGATTTTCTTAGAACCCTTCAAGCAATCAAAACACTTCTCCTTTAGCCTTTTCTGCTTAGACAGTCAATAACAATACTTCTAGCATTCACTTCTTTCCATTTGCACATTCAACCTCTCACATAGGTTTCCTTAATACTACCTCTATTAGGTCAATACATCTTTTTCCGCTTAATCTCCTTCATAGATCTTAGGGTTAGGTCAGATTCATTGAATCCATCCTACATTATGTTCTTTGGCTTATCTTTGAAATATCTTGAATCTCTTAAAGATTTACAATAAAATGTTGTACAGTGCATTAAATGCTTTCGTACAATCAATAAATAAAGTCAACATGTTTTACATAATTCAAGAATTCAACGATGTCAGCTAGAAATATGAATTCTTCAACAAATGCGAAATATTGACACTCAGTCAATACTGTGTTCAACTTCTCAGTCTTCTCTAGAAAGCTCAGTCACCACATAAACTGTTCCCTCGATTAACATTGTCTTCCTCGACAATTAACTAGTGTTCAGTCAACACTATTTTTACTCGGCATTCACTAGCTCGGTCGACACAAAAAACACTCAACTTAAACTAGATTTCTTCACTTATTCTCGGTCAAGCCTACTAGTTTAATCTTCATTCTTACTAAGATAAACATCACATTGTTTTATCATTGTGCCACATAATCAAGTACTCATTGAAATATCAAGATAACTCAACCTTTCCTTAGGTGTTGTTGTTACCAACCTTGCCTATCCCCTTAGCAACACTCAAATAGATATATTACTTTCTTAAATAGAAATAGTCTTACCAATTAAGGTTTGACATCAATGACAATACAACAATTGCTTCAATTGCAATTTCGAACAGTTTAGTTGGAGATAAGCCTGCTAATTGGGATTTAGTTTTGGCACAAGCAGAGTTTGCATACAATAATTCTATGAATAGAAGCACTAAGAGGACACCATTTGAGATTCTTATTGGATTTTATCCTAAGGGAACCATAGAGTTGAGATATTTTCCTACTAAGACAAGAAGAAGTGCTGAAGCTGAGGATTTTGTAGTCTTCATGAGAACTTTACATGATGAAGTCAAAAAGAATTTGGAGGATAATAATCTAAAATATAAATAGAGAGAAGATAAGAGAAGGAGACATAAATATTTTGAAGTTAGAGATGAGGTTATGATTCATTTGAAGAAGAATAGATTTCTAGTTGGTACCTACAACGTGTTGAAAATGAAGAGGTTTGGACCTTGTAAGATTCTGAAGAAGTTTGATAGTGGAAATGCTTATGAAGTCAAATTACGAGAGGACATGGATATATCACCTATATTCAACATTGATGATATATTTGATTAATTTGAATCAAATGATGAGATAGAAGATTATTTGGATTATTCTAAGAAGAATATAGAAAACATTGAAAAGATCTTGAATAGTAGAGTGAGCAAGAGTACCAGAGGAAAAGACTACATGGAATACCTAGTTTAGTGGAATGAAAAGCTAGTTGAAGACAGCTCATGGATTATACAAGCTGAGTTGGACCTTTATGATTCAAGTTAGAATATGAGAAATGGCTAATGTGGACATTAGTTCTTTATTAACCCCAGGTGTTTGATGTAGGAGCATCTTGGGTCTTGAGCAATCTTGCATCACCAAAAAAAATTCCTATTTTCTTGTACCTATCTGTTGTTTGTTTTGTAGCCATTTCTTCTATTGGTTTCTTGCCTTGCAAAGTTAATGCATTATTGTGGACCTATTCTTGAGAATTCTCCTAAGAGCATATGTCCTAATTCATTTGGATCTGAGAGTTATCACCATTTTCCTTGGGTATCAATTTTCTTCCAGTTTCACATGAAATGTGGAGTGTTTCACCTTGTGCAGTTCCTTATGAGGAAATTGGATCTTGAAAATTTTAGGATATGTTCTTGGTACATGTGTGGACCTAAATGTGGCTTCACATAATGTTGTGTTATTTCTTTCTTTATTTTTAGTTTTCTCTTCCTAAGTGGGCCTATAATGTAATTAAATGCCTGACTGGCCAACTTGTGGCTTTTCTGGCTATATATTTGGATCTTGGGTTGATGTAGGGTAGAAAAAAAGTAGGTAGATCAGTATATATCATTGGAGACAAAGATAGGATGCAAGCTAAGATTATGGTTTCATAATTTCTTTGTATATGGCTGTAACCCGGAAGGCCTCACAGCCAAGCATGTTGAAGGGTTTATAATAATTGTACCAATGTGTTTTCTAGTTACCTTGCCTCATATACATTATGTTTTCCTTGGTCATGTGAATTATATATTACTTTTGTATGTAACTCTGAGCATGGCTTGTTTGTTGGTTCAAGTTGAGTCAAATCTTCTTGAATCTATACTGCCCCTACGTCAGAAAGATACATATTAGATGACCTGTGAAATTGCACTACCTCTACATGATAAAATCCTATTAAGATTTGAAACTCTTCTCCAAACACTATAATCTTTCCTATCTTGATCACACTTTACTTCTTTCCTTTCATTGTTAATAAATCCTTTTGTAATTCGTAATCAATAAATAACTCCTTTTTCAACTTTCCAATATATAGAATTTCTCCCACCGACTTAAAATAAACCCTAGATTTGAAATACAAATGATCCAAATCATGTTAGGTAAGATACAATGTATCTAACAACCCATAAAACATTTTTGTCTAACCGCATTGGCTTCCATGTAGATTTCACCTTGAAAATTAAACCATCTTCAAAAACTCTTTAGACCAAAAAAAAATCTTGAATAATCCACCTCAAATGCATACCTTGGTCAATGTGATGTCAAATACTTTCCAAAAACCATGGAACTTCCTTACCATTTCACTACAAACATCATTGATCCTATTGCCACTTTGGATTTATTCACCGGTTTACAAATCTTCATTACCCATTCAAGAACTCTATCTTGATTATCTATTCATTCTATCAATACCACTTCCAATCAATTAAACCTTCTTCACCTATCAATATTATAATTTGTGATCCTCCACATAGTATTTAGAGATTTTTATCAATCATATCCTATGATCACTCCATCAAATACTTTACTAATTTGAAACAAAATTCAAACCACTTACTATCAGTCACTGACTATTTTAATAGTTAGACTGCCAACCTTCTTCCAATCACAACTTAGTTACCAGTCTACACCAATAGTAGTGGTCACACAATAGACATATAGAAAAAAACCTAAGTCTCTCATAGTAATTTCACCAATTGATTTGACACAATAGCCAAATCACCACTCCTTGGCTTCAACTTATCCTTTCTGTCTACTTGACATCCTTCAAACAATCATAACTCACTACACACATAATATAAACTTATGTAGTCATAGATATATATCTATTAATATGATTTAGAACAACAGAGAGAGGGGGGGGGTGGTGAATCAGTTGTTCTCAAGTCCTGATGTATAAGACAAACTTAAAAACTTTTCCTTAAATTAGATCCAATAACCAAAACAAACTCGATCATCACTGATTTAATAATAGAAACATATAACATTGTAGGCCACTGCCTAGCTATAACTTAACTTGTAAAACACATAAATGTTCAAACCAAAACATTCACACAAGTATTAACACCAGGATTTATAGTGGAAACCCAATGTGGGAAAAACCACTTTGTAACATGCTACTACTATGTTCACTCTTCTGAAGTGAGCTCGGTTAAAAGCCAACCCTATCAAAGGTTACAATACACACTGTTAGGTGTGACCCGATTAAAGGATTTCAATCACCCTATTAAAAGTGAGCCTTGTTATAGGACTTACATACAGTCCATTAGAATGCAACCTTGTTCAAAGGATTTAACATATGACTATTAGGTCAACCTCTATTAAAAATATTTTGACTGTTACAATGGTTAGAAAGTAGTAGCAATATTGATCTGAAAAACATACAACTCACTTTGCAAATATCAGATCCAACTCTGTACACTAATGCTGGTTTATTGACTTTGAAACTTTTCCATCTCCATCTATGATCTGCTCAAAACTTTTCTTCAAGAAACCACCACAATTCTCCTTCAGCCTTTTCTACTTATACAGTCAATAAAACTTTACTAATCTTCTAGCATTCTCTTTTTCATCCATGCACACGTATATCCAATGCTCAGGTTCCCTTAATACTTTCCTCAATTAGGTTAACTCATCTTATGTCACTCAATATCATTTGCAGATCTTAGGGTTAGGTTAGATTCATTGAATCTACCCACTTCATGTTCTTCGACTTCATCTCAAATCTCTTAAAGATTTACAATAAAAATTTTTACAGTGCATTTAATGCTTTCAAACAATCAATAAATAAACTCAACACATTTTACATAATCCAAGAATTCAACAATGTCGGCCCCAAAACTAAATTCTCTTCAAATATAAAAATGCTGATGCTCGGTCAATACTATGATCAACTACTCGATCTTCATGTAGAAAGTTTGGTCATTACTAAAAATGTTTCCTTGGCTTATACTGTCTTCCTTGGCAATTAACTATTGTTCAATCGACACTAGAATTTTTCTCGACATACATTGACTCGGTCAACACTAACATAACTCGGCTTAAACATGATTTCTCCATTTTTTGCTCAATCAAGCCTACCAATTTAGTCTTCAGTCTTACTAGGATAAACAATACATTGTCTCATCATTGTACAACATAGTCAAGTACACTTTGTAGTATCAAGATAACTCAACCTTTCCTTAGGTGCTATTGTTACCAACCTTGCCCCAATCCTTCACAAAAATACAATAGATATAGTACTTTCCTAAGTAGCAATAGTCTTACCAATTAAGGTTTGACATCAATGACAATACAACAATTGTTTCAATTGTAGTTTTCAACAATCTCCCTCTTTGGCATTGATGGGAACACCATATGATATCACCTGAATAACACATGGATTACCAGCTAATCCAAAAACTTATCTATTCATTAGAGGATTATTTATAATATCCTTAGCTTCATTCTGATTTAGAATCCTATAAGCCTCACTTCTGTGATCGTTAGAAGTATTCAGATCTCTCTCTATCTTGATCCTTCATTTTAGTTCATCACCCTTACTTTTCAGTGTCATGTGTTATCATATCAGTTCATCTCCCTCTTTGACAAAAATGCCAAAGCAACAACTAAAACATACATCCATTAGATGTAGATAATATCTATGCAACTCAGTGTTTCTCCCTCTATCATCTTGCTTATGATTGATTCCTTGTCTTTGCTCCTTTTCACAACTCTAGGCCAGCCCTAAAGTGTGACAATATTCTACATCAATTTGTCAAATATTTTGCTGTATCATATTTGATGCAGTGCTCCTAGCTTGACTAGGTAGCCTCAGTTAAGGGAAGGACCCCTAATTGACTTCTCAAATACTCATGAGCTTCTCTGGGTAAAGCTTTAGTGAATATGTTTGCTAATTGTTCTTTTGTATTCACATATTCCATTTGAACTTCTTTATCTTGTACTAATTCTCTCAAGTAGTGATACTTGATTTCTATGTGCTTGGTCTTAGTGTGCATCATTGGATTTTTAGAAATATTGATAGCACTTGTGTTGTCATAGAAAATAACAATAGGTTCAGTGATTTCTTCTTTCATGCCTATCAACAATTGTTTTATCCATACCAAATTTGAATAGTTTATTGCAACAACAACATACTTGGCCTCGGTAGTAGATTGGGAAATGTAATTTTTTTTCTTGCTCATCCAAGAGACTAATATCTATCCAAGAAAGAAAGCTCCACCACTAGTACTCTTTCTGTCATCTACATTTCCTACCCAATCAGGATCTGTATAAACTCTGAGTTCAAATTTGTCATCCTTCTTATAATATAGACCATAGTCAGTAGTTCCTTTCAAGTATCTCATAATTCTTTTCACAGCCATCATGTGTGTTTCCTTAGGATTGGCAGAGAATCTTGCCACAATCCCAATAGCTAGTGCAATATCTAGTCTACTATGTACAACATACTAAAATTTTCCAATCATGGATCTGTAAAAATTTTGATTCACTTCTGCAACATTATCATTCTTAGATAACTTTTATCTAGTAACCATAGGAGTACTCACTGGTCTAGCATCTTCCATCCCAAAAGTTTTCAGTATTTCAATAACATACTTAGACTGTGTAATGAAAATTCCTTTCTTCAGCTGATATACTTGTAAAACAACAAAGAATTTGATCTCACCAAACATGCTCATTTCAAATTCAGTTTGCATTTCATTTGAAAATCTTTTACACAATGCATCTTGTCCACCAAAAATAATGTCATCTACAAAATTTTTTGCCAATAAGATACCTTTACCTTCTTCATCTTTCATGTATAGATTTCTTGTGTCATTTGTTCTTGAAAAGCCAATCTATATCAAGTAGTTGTGCAACCTCTTATACCATGCTCTGGGAGCTTGTTTCAATCCATATAGTGCTTTGTTTAGTTTTCACACCATGTGTCTTCTGTTTGGATCAATAAAACCTTCTGGCTGTTCTATGTAAACTTCTTCTTCTAGTATACCATTTAAAAATGTAGACTTGACATCCATTTGATATACTTTGAAATTTTTATAAGCAGCACATGCAAGTAGAGCTCTTACTCCTTCCAATCTAGCTATAGGGGAAAATGTCTCCCCATAATCTATTCCTTCTTCTTGTGCGCAGCCTTTGCATACTAGCCTAGCTTTGTTCCTAATGATTTCACCATTTTCATTCATCTTATTCTGAAACACCCACTTTGTTCCTATAACATTTTTGTTTTTAGGTCTCAGCACTAGAGTCCATGTATCATTCTTCTTAATCTGGTCAATGTCTTCATTCATTGCTTATATCCAGTCTTCATTCTCCAATGCCTCTCTAGTTGACTTGGGTTCAAATTTACACAGTATGCATGTTGGATCCTTAGTCTTACTTCTGGTTTGAATTCTAGTATTTTTGTCTCCAATTATCTATTCAGGATGTCTTCTTACATATTTTTCCAAAATAGGTTCAACTCTTCTCTCCTCTATTTCATCAGGTTCCCCAACAAGATTGTCAGATTCATCTTCTGAATGCTCAGCAACCTCTTCTTGATACTCGGCAGCATTTTCTTATAGCTCGGCATGTTCTTGTTCTCTTTCAGCACTATTTTCTTGATGCTCGGTAGCATATGTTTGTCGCTCGGCATTGCTTACCCAAGACTCGACATTAGGTGCAAGTTTTTTACTTGCCTCTTCTTCTTCCTCAATGTACACAAAAGATCTATAATCTTCTGGTTCTCTTTTGCTATCAGCTTCATTTTTTTCTGCATACTCATCAATTTTCACATTCACACTTTCCACAATTTTGTTAGTGTTAGAGTTCAAACACTTATAAGCTTTACTTTTTGTGGAATATCCTAGGAATATGCCTTCATCACTCTTAGCATCAAACTTTCCATTCCTAGTGTCTTTTGATATATAGCACTTACTTCCAAAGATTCTAAAGTATTTAACACTCGGTGCATGCCCATGCCATAATTCATAGGGTGTTAGATTTGTACCTTTTTTTATCTGTACTTGGTTAAGAGTGTAGATTGTAGTGCTTATAGCTTATTTCTAGTATTTCTGTGCCACATTCTTTTCAATCAACAATGTCCTTGCACAATCCAAGATAGATCTATTTCTCCTTTCTGCTATACCATTCTGTGGAGGTGTTCTAGGTGCAGACATCTATCTTTTAATTCCTCTATCATTGCAAAATAGATTGAATTCATTTGATGTAAATTCTCCACCTCGGTCAGATCTAAGACATTTCAAGTTTCTACATGTCTCCTTCTCAACCTTAGCCAAATACCACTTAAAGAATTGAAAAGCTTCAGAGTTTTCTTTTAGAAACATTACATGCATCATCCTAGTATGATCATCAACAAACAAGATAAAATATCTAGCACCACAGTAACTTTGTACACCCATAGGTCCACAAAGGTCAGTATGAACCAAATCTAAAATGTTTTCAGAAGTAAAGGATTTTTTCTTAAAACTTGACTTTGTCATTTTTCCTAACTGACATTCCTTGCACATCACATTCTTCAGTTTCTTCAATCAAGGTAGACCTCTTACCTTTTTCTTCTTACTTATCTCTACTAGATTATCAAAGTTAACATGGCATAGCCTTTTATGCCATAACCAAATATCATCAAGTTGTGCAATTATACATGTTTCTTCAGATAGGTCAAGATAGAACAAATTACCTCTGGTATGATCTCCACTTCCAATTAGTTCTCTAGTAGCATCAAATATTTTAGCTTTCTTGTGATGAAATTCCACTCAGTAACCAGTTTTGTTGAGCTGAGCAACACTTAACAAATTATAACTAAGACCTTCAACCCAATATGAATTTTCAAAAGATATCTTATTAGTTAGTTTAATCAAACCTTTTCCTCTAATAGGACATGGTGCATCATTACCAAGTGTTACACTTTTACCTCTGTAATGATGTAAGGTTTCAAACTTATTTTTGTCACTAGTCATGTGATGTGAACAACCACTATCAATAATCCATTTATCATTCTTGTTCACATAGGATATCAATGCAGTTTTCTCATCCTCATCAGATTCATCTTTCATTACAACATAGACTACCTCAATTTCAAAATCATCACTATCAGTGTCAATTTCTTCTTCAACAATGTAACAAGATTTCTTACCTTTTCCTTTGTAGTCCTTGTTCCTTCGGTAGCTTTTGTCATCTCTTCTATCTTTGTGTTTTCTTTTTCTTTCATCTTCTTTATCCTTCCTGTCAAGACATCTAGCAGCTATATGACCAACTTTATTAAATGCAAAACATATAATAGGGAGTTTACCTTTATACTTTCCTTTTCCTCTTCTCAGTATTCTAGCCATAAGAGCTTCTAGATCTTCTAGTTCTTCATCAAAAGTGTCACTTTCACTTTCACTTTCACTGATGCATCTTTCTTTTTCTTTCTTTGGCTTGTTCAGAACTAGTTGTGACTTGAAAGTAGATTCAACATTACCAATGCTACCAACAGTGAAATTATCATAGTTAGAGATTTCAAAAGTAGTCAGCTTACCAACCAAACTTTCCAAAGTAAGCACATTAGCAGAGTTGCATCTAGATTCCTAAATAGCTGAGATCTTAATAGCATATATAGGTCACAGGGTTCTTAGTACTTTCCCAATTATAGTTTCATCATCAATAATCCCATTTTCTCCTCTAATAGCATTCACAACTTCTTTTATTCTACCACAATATTGTGCAATGTTCTCACCTTCTTGCATTCTCATTTCATCAAACTTACCTCTAAGACTCTTGGCCTTTGCTTTCAGTACATTTAAGTCACCACCATAGATCCTTGCAAGAGTGTTCCACATCTCCTTAGTAGTTGTGCAATCTTTAATGTCCTCAAATTTTGGATAGGTTAGGGCAGATGCAATTTCTAGCATTGCCTAATTATGTTCTTGCTTAGCTCTCATTTCTTTGGCAGTCAAAGGTGTGATAGGTGAGAGATAGCCATTCTCAATGTAGTACTTTGCAGAGTCACCAATACCAGCCAGTTGCAGCTTCATCAAGCTTTGCGATGCAAGAAAGTTTTCCTTATTCAACTTCGGTACCTCCTTATACATCCTGATCATTTGCTTCAAGTCCCTTTAAACTTGATTTCTGTAAAAACTAATAATAAGAAACAAAGCTCTAATACCAATTGTTAATATGATTTAGAACAACAGAGAGGGGGGGGGGGGGTGAATCAGTTGTTCTCAGGTCCTGATTTATAAGAAACACTTAAAATTTTTTCCTTAAATCAGATCCAATAACCAAAACAAACTCGATCATCACTAATTTAATAATATAAACATATAACATTGAAGTCCACTACCCAACTCTAACTTAACTTGTAAAACACATAAATGTTCAAACCAAAACATTCACACAAGTATTAACACCAGGATTTATAGTGGAAAACCAATGTGGGAAAAACCACTTTGTAACATGCTATTATTATGTTCACTCTTCTGAAGTGAGCTCGATTAAAAGCCAACTCTGTCAAAGGTTACAATACACACTATTAGGTGTGAACCGGTTAAAGGATTTCAATCACCCTGTTAAAAGTGAGCCTTGTTATAGGAATTACATACACTCCATTAGAATGCAACCTTGTTCAAAGGATTTAACATATGACTGTTAGGTCAACCTCTATTAAAAGGATTTTGATTGTTACAATGGTTAGAAAGTAGTAGCAATATTGATCTGAAAAACATACAACTCACTTTCCAAATATCATATTTAATTTTATACACTAATGCTGGTTTATTGACTTTGAAACTTTTCCATCTCCATCTCTGATTTGCTCAGAACTTTTCTTCAAGCAACCACCACAATTCTCCTTCAGCCTTTTCTACTTATACAGTCAATAAAACTTTACTGATCTTCCAACATTCTCTTTTTCACCCATGTACATGCATATCCAATGTTTAGTTTCCCTTAATACTTTCCTCAATTAGGTTAACTCATCTTATGCCGCTTAATCTCATTCATAGATCTTAGGGTTAGGTCAGATTCATTGAATCTACCCACTTCATGTTCTTTGGCTTCATCTCAAACCTCTTAAAGATTTAGAATAAAATGTTTTATAGTGCATTTACTTCTTTCAAACAATCAATAAATAAAGTCAACACATTTTACATAATCTAAGAATTAAACAATGTTGGCTCCAAAATTAAATTCTCTTCAAATATAAAAATGCTGATGCTCAGTCAATACTATGATCAACTACTCGGTCTTCATGTAGAAAGGTAGGTCATTACTAAAAATGTTTCCTTGGCTTATACTATCTTCCTCAGCAATTAATTGTTGTTTAGACGACACTAGAATTTTTCTCAACATACACTAACTCGGTCGACACTAACATTACTTGGCTTAAACATGATTTCTCCATTTTTTGCTTGGTCAAGCCTACTAGTTTAGTCTTCAGTCTTACTAGGATAAATAATACATTGTCTCATCATTGTACAACATAGTCAAGTACACTTTGTAGTATCAAGATAACTCAACGTTTCCTAGGTGCTATTGTTGCCAACCTTGCTTCAATCCTTCACAACAATATAATAGATATAGTACTTTCCTAAGTAGCAACAGTCTTACCAATTAAGGTTTGACATCAATGACAATACAACAATTGTTTCAATTGTAGTTTCCAACAATATCATCTAGATACATTACATAAGCTTCCTTCATGATCACACACATGAACTCATACCATGGCTTATGATCCAACCTCTTGAACATATCTCATCGTAATAGAAAAACTCTCAACCAGTAGTCACTAAGTTGACATTTTTGAAAAACTCATAACTGATTCACCTATCATTAAATGTGTACCTATCTTCATCAATGCAACAGTTAACATCACTACATCAGCTATGCTAACAATATCCCCCTTTGTCATTGGTGGTAATACTCTTAAATTCTCCTCTTCACTTCCAAGTTCTTCATGGAAACAACTTAGTTAGATAATTTTTGTTAATTTAACTTTTTTAGATTAGATTACTTTAGAATTTGATTAACCTAGTTAGAAAATTTTTTAATTTATTTTCTTATGAGGTTGATTTCTTTATTGGAGAAGGATTTTTTCCTCTTTTGTGCTGGGAGGAGGCATTCATTTTCATTTGATGAATACCATATCATACAAACTACTTGTTGGGCCTAAAATTTTCATGTTAAGTCCTGGTTCTATTTTTAAATCTTGCCTTGTTGGTGTCTATTTAGTTTAAATTTTTCCTTCTCACCTTTTGGTCTCAAGCACATGTCTTTTTGAAAATAAATAAGTCTAGTTTTTAAGTGAAGTTTACCTTTTGTGCTTAGTCACCAACTCTCCAATAGTTAAAATGCCTTTGTTGCTAGCTCATAGACTCCTTCATGAATGTTAAGTTAACCTCTATGAGTGGATGATTTTTTAAGTTAAAGCGTTTGTCGCTAGCTTGTGGGATGTTTAATAGACCTTTAACTAATTGTGGCAACCTAGCGAGTGAATGTGTTATAGCCTTGTTAGAAGCTTGTAGACCTTTTGTAGCATTTTAAGTTAACCTTGGCAACCTGATGAGTATGAGTTTTGAGAATGATCAAGATATACTCAAATTTATTCATTTCTTGGACCGTTATGAAGTTCAACAGATTGATTGTAACGCTTTGGTTGAGGTAATAGATGGTAGGGACATTGTTTTTGAAAATGAGGTTGTACAATTAAACTCTAATCACATCCCTAAGGGGCTTGTAGAGTTAGAAACATTGTTCAGTGGTTAGGATGATTATTTAAAGAAGTCCAATGCTAAAATTGAGGATCTGGAAGAAGTTAATTTGGGATAAGAAACATCACCACAGTTAGTGTATATTGGAAAGAAATTAGACCCCCATGTTAGGGAAAATTTAATAAAATTGTTGAGAAAACACAAGCATGTGTTTTCCTGGTCATATGAGGACCTAAAATCCTATAGGGAGGTTTTTTTCCAACATGAGATCCCATTGAAACCAGATACCAAACCTTTCAAAAAAAAGAAAAGACCAATTAATCCATTGTTATCTCCAAAAATGCAACAAGAACAAATGAAAATGAGAGATGCAGGGATAATTCAACCCATTAGACATTTAACCTGGGTTTCCAACTTGGTCCTAGCAAGGAAGAAAAATGGCAACATAAGGCTTCGTGTTGATTTTATAAATTTGAATGTTTCACCTCTAAAAGATAATTACTCTCTGTCTAACATTGAGGCAATGTTGCATAAAGTTACTGGTTGTGATTTATTGTCAATGATGGATGGATTCTTGGGTTACAAGAAAGTACTAGTAATAGAATCAGAGTAGTTTAAGAATTACTTTACTACTCCATGGGGGACTTATGTTTATGTTAGGATGCCATTTGGTCTCATGAATGTAGGAGCAACATTACAAAGAGATATGGATGTTGCATTTAAAGAATTTTTTGATATTTTCATGGTTATTTATCAAGATGATCTAACTACATATTCCAAGAAGGCAAAAGTGTTGGAGATTTTCCAGCAAACAAGTGCTGACTATATGTTTATCATTGATGAAAACATATGGTAAGTAAAATGCATAGAATACTTATGTAGTAAGCTTTGAGTATATGAAGCATGGACATGTTATCAAAATGATATCATGGACGCAAAGGTTAATTTCTAGATTAGATAGTTATGCAGTAGTGTTCCTGATAGAGTTACAGGTAGTGTTCTATGAGTGATTGTTTGTGCAGTCATCATGGAGCCTTGTGCCTTTGGATATGTGATGAAGACATGTTAGTGGTGTTACAATCATGAACACAAAGTTTGATGATTAGTAGAAGTGAAGTTATGTAGACTTTAGTCACCAGTAGTAGTTTCTTGTATTTATTCAAAAGAGACGACAAAGATTGTATTGGTTTAGGAGTTGCACCTATCATTTCAGTATGCGCCCTTGGATTATAGATTGGAGAAGCATTATGAATGTTCGGTTAAGAGTGCATGATGTAATTCATCTTGAAGAAAAAGTTTTAGTTACTTTGGTAGAGCTGACAGTGTGTAGCGTGCATCTACATTTGTTATTATTGGATAGATCCCAGATTGTGTTCTGTGCTTAGAAGAGCCAATGGAATTATTGTTGGAGTATGTTATGGTTTCTCTAATATGATTTCAAGGTGGCTCTAACAAGCCAACTTGATTATATCATTTAGAGGAAAGATATTTATAGGCAGTCATTTGTGATTGCTAAAGCATGGTTTAGAGTTGTTTGTGAAGAGTAGAGCAAAGTGTGTGAAGTGTTGAGCCATCGGTAGAAGGTCTATGTGACCAAGTAAAGAGTTTGTTGTATACATTGGAACTGATCTATACAACAAGTCAAAGCATAGCTCACCAAGATCCAGATATTTTGTGTATCTATTATTCCAAAGGTTGTAGCCTTCACCCCTTTGAGAAGTGTGCACTCGGATAGTGCATCCTCACCCCTAATAGGGTTAATTATAAAAGACTCTTAACAAGGTCTGACCCTTGACTAGGTCACTGCACTAAATATATTGTAAAGAAACTCCTAACAAGGTTAAGGATCTTCTAACAAGGATCACAAAACACTAGTGTAGATTATTAGTGGGTGTCAATTCCCACTAGGGTTTTTACCTATTTGGGTTTCCCCATAACCAAAATATTGGTGTTGTGTTCAGTGTTCTTTCATTGTGTTTATGCTTTATGTTTAAGTATACTTAATTGGATAAATAATTGAAACTTGTAGATAACTGATTCACCCCCCCTCCTCTTTGTTATCTCTTGGGACTATTTCTAATAATTGGTATCAGAGCCAAGTGCCTCAGAGAGCAATTTTAATAGCTTGAGGTTGATCAGATGGAATTATTTAGAAAAGATAGTCCTAAGTTTGATGGAGAGAATTATCTTGATTGGAAGAACAAGATGATGAAACATTTGCAGTGCATTGCTTTTGAAGTGGCTATCAAGGAAGTTGAGATCCCCTCTCTAGAAGATGTTGCAAAGGATGATGCTACTAGCAAGCATAAGGATTTGTTCCATCAGAATACAATAGAAAAATAAGCCCTTATCAACACCCTATCTGATAGTGATTTTTCAGAGATAAAGAAAGTAGACATAGACTACAAGATATGGAAGCACCTAGAAGACATGTTTGAAGGACATAAACAAGAAAAGAATGCACGTAGAAAGACATGGAAGAAAAAGTACAATACATTGGAGATGCTACCTGAAGAAAACATTAGAGCCTACAATCAAAGGATCAATGAAGCAGTTGCTAGAATTAGAAACAATGGTGGAGAAATCTTAGAAGAAGACATCATGGATAAGGTAATGACTACCTTGACACCAGAATATCAGAACAAGATAAACATCCTTGATGAGACTATGCAGTTCTTAGAAAATTTCAAAAGAGAGACCTTAATCAGCAAGATTGCTGCATTTGAGATATCAAGTTTGAAGATAGAGCGTAAAAGTGAGACAACCTTCAAAGCTTCTGTCCATGGTAAGAAATCCTTGAACACCTTTGGTAATTTTGATGATGATGAAGAAGAAGAAGCCCTAGATAATTTCATTTCTATGATTGCTAAAATAGAAAAGAAAGGAAAAGGAAAATATGAAGGTCAATTACCATTCAAATGCTTTTCATGTAATAAGATTAGTCACTTTGCATCTAAGTGTCCTACAAGAGTTAAAAAGTTCAAGAATGACTACAAGCCTAAGTATAAAAAGGAATCCTACTATGCTGGAGATGGAGTATTAGATGAAGAATCAACAGAAGAGGAGATTGGATTCATTGCTCTTGAAGATGAAAAGAATTCACAATAGTTAGCATTGATTTCACAAGCTAACATCAGGATAGATTGGATCATTGACAATGGTTGTTCACATCACATGAGAGGAGACAAAGATAGATTTGTTCATTTGGACAAATACAAAAGAGGCATGGTTATATTTGGAGATAACACTCCCAAACCTATCATTGGTAGAGGAGCCATCACCTTGGATGGAAAGAACAACATTGATGATGTTCTTTATGTTGATGGTTTGAAAAATAACCTACTAAGTGTTGGATAGTTAATTGATAAAGGCTACAGGTTGGAGTTAAATGGAAACAAGTGCATCATTAACAACAAATAAGGGGAAACAATTACATCGGGATCAAAGACTAAAGGTAATGTTTTTCAGCTTAATCTAGAATCAAGTTGCTTTGTTGCTAAATTAGATGATAGTTGGCTATGGCATAAAAGACTATGTCATATCAATTTTGATAACATAGTAAAGATAAGTAATGTAAAGGTAGTTAGAGACCTACCTAGCATAGAAAAGCTAGTTGATACTATATGTAGGGAATGTGTAATGGAAAGCATGTGAGGAATTCATTCAGAAGCAAGCATAATTTAGCAGAGAAAAAATTGGATTCATACAGACCTCTGTGGACCAACTCAAACAAGATCATACTATGGTGAAAGGTATTTCATTTCATTTGTAGATGATTATTCTAGAATGATGTGGGTTGTGTTCTTGAAAGATAAGTCAGAAGCATTTGAGAAGTTCAAAATATTGAAAGCCAAGGTTGAGAATGAATTTGGACTAAAGATAAAATGTCTAAGGTTGGATAGAGGAGGAGAATTCACCTCTGATAGATTCTATGAGTACTGTAAAGAACATGGCATAAAGAGATAGTTGAGTGCACCTAGAACTCCTCAACAGAATGGGATTGTAGAGAAAAGAAATAGGATCATCCTTGATATAATGTGCACCATCATGATTGAAGGAAAAATTGCACACACCTATTGGAGAGATGCGGTCAATACAATAGTCTATACAATCAATAGAATACAATTAAGGCCTGGTGCAAACAACACACCTTATGAGCTATGGTTTGGTAATATTCCCATAGTGAAATACTTTAAAATCTTTCGAAGCAAGTGCTACATCAAGAGGGATGAAGCAATAGGAAAGTTTGATGCAAGAAGTGATGAAGGTAGTTTTCTTGGTTACTCTACTAAAAGTAAAATTTATAGATGTTTTAACTTGAGATTGAAGAAAATCATTGAAAGTTCTCATGTTAAGATTAATGAAAAGTTTATGATTCAAGAAAGATATCATGATTACTCACCTGTGATTGAAGAAGAACCCAGTCTTCCACTAGTGAAATAGTTGTTGAAGAGATGTTTGACAGTATCAATGTATTGTTCAATGACCCTGAAACAAGTGAAGAGGAAACTCAGAAGGAAGATGAGTTAGTTTCACCTAAATCTCCAAAGTATGCATCTAGATATCACACTAAGTATGACATCATTGGAGATCAGAGCGACAAAGTCACAACAAGATCAAAAGAAAATAATTCAGAAAGCAATTAGGTGGTATGTTTACTATCTCAGATTGAACCTTTAAGCATTGAAGATGCATGTAATGATTCAGATTGGCATGATTCTATGAAAGAAGAACTAGATTAGATTATCAAGAATGATACTTGGGAACTAGTCCCAAGACCTAGTGATAAGAATGTGATTGGAACAAAATGGATATTCAGAAACAAGATGAATGAAGATGGCACATTAGTAAGGAACAAAGAAAGGTTAGTAAGTAAGGGTTATGCACAAAGAGAAGGCATTGATTATTTAGACACATTTGCACTTGTGAGTAGATTAGAAGCTATTAAGTTGTTTTTAGCTTATGTAACAATCAAAAACTTCAAAGTCTATCAGATAAATATCAAGTCAAAAATCTTGAATGGAGAGCTAAAAGAAGTATACATTGAGCAGCCAGAAGGATTCATCCTATCAAATAGACCGGATATGGTATGCAGATTGAAGAAAGCTCTCTATGGAATTAAGGAAGCCCCTAGAGAATGGTATGAGAGACTTGACTGATATCTAACTAAAATTGGACTCAAGAAAGGAACAATAGATTGTAATCTATTCATAAGAGAGACATCTGAAGGACTACTACTTGTAGCTATATTTTTTGATGACATTATCTTTGGAGGTAATGAAAAACTTAGTGTTGAATTTGCTAAGGAAATGCATAGTGAGTTTGAGATGAGTATGATTGGACCTATCAAATACTTCTTAGGATTAAATGTGCAGTAGACAGAAAAAGGTATTTTTATTAATCAGTCAAAATATGTGAAAGAGATATTAAAGAAATTCAAGATGGATGATTGCAAGCCAGTGGGTACACCAATGATAATAGGATGCAAACTTACAAAAGAAGATAATTCACCAGTAGTAGATATAACATTGTACAAGTCTATGATTGGCAAACTTATTTATCTTACTCAAACTAGACCAGATATTTCCAATGTAGTTGGCATAGTTGGAAGATTTGCAGCAAAGCCTAAACAAAGTCACCTTATGGTAGTAAAAAGAATATTCAGATACTTGCAAGGCACTATAGATTATGGTCTATGATATCCTAATTTAAAAAATGTTGAGCTTCATGTATATACTAATGTAGAGTGGGTAGGATGCGTTGATGATAGAAAGAGTACATTAGGAGGAGTAGTGTTTCTTGGTGACAGACTTGTCACTTGGACAAGCAAGAAGCAGAATTATATCTTTTAGTCAATAGAAAAAGAAAAGTATGTTGTAGTAGCCCTAAATTGTTCAAAAATTGTTTGAATAAAGAAAATGAAAAAGGATTTTGGAATTCAGATTGACTATCCTGTTGTTATTCATTGTGATAACACTAGCACTATCAATATGTCAGAGAACCCTATGATGCATGCAAAGACAAAACATATTGAGATCAAGTATCACTTCCTAAGGGAGAAAGTGGTAGAGAAAGAAGTCAAGTTGGAATATGTGAGTACTAAAGATCAATTATTATACATATTCACAAAGCCCTTGCCAAAGGATACTTTTGAGTATCTCAAGGAGAAGTTGGGAGTAATTCCCTTCCCTGATTCTGCTTAGAAGAAAGAAGAAAAAGCATCAGTCCTCAGGGACTAATGGAAGGTTGACTACTCTATCTCATGAGTAGTACCGGTGCTTAAAAAGAATGGTGCCCTTTTACATTGATGTCAAAGGGGGAGTAATATATAGTCATGAAAAATGGAAGAACAAAAGGAGTAATATACTAAGGGGGAGCAATATTCAGTCATGAAAGCAGTTCAGTTGAGAAAATGGAGAATATTGAAGAATATTACAAAAAATGGAGGATTCATCCTTGGGGGATTTTTTGATGAGGAAATGGAGAATGTTATAAAAGAATTTCTCTTTTGGTTTGGTGGTGTTTTTCATTCCATATGTTTCCATCAATGCCAAAGGTGGAGATTGTTGGAGATTTGTCAGCAAACCAATGCTGACTGTATGTTTGTCATTGATGACAACATATGGTAAGTAACATGCGTATAAGACTTATGTAGTAAGCTTTGAGTATATGAATCATGGACATGTTATCAACATGATATCATGGATGCAAAGGTTAATTGCTAGATCAGATAGTTATGCAGCAACTTGTGTCAGTAGTGTTCCTGATAGAGTTACAAGGAATGTTTTGTGAGTGATTGTCTGTACAGTCATCAGGGAGCCTTACACCTTTGGATATGTGATGAAGACATGTTAGTGGTGTTACAATCATGAATGTAGAGTTTGATGATTAGTAGAAGTGAAGTTATGCAGTCTCTATTAACTAGTAGCAGTTTCTTATGTTTATTCAGAAGAATCGATAGAGATTATATTGGTTCAAGAGTTGCACCTATCATTTTGGTATGCACCCTTAGATTACCAATTGGAGAAGCATTAAGAATGTCTGGTTAAGAGTGCATGATGTAATTCATATTAAAGAAAAAGTTTCGGTTACTTTGGTAGAGCCGATAGTGTGTAGCATGTGCCTACATTTATTATTATTAGATAGGTCCCATATTGTGTTGCATGCTTAGTAGAGCTGACATAATTATTATTGGAGTATGTTATGGTTTCTCTAATATGATTTCAAGATGGTTCTAATAGGCCAACTTGATTATATCATTTAGAGGAAAGATATTTATAGGAAGCCATTTGTGATTGCTAAAGAATGGTTCAAAGTTGTTTGTGAAGAGAAAAGAAGAGTGTGCAAAGTGTTGAGCCATCATTAGAAGGTCTATGTGACCAAGTAAAGATTTTGTGCTATACATTGGAACTAATCCAGATAGCAAGTCAAAGCACAGTTCACCAAGATCCAGATATAGTGTGTATTTGTTATTCAGAAGGTTGTAGCCTTCACCCCTTTGAGGAGTGTGCTCTTGGATAGTGAATCCTCACCCCTAATAGGGTTAATTGTAAAAGACTCCTAACAAGGTCTGACCCTTGACCAGGTCACTATACTAAATATATTGTAAAGAAACTCCTGACAGGGTTAAGGATCTTCTAACAAGGAACAAAAAACACTAGTGCAGATTATTAGTGGGTGTCAATTCCCACTAGGGTTTTTACCTATTTGGGTTTCCCCATAACCAAAATATTGTTGTGTTTAGTGTTCTTTCATTGTGTTTATGCTTTATGTTTAAGTATACTTAATTGGATAAAGAATTGAAACTTGTAGATAACTGATTCACCCCCCCCCTCTCAGTTATATCTTGGGACTATTCCTAACAAGAAGACCATTGTGGTCACTTAGAAAAGATTTTTAATAAATCCTTAGAGTATGGTGTGTCTCTAAATCCTAAAAAATGCCATTTTACAGTAACAAAAGAAAAGTTACTGGGGCATATAGTATCGAAAGATGAAGTTAATATTGACCTAGAAATAGTAGAAGCTATGCAAAATGTCACTGCTCCAAAAAAATGTCAAAGGAGTGCAATCTTTCTTAGGAAAGATAAGTTTTGTGAGAAGATTCATTGCAAACTTTACATAAATTGTGAAGTCGATAATAAAGCTCTTAAAGAATAATACAAAGTTTGAGTGGGATTAAGAAGAACATGGTGCTTTTGAAAATATAAAGAAAGAAATTTAGGACACACCTATTCTTAGGTCTCCTAATTATAATAAGCTCTTCTCATTGTTTTCCTTTACATCATTTCATATAATTTTAACTATGTTATTGCAAAAGGATGAAGAGGGATATGAACACCCTATTACATTTTTGAGTAAATCCCTACAAGAAGCATAGTTGGACTATGAAATGATGGAAACAAATGCATATGCATTAGTTAAGGAAATCAAGGCATTCAGACTGTATTTGGTCTGTACTAAAGTGATTACATATGTGCCTCATGCAATATTCAAGGACATTCTTATATAGTCAAAGATTACTGGAAAAAGATGCAAATGGATTAATAGGGTTCAAGATTTTAATTTGGAAATCCATATTACAAAGTTGGTTCAAGGACTAGGCTTAGAAAATATTATCATAGAAGAGAATATGGATTTGGTTCAAGTAAATAATGTAGGAATACGTGATTAATCAATCACTAGCATTGAGATGCAGTCTTGGTATTTTGACATACACTATTTTATTAAGAATGCCAAATGCCCTGAGAATATGAGTGATAATCAGAAGATAAATCTTAGGCTACAAGCCTAAAAGTACACATTGATACATGGTGATTTATATAGGAAAGACATATGGTGTACTATTATTGTTCTTGGATGATTGGCAGGCTGATAAGGTCTTAAAAGAAATGCATGTTGGGGTTTGTGGAGGACATTATTCATCCAGAACAACTACTCACAAGATCTTAAGGGCTGGTTATTATTGGCCCTATTTATTTAAGAATACTTTTAAGTTTGTACAGAAGTATGAATCATGTAAGAATTTTTCTTCCAAGTTGAAATATTCAGGTGCTCTATTGTTGAATCCAGTGGTAGATGAAGCACTTTTTCTATGTGGGGAATGGATTTTATTGGAGAATTCATAGAGAAATATAGTGGTGGACATAGTTGGATTTTGGTTTCCAAATATTATTTAACAAAATGGATTCAAGAAATTCCTACTAAGAGGGAAACTAGTGTAATCACCTAAAATTGGTCTAGTAGAACTTGAGGCCCCCTTTTTGATCAAATCACCTCTTTACTAATTGTTATAATGCAAAGTAGCCCTCAAAATCCCCTTTTCATAATTAAATAAAAAATATTATATCAAGCTTATACTATGGTCTAATTTATAGAGCTCACATATTTATTTAATTTATAAAACCTTTCTTTTAATATAAAGTTCCTACACTTTTATTAAAAGAACACATTCACATGTGTGCACATACTTAATCTTGATTAATTAGCAATTAAAAGATATTTGTGCTTCCAAATACTATTTTGTATTATTCTACCTAATATTTCCCCTTTTCCTCTTAATCCACCACTCATCTCTACCTAACCTTGCATCTCCTTGTATCTCATGTTGTCTCTTCATCTCTTCCACTCATTCTTTTTCCTCTTAATCTACACTTTGTTGGGTTGTTGTTTAGGTTTTTTGAGTTGTGTCACTATTTGTCTTAGTGACAAGAAAGTGGTGCCTTTTTTTCCCATAGTTCTTTGTTCCTAAGAGATTTCTCTAAAATTTTCTAAGTCTCAAAGCAATCATGTGTCAATATGCCTACAATATTATGCCCTAAGTCTTGTTTTCCTTCGGTAGGGTTTTATCCTTGAAATGTACTTGGTCATGCCCTAAATTTTATGTTTCAATGTTACCTTTTTTTGGTACTTAAGTTCTCATTATGCACGTGGTTATTATTTACCCTTTGTTTCTCCAAGTCTTGGAGTGATGAGTGTTAGGTCTTAAAAGATTCAGAGATTTGGCGAAAAGGTTAAAAGCTTAACCGTCTTATGGTTATCTCTTAATCTCCAAATAGCCTATAGTTAGTTCCTTTTATTTGGTGATCTGGCAACAAGGATTTCTTCAAGTCTCATGACTCTTGGCAGTTAGTTCTTATTGTTCAGTGATTAGGCATGAAAGTCTTCTCCAAGTCTCACAAGGTAAGGGTTAAGTCATGTAACATTAAGAGATCAAGCGATAAAGGTAATGGACTTAACAAGAAATAGTTATCTCTGAATCTCATAATATGATGGTGAAGTCTATTTGAATTCAAAGATTGAATGATAAAGTGTAAGACTTAATAGTTTTTTGTTATCTCCTGTAGTACCTCCATATTTTTGCTTTCAGTTTTATCAGTGCCATACTCTTTTAGGACACTTTGCATGTGTGCATTTATGGATATTGTTTCAATGATTGTGGATTTATCTGGATTATGTTCATGCTATGACGATATGTGACTTCATATTTAGATGGTTATGTTATTATGATGTGATGTTTCAGGTTTCAGTTGGTTTATGATATACTTACCCCATACTAGCATGTGTATGGTGTTCATATGTATGTATTTGTATTATGTGTCTTTATGATAGAGGGCAGAGGCGTAGTTAATCGCTTTGTCGAGATCCACACGACTGACTGTACCTTATCATTGCTTGTTATATGTTGTATGTACATGCTTTGTTTAGTGATGACAGGTTTGCAGGTATGGGGCATCGTCTTCCCTGAATTGGCAGGAGTGAGCGTGCCCACATACATTCATCTCATGGTAAAGAGGGGAGATAGTATTCAGACCCAAAACCCAATCCTTAGCCTATCTATCCTAATTAATGGATAAAGTGTCGTTTGACTACCTTGCCCGAGTTTGGTCAGGTTGACCTAATTCGTGGATCCCATCTTGTGAGATTGTATGATGCTTGAATGTTGTTGAAATTATTGCTTTGATTTGATTATTTTGCTATGGTTATTTTAATTAATTATATAGTGGAAAATAATGATTAAAGTATTTCTTATGTTGTTGAATAATTATTAATTAATTAAAAGTCAAATATGAGAATATTTGAATTTAATTAATTAAATGTGCTAAATTTTGATTTAATAAGTTTTATTAAATTGTTGAAGAATTAGTGCATATTTTAATTTTGTTATAAATTATTAAATAATTTAAATGTGAAATTTTATTTTTGCATGTTCTTTATTTATTTATGTGAAATTAGATTCCATAAGATAACTTGTAAATAGAGTTCCATGTGAGATGTGCATGAATAATATATTTTATAAATAAATATTGGTATTTTCCCTCAACTCAAGAAGAGGAGTTTGAATAGGAGTTGTTTAGTGACTCATTAGGGTTTTGCATGATAAGTGGGTTTGTTTTTCTATTTGGGGAAAATTTTTGCATTCATTTTGGAGAACCAGGTTTTGTTAAAATTTTCAATTTTGGAGAGGGAGCATTGGAGAAATATTTTGTGCTTTCTTGTGTTCTTGAGAATTGGGTGTGAGGATTTTTCTAGGTGAAATGTGTGTGCATCTGGTATTGGAATTCTACATGCTGTGATTCAGAGTTGCAGGATTGAGCTCTACACATTCAGATTTGGGAGATTTAGCATTCTATAGTCAATTCCATCTCAGTTTCTTGCATTGGATTGAGGTAGGAGATTGATTTAATTTTTCTGAAATTTTACTTATTAAATCTTCATTATATAGTTGTGATTGTTTTGATTTGAAGAATGCAAGTCTGTTTTCATTTATAATTCATTTTGGGTATTAGTAAAACCCTTTGTTTGATGCTTTTTGATTTTTATTGTGACTTGGCATAGAAATGTTATGCTGCTGAAATTTTTGAGAAAAATTCATCCTAGGGCTTTTAGAAAATAAAAATTTTAATATCTATAGTAGGTTCTATAGTATGAGTGATTTAATTAAATGGGTTGTCTTTGAAAAATCTTTTTGAGTCAAAAAAATGCATTCTGTGTAAAAACCCTTGTTCTATAAAAATATACAGTAAAATAAAATATTCTGTAGAAGACAAAAAAAAAGATGCTTTTATTTTTCATTGGTTGAAGTTGAAATGGTTAAGTGAAATCCATTTGTTAAAATTTATTAAAAAAAAATAGAGTCCTCATATTTCCTATTCTGGAAATAAAAAGTGACAGTCTGCCATTTCCGTTTTCGAAAATACCAGACCTGTCAAATCAAACATCTTTGTCTTTTATTAAATATAATATAAAATTATTATTTTATTAATTGTGATGCAACGTTTTAAAAAAAAAATATAACTTTTCATACTTAATGTTAATGTATTGTGTTTTTTAAAAAAATTTGTTTAAAAAAAAAGGTTGGAAAAGTGCTTTGCACTTTTTCCTGCGCAGGCAGGGTACCTGCGCTGGCAGGTACACTGCGCTGGTAGTGGCCTGCGCACGTAGGTACACTGCGCACGTGTAGTACCTGCAAGCACAGGTACACTGCGCAGGCCGTGAGGCACGGGCTGTGGGGTGCGGGCTCGGGCCCCCCCAACTATGTCATTTGTTATTTTGTATAATATGTTTTACTTTTTATGTTATGTTAAAATATTAATATTTTTTTAAAATATGTTAGTTTTATTAAATTATAATATTATATTATATATATATATATATATATATATATATAAAATTATAATTATAATTATAATTGGTTAAGTGAATAAATTTCATTTATATATATATATATATATATGGTGTAAATGGATTTATGGTGGCTATAAATTTATTAATAATTTAATTTTATTAATTTGATCAATTCAAATTTTAATAAAATTTTATTATTATGTTTTGTTTAAGTTTAACAATAGAATTTCCTTTAATATTATTAATTTTTGTTAATGAAATTTCTCATTTTTAATGCCATTTATAGAACAAAGTTTTGATTATTTTCCATCTGAATTGGGCATCTTGGTTATAATGGATTAATTGACACTTCATAGGTTATCTAAATTACTTGTGGTAACAGTAGACATGATTATTGTGAAAACTCTCCAGTAGATATTTTTCTTAAATTCATTTGTAATGCTTATGAAACATATTGAGTTATGGTTTTATTTTAGTTCAATTTGATGCAATTGTATATTCTTCGCGTCTTCTTTGACCTTATGGGTTGTCGGGTTTTAGATAACCTAGGAGAATACAGAGGCCAGGGTATGTGTTAGGTAGTAGTGTTTTTCAGTTATGTACGGTGTGTGTGCACTTTGTCTGATTATCATTTCTGTTTGACCATTGGGCTCATGTTATATTACTTTCTGTTGTGGTATCTCTGTGACTATATCTAGTCCTTTTATGTGAATTTGGATATGAGGTTATGAAGTTGTATACCTGATTTGGTCTAGGAGAGATCTATGAGCCTAGGGTAGTTTACCTAGGTATGTGTTAGGAGGTGGCTTGCAATAAGCGCCGGGGCCCACAAGTGGCTGCCGTTGACCACTTATTGTAAGTTATTGTAAACAAGTGATAACCTAATTATATTAAGGGAAACAAATGAACCTAATAAGATAGTTTTCCTCTCCCATGCTTGGGTGCTAGTATAGACTAAGATGAGGATGAGATGATGCTTGCCACCTATTGGGGTGCGTGTTCTGGCATAGTTAACGACTTTGTCAGTATGAGAAGTTATTGATTCTGTGTATGGTCACTTGAGTTCCGGAATCCAGAGTGATTACCAGGATGAGACTCAAGGGTTAGATGTATATGATGACACCTACCTACACATAGTCTAGTTATCCTACAAGGTCGGTTGCCTCTGGATTAGCGAGTCATACTTTTCACTACTTTTGTTGACCTTGAGTTAGTACGCTATCAGGATCCCTTTCCTAGTGGTATTTTCTGTATGGACTTGATTATCCATTTGGGGTCTGATGTTATCTCCTCAACACGGTGGGGTAGACCTATGTGGTTCTACACGGACGGGTGGTAGTGATTCTTTACCATTTGAGATTCGACGTCCTGGTACCAGTGCTTGATGGTGTCTTTTCGGTTGGATTCCTTATCATACTTATTCTATGATATTCTTATGTACTTAGTCTTTAATGTAAATCTTGTATTAGAGTATCGCATGTGATACCTAATCTGGATAATTGTAATTTAGATGTTAGAATGTTTAATACATACCCTGCGACATGTGCAGTGGATGTATGTTTATTAGATTTAATGATTGTTCATGAAATGTAAACAATACGTTGTAATGATGGTATTTATTTCATGGAATCATTTGTTGATGTTATTGTTATGTTATGTTAGTAAGTAATGTTATGTCATGGGACCCATTAGAGTTGTAACCTGTATTTTCAATGTGTGTTATGTGAGATAATGGTTATTGCTTTATGTGATTGTTTATCTTGAATGTTAACTTTAGAAAAAAAATAAAAATTGTTCACCAAACTTAGTATCATGTTTTAGGTTAGGTTCTTTTGGGTTCCTTGGCAGGGTGTTACATCTCCTAATTTCTCAATGTTGACAGTTAGTTACTTAACATTTAGCGACCTCGTGAAAAGGGTTTTCTCCAAGTATTAGGATCTGATGGTTAAGTCTATTTATATTTGGTGACCTGGTGACAAGGTTTAAAAGAAATGATAGTAAAGGTTATCTCCAGATGATTGAGGGTTATGTCAAAGTGTCCAATGACTTGGTGGGTGTAGTTATCTCTGAATCTTGTGACGTTGATAGTTATTGGAGAAACATTTGGAGATTCAATGACAAATCTTAAAAAAATAAGGCAAGCGGTTATCTTCCAATCTCATAAAGTCATAGTTAAGTTTTAAAATATCTAGAGATTGAGCGACAACCATAGATGATGAAAAGGATCAAGGGCTAGCACCTAATCTTGATAAATTTCTAGGGTTAAGTAAGGTATTCAACAACTTAGAGATAATGACTTATCTCTCAATCTTGGAATGGTACTAGGGTTAAAGAAAAGGTTAAGAGATTATGTGATGTGTCTTAGTCACTCATTCTCAAGATGAAACCACAATTAAGCCTAGTATTTAGAGATCATGAGATAATGGCTTTCATGCAATCTCTAGTTGATCTGTGGTTAACTTCTCATAGGTGATAAAGGGAAAAGATGATCCTAACATGGAAGGTACTTTACTGAGATGGAAAAAAGTAAATAAAATGGGCCAATCATATTCTAGCTGGGATTTTTTGAAAAATTTTGAGGGCTTTAAAGCACAAAAAGGGTAAACATGGATTTTTCTCTTTCTTGCCAAAAATTGAATGTACCTATCAACTTGATACCCTACAGCTAGCCTAGTTTTGAATTTGGTTATATGCAGAGTCAATGCTGAGGTGACTGAGGAATGATTTTTTATGATCTAGGCCAATTCTCTAGATTAATTGATAAAAACTATAAAGACAAGACAATCCTTCATTACACTTACCAGATTTTCAGCAAGAAATTAAGAAGAAGAGCATTTACAAAAAAGGATTTTGTAGAGCTTGTTTCGGAGAAAAGCGTAATTCAGAGCCAACAAGATGAGTCAAATAGAGTCAAGTCTGTTCTCATCTAGTGAGGGAGTGAAGGAAAAAGGAGAAGAGAAGAAAGGAAAGAGGAATTTATCACTCTACTCCTAGGGTGCAGAACAAGAAGGTTAGTGATGACATCTTCTCAAATTCTATGGTTAATTGGAGAGACCCAATTACCCCATCTTGTTTAGGGTATCACTTATTTAACTACTTTTATAGAAACTGGGTTAAGAAAATCCCAGTATGTAATGTTTGGAAGTTAGGCATCGTGAAGCTTATTATTCCTGATGTGTTTTTAGATGTAGACCTATTGATTTAATTATCCAAGGACTATGACCCTACTTCAAAATAGAATTAGGAAAAGTGACCAGTCTACCCTAGTCACTCTTGACAGGGGGTCACTCTTGAAGGCCTTTGGTGCCTATGCCTCTTCCTCTATGGAGATTGACCCGAGAAAAGAAAAGGAGAAGTATGCAAAAAAAATATAGTTGGTGAAGGCTCAAGTCACCTATTTTATGCCCAAGATAGGAAAGTATGTGGCTCCTCTTGCTAGCCATATGAACACACCATATGAGTTCAATAGCCTTCATTTTTGAAATATTTGGCATATGAATTATGTAGAGTCTTGGGGCTAGATGGAGATGAAGAAAGAATGCCTATAGAATTATTAATTATCATTCTAGATATCCATAATTATCACATCAATATTGACTATGATTAAATCCAGTATGTAATTGATAGGATGCATGAGGGTTTGGTGAGCATCAGAGAAGACAACAACTAGCCCAAGTTCATGCATTTTTTCTTTTTTGATGCACCTAATCTTGTTCCACAATATTGACCATATGGATGTGAATATATTGAGACCTAGAACAATGGTTAATGGTCAACCAAACCCAGTGTAGTTATGGGTAATGGTTTGGAACTACACTTCTAATGAGTATGAATTATGTAGATTCCAAAATTAGTTAGTTAATCCAATTCTCAATTTGATGGGAATAAACATTGTTAGACTCCTTGTTAAGGTGCTTAGGCTTCTAAGGCCTTGAGAATATGTTGAAAAATGGCCTCTTGACCATAATTGGGGATACTTTTATTTGGGAAAGACCTTCACACTTATCAGAGTCTATGGTTTCCCTCAACCCCCACATATTCTCTTAAAATATGTGCCACATAGGGTTTCTCTTTTGGATTTTATTTGGCAATTGGTCTTGATAGACAAGGAGTACCTGACTCCATACAGAAAAGGTACCTTCACCCCTCAGCAATTCAAATCAACTAATTTCAAAGTTGGAAGTAGGGCTTTACCTCAACTTATCATGTGGTTGAATCATTTCAAGATGAGCTCAACTGCATATAGGTATGTTGATCCCAAGGATTTTATAAAGAGTTCCAAGAATTTTCTCACTCCCAAAATTGGTGCTAGAAAAGACCATGAGGGATATGATGAAGAAGACATCACTAAAAATATCCAGGATGAAGAGGAGATTGAATAGAGGTTAGGAAAGTTCTATGACCTTTTTGACTTAGAAGCACAAGAAAAGAAGGCAGGGATTACCTTTGGAGGATTCTTCCTAGGCCTCTCATACATTGCATGAATAAAAAAGATGATAGAGATGTATGAAACTCTATACAACCAGCTTAATGCTTAATTGGATGAGAAGGTGCAAGTCCAGGGGGAGTATTCATCTTTAGAGTATGAAGAAGATAGTAAGGGGTCATATGAGAAAGATATCCCTCCTCAAGTGAATGAGCCTCCTATTCAAGAACAAGGACAAGATACCCCAGTGATAGAGGTCACAAATGAGCCTCCTCAGAAAAGACAAAGAGTTGAGGTAGGGGAGCCATCGAAGAAAATAGGATCAGGGAAAATGGTTGACAGAGTTTCTACCCTGGTACCTGGTGATAGGGCTTATCATCATTAGTTGAGGAAGAGCATAAGGGAGGGGAAGAAAGTTGAGACTCAAGAGGAAGTGGAGTTGCCCCTCCAAATTTATAAGGATGAAAGGGAACTGTAGCAAGAATAATTTATCAAGGATGATGAGTTCATAAAGAGTGTAGGAATTTAAAAATTTCCTCATCTGGAAGAAGAAACAAGAAGTAGGCAGCTAGCTCCAAGTAATAGATTGACTAATTCTAATAATGAGGCTCTACAAGCCCAAGCCACATATGATCCCACCTTTGAAAACATTTCTGTTGAGGAAGCTAGGAAAATGGTGAATTCAAGTGGGATGCTTCTTGTCCCAAGATGGGATCTGGCTTTTACCTTTATTATTGATCAAATCAGAAGAAAACCAAAAGCATAATTTTCTTATGAGACATAGATAGGAGAGATGATCAAGGGCTATGGGATTGTTGATCCCTAAGTTTTTTTGTCTATTAGTGTTTTACACTTAGTCATTTTCTTGGCAATGTTGGTCGGTCATCATTGGAACCAAGTTATCATGTATAGGTTGAGTCATATATATTGTATATTTACCAAGCAGTAGTTACTATTGAGTAAGATAGTGGTCATTGAGTACTTCAGTGTTAGCCAAGTCATCTTATTTTGAGTTATGTAAAGATGTTAGCACTGAGCACTAGGGTATAAAGAAAAGTGAATGTCATGTGCCAGAGATATCAAATGCTGAGAAAGCTAGATTTGACATATGTGTTTGTTATGGCACAAACACTTAGGTAAACCATTTTGGCCAACATCCATATTACATTTATTGTTTGTTGAGGAAATCATAGAGGTGATCATGCTTTAGTATTGTAATCATTAATCCCTATGTAATTCATGAAACCAATCATAATTAGGGAAAGGTTAAGCGACAAAAGGAGATAATTCATATCATAGATCTTAAATCTTGGAGATGATTAATTGTTTATATAAGATGAGATATGAACCCTAAAATTTATCATGAGAGAAGTAGATTATGAAGGAGATCTCATACTTGTAGAGCATAAAATTGCTTTGATTACTAGAAATAGAGTTCAATGACTGAGCATAATAGAGCAAAGCAGTGAAGGACAAAACATAGACATATTTGATAGAGTAGATCAAATCTATAGTGTAAGGAGAAGATCTGTAATCAGCATCATAGTGTGAACTAAAGGATCAGGTACTGAGATATTATAACAGGTGAATTAGAGTAAATCTCTCAATAGAGTGGTTTTAATAGACTTTAGTAAATCTCTTAATCAAGTGCTTACTTAGTTTTAAGTTTTAAATCCTTTCACAAGGTAGATTGTATAAGTCTCAAATCTCTTAACATGACTGACCCCTCACAAGGTAGATCATATTTTGTGATCAAACTTGTAGCCCTAACATGCAAAATTTAATACTGTAGTAGTAGAAATTTGTGGGTGTCATCCCCACCCAAGTTTTAACTTTCAAGGGTTTCTGGATAACCAAAATCATTGTGTTATGTTTTATTTTCATGGATGATGATTAGGATATTAGATCTATTGTAGTGTTAAGTTTGATGCTTATACTATGCAAGTTTGTTTATGTCAAAATGTATAAATTGGTTGATATCTGATTCACCCCCCTCTCAGTATCACACTTTCCCAATAGATTTCCAACAATTGGTATCAGAACTTAGTCTCTGAAAGAAATCTAACCACTTGTGAGTTAAAGATCTTGAGATGGAGGTTTATAAGTTGGGAAAGATTATAGAGAATCAAAAGATTGATATTCAGCTTGCATTACAACAACTTGAAGCAACCAGAGGTGAACTGAAGAAATCCCTAAGCAAAAGAAGAGAAATAGCTATTCAATAGAATGAAACACAATATCAAGAAGATGATACTATAGGACTATTTGATAGTGGAAACTCTACAAAAAGTGACAAAGAATTAAAAGAACTACTGGAGAAAAACAACATACTGAATGAGGACATCAAAAATCTAAAGAGAGAACAAGAAATATAATCTGTAAGACTATGTGAAGTTGTAGAACATAAAAATAAAGTTGAAGAACATAAGATAATGGTTGAAGAAGAAAAAAGACAAATATCAATGAGACTTGATGAGAGGACAAGCGACATGCAAAGAGTGACAAATAATCAACTGGACATGGTAAATCAACTGCTACTTGTTAATCAAGAATTGGGCAGGAAAGATGTGGAAATCACAAATCTGAGATCGGAAAATAATCAACTTAGGAATGAACTAAGACCTGAAAAAGAGATCAATGAAAGGATGAAAAAGTCTAATGAAGCTATAAGATACTTTGAAGAGTTGTTGTGGTCACCTAGAAGATCTAGTGATACATCTAGACTTGGACATGATGAGCACTTATCATCCACTGAGGAAGGAGAATCATCAAAGAGTGGAGAACAAAAGAATGCAAAGCCAAAGAACAAAAAGCCCACATGACATCATTGTGGAAAGCTAGGACATACAACCAACATCTACAGAAGAAAACATGGTAAGTCTGACCCTAAACCAAAATTCAATGGATACTATTTTAACTGTAAAAAGCATGGACATCAGGCACATGAATGTAGGACAAAGGTTAGTAATCCACCTACCTCACCTAGATTTCAAGGACATAGAGGATATAAGTGTAGATCCAAATCCAAGTAGAAATCTAATCAATAGACCAAGGCACCTAATAAGGGTAATACATACAATTGGGACTACAACACTTGGTACAGTTGTCATTACTATGGAAAATATGGTCACATTGGAGCAAACTGTTTTAAGAAATATTTCAGAGGTAAATCCAAGAGTTGGATGAATGGAAGTATGGTATGCTATAAATGTAATAAGATTGGTCACCTAAAGAAAGATTGCAGAGCACATATATCAAGCACTAAACAAAGCAAGAATGAAGAAACTGTTGAGAAGATGAGAAATTAGATGAACAAGACATGGAAGAAGAAAGATGAAGCAAGAAGTAGTGGAGCCAGTGAACCTGAGGTCACCCAATCTGATGGATTAGGTGATCACATTACTTTGAACTAAGCAAAGAAGGTATGTGTGGAGTTGAATCTTATAATGTTTTATCTTACATCAATTCCTAACATTTGATAAAATAAGGTCCATATCTGCATAGATTAAGATGCATTAGGACAAATTTGAGTGAAGAGATATATTGTTTATTTGATGCCGAGCATCGGGATTTTAGTCTATAGTGACTGAGTCACTAGTGTTTGTGATGAAGGGTGCTCCCCTTTATACCACAAACACATTACAAAAATAGAGATTAACAACAATTTTCAAGAACAAAAAATAGGCTTCGTATTATCTCCATAATTGTGGAATTACAAATTTTAGAATTACAATATGCAAAGCCACATGGGCATTTTCCTTTACAATATTCTGTAGGACAAAGCCTCAAATCATTACCCATATCTACTACCCAAAACTGCCCTAGACAACACTACAAACCTTTCTTATATAGGCAATTTCCACCACCTGAGAAGGTTCCAAAAATTTAGCCCTTAAGGCCAACTATCCTAGGAATTATTTCCTTTTCTTTTCTTTTTACATAGGGTCGGCTCCAAATAATTACAAAATATGTTTTTAGGTACCCCAACTTCTAGAGGCCATAACTTTCTAACAGTAGCTCCGTTTCTCTATTGTAACCACTTTTCAGAAATGGCAGGACCTAATCTACAATGCCTGACTCGTGCAAGCTCCACTTAGCTGGGGGTTGATTGTGATCCGAAGCCTCTAAGGCCTTCAAAATTGACCTAAAATATTTCATACCCAAAAACCTCAATAACTTCACCAATACAGATGATGTGGCAATGAAAATCAACTGGTAGGTTGATATGAGTAAGATGAACCTCCAACTGTGAAATCAGAACATTTCGAGATCATATGACCAACTTACTAAAAATAGTAAGTTTCCATAAATAGCAACTTTGCACAAGATAGCCCTTATTGAAAAGAAACTAGAAATATTTTTGGGTGATGCAAGATTGCTCTTACACCCAGGATGCTCCTGCATTAGACACTTGGGGTAATTTAAGAAGTGATCCTGTCATGACTTAGGTGTGAAGAAGAAAACCAAGATGGTTAACCTACTCCTTTGTCATCCATGATGAATCTTTAACAAGTCATCCTTTCTATTTGACTAGATATTCTTTATATATTATGTTCCTTGTGCTTCTACCAACACGACTATCTAGTATATCCTCAATCTCCTTGGTATTTGAACTAGTTGCTGGAATACTCCACTGTGCTTTTGTGATCTCATTTTCAACACCCCCTTCATGATACTCTATTAAATTTGAAATTTTAAATACTGGTGAAATATTCAGCTTAGTAGGCAATTCTAACTCATATGCATTTCCTAAATCATGTTTCTTTAGTATCTTACATGGCCCAAACTTCTTCATTTTCAGCTTGTTATATGTACCAAATAGAAATCTCTCCTTCTGCAAATGAACCATGACTTCATGTCCAACCTGAAATTATTTATGCCTTCTTTTCTCATCTGCCTTAGCCTTATACTGTGTATTCATCTTGGTAATATGCTTCCTCACTAACTCATAGATGTCCTTCAATTATTCTGCAAAATCCTTCGCTTCAGCACTACTTATTTCCCCTTTATCTATCTTCCTCAACTCAAATGTATTTCTAGGACTACTTCCATATACAATCTAGAATGGTGATTTACTAGTGCTCCTATTGACATAATTATTGTATGAAAATTCTACCTGTGGTAAAATCAAATCCCATCCCGTTGGCTTATCTCCAACCAAACATCTCAGCAAATTCCACAAACTCCTATTCACCACCTCTGTTTGTCCATCAGTCTGTGGATGATGTGATGAACTAAACTTCAATTCTATCTTCAACTTCTTCCACAATGTGTGCCATAAATATCCAACAAACTTAGTGTCTCAATTTGAAACCATACTCTTTGGAAAACCATGTAGTCTCACCACTTCTCTGAAAAATAATTCTGCTACATGAACATCATTAGTCTTCTTGCAGGGAATGAAATGTCCCATCTTCAAAAATCTATCAACCACCACAAAAATTGAATTATGTCCCCGCTGAGTTCTTGGTAAACCAAGAGAAAAGTACATACTGATATCCTCCCAATTCTTCTCTGGTATAGGTAATGACTGATACAACCCTATATTCTACTTTACTCCCTTTTCCATCTGACATACTCTGCAACTCTGTACAAACTACTTGACATCTTGCTGCAACTATGACCAATAATAATTCTCACTAACCAAAGCAAGGGTTTTATCATGACCAAAATGTCTAGCCAATCCTCCGCTATTCTTCTCCTTGATGAGATTATCCCCCATATAACTTCATGGAATGTACAACTGACTCCCTCTGAATAACATACTATCTTAGATGATGAAATCCAACCACTTCATTCTGTCTAGAGTAACCGGTTCTGTACAAGCTTTCCAAGCTTCTCCAAAATCAGGATCCTCTAGATACAAATTCTTGAGTTCCTTGAACCCAACCACCTCAATCTGTATCTTTGTCAGCAATAGTTTCCTTCTGCTAAGCATATTTGCAACCCTATTAGACTTTCCACTCCTGTGTTTCAAAATAAATGTATAACTCTGCAAAAACTCAACCCATTTCAAATGCCTTTGATTCAACTTTCCTTGACCATTCAAATATTGCAAAGCTTGATGATCAGTATGTTGGCACTTGAAAATTCAGGCCAAAATATATACAAAATTGTCAGGGAAGTATGATCTTAATTTTTATTTTTATATAATTTCCTATGATTAAAAAATTAAAAAAGAATAAAATGCATGTATGTTTGTCATTTTCTATTTTTATACATTAGGTTGTTAATTGTTTTATTTCAAATTATTTAATGTATATTCATTTTGAAATGAAATTATTCTAAAAATGATGAATAAAATAAATTAAGTGAAAAAAGGCAGCAAGAGGGAGTTGAACACTCAACCTCTCAAGCCTACCTTTTTTCCTACCTACCTACCCTCCCACCCCCTAACTAGTTAGTCTATTTGTTTTCTTCGAGACGATTAGGAGGAGATTTTTATTTATTTTTGTTCGTATTTATCCATTTTTCAATTTTAGGAAAAAGAATGGGGAGAGGGAGTTGAACACTCGACCTCTCAACCCATCCCTTTTCCTACCTAACTACCTGACTCTACCCCCTACCAATTACTCTATGTTATTTCTTAATAACGTATGTATAAATAAAGATATTAAAATTAGATTATTGATTTCCTTTTTAATTATTCAGAACTAGATTATTGGGATTATGAAAGTAATTGGTTTCTTTTATGCAATGTTCTATGTTATTTATAAGATATGGTTTTATTTCTAATTTTTATTATTTCACCTCAAATTACCCAAAAAACCTAAAGTTAAAATATGATTAGGTGAAAAGCCTATTAGTATTTTTACATTATTATTTGTAACCTAGTTATGAATATAATATAAATTGGATTTTTATCTCTATTTAGGTTTTGAACTAATATTAATTGCCATTTACTTTTTAGTTTCAAATACCTAAAAGTAACTTTTCATCTTACTCTTTTATTTTAATTTTAATAAAAAGGGAACAATCTATTAGGGTAAAGTGGGTATTAATAATTTTACCCTACTTTAATTTGATTTTAGATTTTCATTTATGAATTAGTTGATTTATTAATATTTTAGAGTTTCTTTTTAGAAAGTGAGATTTTTAGATTCCCAAACTATATGTATTTTTATGGTTGTAATATTATTTTACATTTGAAATATTTTGTAACATTAGGGTGATTGTTTTGTAAAATTAATATGCTAGCCCTAAGTGGATTATTTTGATTTTAGGGTAAATGCATTCCTCTTTTCATTAGGATGGATTATAAAACTTTTCACCCTAATGTTTCTTTTAAAATATTTCCATATTATAATTTACATTACATTATGTTTGTGAATGGATTTATTATGTTTTATTGTATAAATAAAGGCAAAATTCTTCACATAATGCCATTTTATTTATTATTTTGAAAATTATCTCATTAAAGTAATTCCAGGGATTTAATAAATAATGTGACTTCTTATGTTTTTTTATAATTAAAGTGGATAGCCCTTAATTATTATTTTACACTTTATTTATATATAAAATGTACATACTTGATGTTATATTATAATTTTATCAAATGTGTTAATTATTATTTAATAAATAAATAGTAATAGTTTTTTATGAAAACCTAATATATTGTGAGTGTAATGATTTTTATTTACCTAATGTTGGGTGTTATGTGTAGGAAAATTAAAGGTTGGATTATTAATGCATGGAGCACCTAAAGAAGGATGAGGATAAATTATACGGGAAATATTTCCCTAACAACCATTATTATGTTTTGTTTTATATTTTTTGGGGTAGTTGATATGATTAGGTCCTATGAAAGGGCATGTCCTTTCTCAGGGAACCGTTGAGATATATATTTATATTAGTTCATATTGTAAACAAAGAAAGACAATCAATATCACGACAAAAAATTGGAAAACTATCCCAACTCATAGATTTGAACATAATGTCCAAATTCTCAAGTGCAAATATCAGATAAGTGCGTATGCCTTAAATTTAATATAGTTTTTTATGTTCAATTAGTTTTTCGGATTACTCTGTGAACCAAGGTATCCTACTATGTTTTCTATTGGATGCATTTATTTATGATTAATTTATGCAATTTGAATATTAGTAGCATGGTCTGAGAAACTGTTACTGTTCCTTTCGGGCTCTTAAGTTGGGTTAAAAACCATAGGAAAAATTGTATAAGTTGTTTTAAATTTCCATTTCAATTGAAAGCCTATAGGTTGATGGTCTCGCTTTACAGGAGTGAGTTACCTTAAAACTGTCTCCGTCTATATGTAGGATTGAATGTAACTGAATCTATTCCCAATTTGGCATTAGGCACTAGTCTATTTTTTCATCTGTAATGGTTATTTTGTTCTTTCTGTGGTTTACATATCATATCTGTTATCTTCTTTACAAAGCATTCAATTAGGTTTAGCATTATTTTCAAGCCTTAGTTTAGATTTCAAGCTAGATCTGACAATTAGGATATTAGGTTATTTTTCCTCCAAGGATTGTTAACCCCTTTGGAAGGAATTACTTTTGTTTATGCACGTGTTTGTGTAGTTAGAAAGTATCTTTGATTCAAGCCTACTAGCCTTGACTTGATTGAGTCAAAATTGCAGAGGCACTTATTTGTGCTTGTCAGTTGGCCTCAAAATGGTTCAACATTTTTGAGCACCAACAAATTGGTGATTGTATTGGGGAAGCGCTATCAGTTAAGGATAGTTTCAAAATCTCTGGTTATTATTACAGAGACTCTATTAGGATACAGGACTTAGAGCAGTTATATTTTTTCTCACAGAAGGTGAGGTGGCGACTCTAAAACTCAATTTCAAGCAAAGCCTATGTTAGGGAGAAGATCTCTAAACAACAAGGGTAATTCCACAAAGATGGAGAACAAAAAGATGCCACTTCTCTTTTTGGCCCCCCATCACGCATAGTGTGCACGCACTAAATGGCATGTGCCCTATAGGGCACATGCCCTATGGCTTGGGTTTCCCAAGCCTTAGGCTTGGGCAATACAAACCAAAGCGCATGCGCCCTATAGGGTGCATGCACTTTAGAAAACACTTAGTGTTTTTCAAAGAGCGTATGCCCTATAAGGTGCACACCCTTTTAAAAAACCCTTATAAAGCTTGCTGCATGGGTTTGAAAGCTCATTTTGCTTTCTCAAACCCACATTTTTAGCTAAGAAGGGATTCTAAAGTGTGCATGCCCTATTATATTTTCTCGTGAAATTATTTTTTTTGTTCATCCATCCATAAAATGGCTCCACGACGTTGTCAAGTTTGATCCGAAAGAAGACGCAAGTGTTTTACAGCCCATGCCTCTTATTTGTTTTAAAATTTTAGTTTTGTTGCAATTTTTTTTGTTAAAATTTGTTGTGTAATGAAGATTTTAAAATGTAGTTTTCTAAATTTCCAGGAAGAAATAATCTCCCTCAACCAAACTCTCCACCAAACCCTCCACCAAACTCTTCATCTCCTCATGAAGAACCAAATGAAGAACCGAATGAAGAAACAAATGAAGAAAATGAACCTCAATTTCCTCCACCAATCGAGAATCCTCCTCCTGAAACACAACAAAATTTGATGAACCAAATTGAAAGAGGGCAAAAAGAATTAGAATCTTTAATTAATAGGTTAAAAGATTCTAGTGGTACAAATCCCAGAAGGGAAAGACTTGCAAAATCATTGGAAACAATCTTGACCCACGTAAGCGTGGTTAGTGGGCAAATTAATTTATGGCAGGATAAAAGAGAAGAACAAAAACAATATTATGAAAATAATTATCTTATGCAGACATAAAAAAGAAAAAAATCACAAAAGATGACATTTGCTAGCTATTTAAAAAACTAGGGGATGCAAATACTCTTAGAACTACAACAAGGAGGTTCCCAATTCATTGGTGCATAAATGAAGACATTAAAAACAAATTTTGGGAGAGATGGTGGATGGTCTTTGATTCACCTCCTTGCAATAATCATGAGGTTCCTATATATTTCTTGAGGAAACTCTATTGCGAGTTTGTACTCAAGGAGGTGCCAAATTATTTTGACATTCTGGATTCTCAGGGTAGAGGAGGGGGGTCATCATTTGATCGAGTAGGGGCACAACGTGACTCTAACACACCTAGGGCTACTAAGCCATAGGTGGATCATGTTAGTATTCCTTCCTTTGTGAAGGAACATGTAGAGGCAGATACACTAGGCATGATTATTGCTCTGACACAGACTCTCATTCAGTGTGCCACTCCTTTAGTTGAGGGTGACTATGTTCAATCCTTGAGGGGGCATATTTGTCAATCATGTGGATGCTTGTGCACATTTGGTATTGGTGAGAGAGAGGAAGAAGATTCTGGAATGATGATTGATAGCTTTCTAAATATGACATTTGACATTAACACAGGTAAATATTTCCAAGTTCATTAAATTTCTTTGATCATATTTCATTTATAAAAGAATAACTATTTAATTTAGTATCTATTGTTTATGATGAAAATTTAGGGCAAGAGTGTCAGTGGCAGTGGTGGTGGTAGTGGAAGTGGCAATGATCCTACCCTTTTACACATCGTCATCAATTCCACAAGTATGTATCGAATAAAAAATTTTAATTAACACATTTGATTATTATGTAATTATATGAATAATTGTATCCTAACTTATTGTGCATGTGCATTAGATGTGCACTGGTGAACCATCGACATTCACAACAAATAGGGAAGGGCATCGTGCAACTTGAGGTATCTTTATTTGCATATTAATTTGATTTACTTGATCATATTTAATTAATGAATGAATGACTAAATTACTAGACAAATTATGATCAAAATCCAGAGGCACGATGATTACATTCTTTCACTTGGGTTTGTGAGGTCACCATTGAGTCCACAGGTATACATGTAATAATGCATTATAATTAACATGCCAGTAGTACATTCTTATATGAATGGTTATCTTATAATTTTTCATGTACATGTGTACTATTTGAATGTTGGAGCTTCGACTTCGACACTACACACCGAAGGATGCAGTGCAATCTTCATGGAGGTATCATTTACTCATTAGTAGGGTTGTAAAAAATATATGTAATCTTGAAAACTGCATAATTTACTTTTTTTGTTTCATTTTTAGCTTTTGACATCAGAGACTCCTCCTTTTGTTTGTGGTACTTTGGATTGTGGAGTAGCTGTAGCAGTAGCTAGTTCTGAAGCACTGACTGATGTATGAAAGAGATCACTTAACTTTAATTGTTATTTTAATAGTTTATATTGAATTTTATAATGATATCCATGTATGTATTTTAATTATTATTTTGATCATTGTTGTAGGGACTTATGACTCCAAATCGCCATCATGCACCTTTGGTGGATGAACATAGTGACTATTTGATAGCGATAAGCCAATATTCAATTTTATGTCATTGTATAATTTAATTTTGATGTATATTAGTTATCTCTATCTAATTTTTTTTTTATCAAGTCAAGCTACAGAAGAGCTAGACAAGAGGACAAGTGAGTGCACTCAGAAGACTACGACATCCATTGCATCTCCATCGATGTGACAATTAAAGATAGCTCAAGATTTGTTTTCTTCCCCTAGCAGGAAAGGACTAGATTAGGGATATGGATTGTATGCCTATATGGAATTGGTGGACATATTTTTTGTATATTGTATCAGTGATACATTGTACATCCATTTGGATTTGAGGAAGCCAATTTTACTATATTGAATATGTACACACTAAATAGTGCACTTCTCTAAGTCATTACTTCTAAGAGAATCCATGAATGGGAAACCTTGAGAAAGTGACCTAGAGCTCCCTAGGCATGGAGTCACAAGGATGTTGATGGTGCTCTAAGCTAGAGCTATTGAATCATGCAACCTTGCTAGTAAACCACACAATGGGAGATTCAAAGAGACAAGGGAAAGAATGCCAATATCCTCAAGAATCAATGAAAATGCAATGCAATGCAAGCTATACTAAGAATGAAGATACAAGCTAAGCTATGAAAGGAAAGTATTACAAACCCTTTCTAATTGAGCTATGTGAGCTAATCTAAAGCATAAAGGAAACTAAGCTAGATGCCATGAAAACTATGATGCAAGAAATGAACTAAAATGCAAGAATGATCTCCAAAAGCTCCAAAGTCTCCAAGAAATCCTGCAGCATAAGATTAGCATAAAAATTTAGGGATCTAAGAATGAGAAAAGAGCTCTCCTTTTAAAGGAATTGAAAAAGAATGGACCATGGAGATTAAGAGGCAAAATATTTAATCAAGGGTGGAGCTTGAAAGAGGAGCAATCCATGTGCACAAATATCCTCCAATGAGAAAATAAGAGGTGACTTTTGTGTCCATATGAGACAACAAGTGCTTTTCTTCTTTTTATAAAATAAGAATAATGCTTTATTTGTGCAACATAGGATAAGAGGAAAAGGTGGGGGCTTTTTATTTAATGAAAGGGGAGAAAATTCCTTTTAAGTAAATAAAGACTTAGGGTAAAATGGTTAGCCCATGAAAAATAATCAAATAAATGATAAAATAGGATTTGATCAAGGAAATTGATATAATTGAAAAATGATTGATTTTTGAAAATATTGATTTAGGGATTTGATAAATTGTTGAATGGGGGCCCAAAGTCTAGGCGACCATTTTAGGGTGCATATAGAATATATTCAATGTATGACATTATTGGACATATATATTTGACTTCATGCCCTACGAATATTTTTTTTTTATGTTTTAGGTATGCAATTCATGTGTTTGGTGTATTGATGTATACTAATTTATCTTTATGTGGATGTCTTAGCTTTGTAAATTTCCCATGCCTTATAGTTATGCTTGTATGTTTATCTATGTATGTTTAACTTGCTGACTGTGCTACAAATGGCAGTCACTATCCTCAATAATAGTCAATTCCTTGACTATAATAATAACAAAAGTAATGAAATAAATGCATAAATATATAAATATAATATTAGGATTCTTGGGGTACCCTAATGTTGGCAAGAGTTCTTTTATTAATAAGATTACTATGATAGATGTGGATGTGCAACCTTATGCTTTTACAAACTAACTGCTAATTGTCCCCTAACTGACTGATTGTTAATGACAAACACTAGAATACATATTTTCACTCATCCTACTACTCACCCCAGAGTCATCGGTGTCATTTGAATGACTGTGTGCCAAAAAATGTTGTCAGTAGCATTTATCCCACCATTCAAAGTTGTTGGAACAAACAGTTCGATGCTATGACCGATAGTTGGAAAGATACGTAATGTTGGCCGTTTGAACTAAGGAACACTATGAGTTCTGACATCGAATGAGAATGTGTTTCCAAATATAAATGAACTTGAATCTCTAAAAACTAAGATAGGCTTTTGTAGGCCCTGACAACATGGTCCGGTAGCACTTGAAAGATCCATGCTACCTCACATGAGCTCTGAGATATGACCCTGCAAAGATTGTTGATTTCATGCTTAAGAGACCTTGAGGGACACTTTGGCCTAGAGTCATTTGCGGGGTTCAAACTACTATGCATCCCAAATGAGGTTTCCCCTAGCATTTACTCGGTCATTCAGAGCTATTGGAATAGATGGTTCGATGCTATGACCGATGGTTGGAAAGATATACAATGTTATCCATTTGAACTGAGGAACACTATGAGTTCTGACATCAACCGAGAATGTGTTTCCAAATATTAACAAACTTGAATCGCTGAAAACTAAGAGAGGCTTTTGTAGGCCCTGACAACATAGTCTTGTAGCACCTAATAGATCAATTCTACCTTGCATGAGCTTTAAGATATGACCCCAAAAAGATCACTGATTTCATGCTTAAGAGACCTTGAGGGACACTTCGACCCAAAGTCATCAGTGTGGTTTGAACAACTGTGTGTGCCAAAAAAGGTTGTCATTAGTGTTTACCTAACCATTCAGAGCTGTTGGAACTGATGGTTCGATGCTACGACCGATAGTTTGAAAGATATGCAATGTTGGTCGTTTGAACTGAGGAACACTTTGAGTTCTGACATCGACCGAGAATGTGTTTCCAAATATAAAAAAACTTGAATCTTTGAAAACTAAGATAGGTTTTTGTAGGCCCTAGCAACACGGTCCCGTAGCACTTGGTGGATCAATTCTACCTCACACAAGCTTCAAGATATGACCCCACAAAGATCACTGATTTCATGTATTTGGGACCTTGAGGGACACTTTAGCCCAGAGTCATCAGTGGGGTTTGAACTACTGTGTGTGCCGAATGAGGTTTCCCCTAAAATTTACTTGACCATTCGGAGCTGTTGGAACTGACAGTTCAATACTACGACTGATGGTTTGAAAGATACGTAATGTTGGCTATTTGAACTGAGGAACACTTTGAGTTTTGACATCGACTGAGAATGTGTTGCCGAATTTAAACAAACTTGAATCTCTGAAAACTAACATAGGATTTTTTAGGCCCCGGCAACACAGTCCAATAGAACTTGACAGATCGATTCTACCTTGTACAAGCTCCAGGATATGACCACACAAAGATCATTGATTTCATGCTTAAGAGACCTTGAGGGACACTTTGGCCTGGAGTTGTCCATGGGGTTTGAACGATTGTGTGTACTGAATGAGGTTTCCACTAGCATTTACCCGACCATTTAGACCTATTGGAACTGATGGTTTGATTCTACGACCGACGATTTGAAAGATACGCAACGTTGGCCATTTGAACTGTGGAACACTATGAGTTTTGACATTGACCGAGAATGTGTTGCCAAATTTAAACGAAGTTGAATCTCTAAAAATTGAGACAGGCTTTTGTAGGTCTTGATAGCATGGTCTTGGAGCACCTAATGGATCGATTCTACCTTGCATGAGCTCCGAGTTATGACCCTAAAAAGATCACTAATTTCATGCTTAAGAGACCTTGAGGGACACTTTGGCCTGAATTCATCGCCGGGGTTTGAACGATTATGTGTGTTGAACAAGGTTTCCACTAGCATTTATCCGACCATTCAAAGCTATTGGAACTAATGGTTTGATGCTACGATGGATGGTTTGAAAGATACGCAATGTTGGCCATTTGAACTGAGGAACACTTTGAGTTTTGACACTGACTAAGAATGTGTTGCCAAATTTAAATGATGTTGAATCTCTGGAAACCAAGATAGGCTTTTGTAGGCCCCAATAATGTGGTCCTATCACAATTGATGGATCCATGCTACCTGACACAAGCTTTAAGATACGACCCCACAAAGATCACTGATTTCATTCTTAAGGGACCTTGAGGGACACTTTAGCATGGAGTCATCAACGGTGATTGAATGACTGTGCATGGCATGTACTTGCATGAAGACATTATATATTACAGGAATCCCACACAAAAGTAGTTGGAAAGCCACTCAAAAAGTAGTAACTAATAGCAAGTGGGATAATGTAGATGCTTTAATAAACCACTATCTTCTTTACTCAAGCAACATCTGGTTCATCTACTCAACTGGGGCATGTTTGGGAACAAATAGTTTCCATTTAAACTCAAGTCTCTAGAAGTAGTTATATTTGTGAGTGGAGGAGATACACCCATTGGATCTACAATAACTTCATGCTCACTAGAATTTCCATTTCTCTTCAATTCGGATACTTGTTGGTAAACAGATTGTTCTTCTTCTGATTCTCCTTTTATTTTGCCCAATTTGTGATGAAGAACAGCTATACACAATAGTTGGGAAACTATTTCTGAGAATAGCTAGTTTCCCTCTATATTAAGGTACAACTTCCTATGTGAATAATATTCAATGAATTTTGTTTAATTCCTAATTCCTATTGCAGGTATGTTCTTTACCAGAGAATAGCAAAGGAAACTAAGTTTCACCCAGGGAAGTGAAATCTTAGGCAAGGGTCAAAATGCAGAGGTGTTATGTTTATGGTCTTCACAATCTTATGATTCCCACAACACAACAGTATGAAAATGCAGATTATGAAAATATGATAATGCAAATGAAGTATGGTGATGCAATCTCATAATCAGTTATAACTCTCTGATTATTCTACTGATTGATCAAACTGAAAATAATGAAATAAAACTTTGTTCATTCACTACTTCCAATTCAAAACTCATGAAATAACATCACATATAGATAATGAAAGTGGATAGTAAAGTAATGGCATGAAACTAAATTGTCTCTGCAACAAGCTTCACACCAAAATTTTCCGACCTCATTATTATCAGAAAAATGTACATTTATAGTTCACTGTGCTGAGAAGTTCATCAGTCATAGGCATTCAATAGTCAGGAATATCAATTTCATCTTCCAGAATCAGAAGGAGAAAACATCAGAATATGAAATGTTTCTGAACTAATCAGTTACATGCACAAATGTATCATTGGCGCCATCATTTGAATTTGAAAACTCCCAGAACCTTCAAGTTTGAACTTGCACCATTGATCTGAAGTTGGACGGTCATGATCATAACCTTTTCAATGGTCATCTCAGCTTTCTCTGACTAATATATTCTATGTCGCTTGGTCGCTACCTACTTAACCTTGTCGCTGGTTCACAACTTATATTTCCGGTGACCATTTAACTTAGCAACGCCATGATTTCCATTTTGCATGATTGCATAACACCTTTTTAACTCTTATGATTATGTGACCACTCAATTTTTGTCATGTGATATAATATTAAATAATTAAAACTTTACTTTCCCAGTTCACGTTGTCACATCTGCGCTGCTGGTGTATGTGGGTCCCAGTTGAGCACATTCACTTGCCCAAGCTTCATTGTCGCATGATCACATGGTATTATTTTATTCCTTATGATCATGTGACTGATCTATCATTGGAGCACGTGGACTGCACTGTTGGCATACATGAACCCGACAGAACACATTTTATTTAATCTTTCCTGTCATTTCATTAACTTCTCTCACCACTCGGGCTTCATTTCGCATGATCACATGGCATTATTTTATTCCTTGAGATCATGGGACCACTCTACCATTGGTGCATATGGATCCCAGCCTGGCAATGCTAATCTTCTCTGTCCTACTCAGGTTTCATTTTGCATGATCCCATAGCATTATTTTATTCCTTGCGATCATGCGACTACTCTATCATTGGTCAAGTTTGCACATCTTCCAAGAGGTTGTATTTCCCTGGCTAATTACAGTGTCTGTACTATTGGCGTATGTGGACCCCAACAGAGCACCTTTTGTTTAGTCTTTCCTATCATTGACTTTTCTTACCTGCCCGGGCTTCCATTTCGCATGATCGCATAGCTGTTATTTTATTGATGTGATCATGTGACTAGTCCATTTTACAACAGCAATTACCACTTTAAATTCAATTTTATTTTATATTTTCTTCCTTCGTCAACCATGTTTTGAAGTTTCAAAATAGGGGTACTAAAAGTGCACCTACAACTGGCTCCAACTAGGGAATATGTACTGCAAAGTGCATAGAGAATATAGCATCTCTAGTTAAACAAGCACCTTATCCATTGGGCTACGAGGTCAAAGCAATAAGAATCAAAAAATAAAGAAATGACTACTGGGAGGGCGGAGGGGAGAAAGGCCAAAACTGAAATAAGAAGTGGAAAGGCTAAGCTAAGCACACCAAAATTGTGAAAGCAAACTAACTATGAACAAGAGAGGAAAAGAGAAAATGGAGAACTTGCATGACCATTAACTGACAAAGAGAAGTATGAACCTTTCTGATAAAGTGGATTGTGTTTCAACAAGCTGAACCAAGACAAAGACTCAATGACATCCTTTTTAATGCTAGAAGAAAAACTATCATAGCATAAAACATGAGTGAGCCAAAAATACTTTCCAAACAACTAGGCTTCATTATAAATTTCTGGTTTTCCCTCATCTTTCTAAAAAGAAGAATCAAAATTGTGATATTCTTCAGGATGAAACAAACAATTAGCCCACACCTCCAAAAGAGAACTCATATCATCTTTATCAACAAGACTCATGAGAAAACCATGATCAAAACAACTTTCAACATCCAATATACCTCCAAAATATAGCTGTGCTTTTTTGGGATAAATATTAATTGAATTGGCTTCATCATAGTCCTCTTTCATTAAATCTAAAAATCCTCTATGCAAAATAGAGATGTAAGATGATGAATCAATACCTGGAGCCAAAAGAGGAGAAACTCTTTCCTCAAGAGTCGGTAAGGGCTGAAAAATGATCTCTTCTTTACAAGGTAATATGTCCATTGGAATTGTTGATGGTACCAACTGCTACAACTTTTCAATTTTAACAACTTCAGCCATATCTTCATTTTGACATTCAAAAGACAAATCAAAACTCTTTGATCCTTTATCTATCCCACATGATGGAAACTTTTCATAACATACTGCTGATGGTATCAACTCATCTTGATTATCACTTTCAACTAACATAGGATCAAACTTCAAACTAAAACTTCCTTTATTCTCGAAAAAATTAACATTTCCTTCATTCAAACAATTAGGCTGAAAAATGATCTCTAAAGGTACTAGCTGCTGTGACTGTTCAACTTCTAGAACTTCAGCCACTTTTACTTCTTGACATTCAATGGAAAAATCAGAACTTAAAGACTCTGTATCAATTTCATATGATGAAATCTTCTCGCAACATATTGCTGAAACTAACCCATCTTGGACACTGCTTTCCACTAACATAGGATCAAAATTTAAACTAGAACTTTCCTTATTCTCAAAACAACTGAAAATTTCATCACTTGAACTATCAGGCTGAAGGTACAAATTATGTGAACATTCATCTTTACTTACTTGAAGGTTACCTCGTATATGTTGTTCCCCTTCGTGTTCATGCAACACATCTGATGAGGTGAGGTTAGGCTCACCGATTCCAACTTCATAAAGATCTTCACATACATCTTCTTCTTCTTTTAGCTCTTGTACAAGAGGTTTTCTTTTGATAAGAATAGCGCCATAAAAAGACTTCAGCCACCTCACCTCTCTCGCTAAATCTTCTGTAACTTCTTTGATTTGATCTTTGAACCTTGGGATAAAGATAAAAACATTTGAGACATCTTCATCACTTGCTAGAATCTAGTCTTCTAAAATTTCTAAATACTTCAGAAAAACTTCTTCAATAGAACCAACAACCTCCATCCTAGGGGAGGTACCTCAAAATCTGAAAAGGAAAGCACTGAACTTCTTGACTAAAAATTCTAAGAATTTAAAATGGAGTTGCCAATCTCTAGATAGCAGAGATAACAAAAATTTGAGGAAGTAAAATTTCAACACTAATCTTCTCTTCCACCTCCCCAGTAGAGTCGCCAAAAATCTGTTGGTAAACAGATTGTTCTTCTTTTGATTCTCCTTTTATTTTGCCCAATTTGTGATGAAGAACAACCATACACAACAGTTGGGAAACTGTTTCTGAGAATAGCTAGTTTCCCTCTATATTAAGGTACAGCTTCCTATGTGAATAATATTCAATGAATTTTGTTTAATTCCTACTTCCTGTTGCGGGTATGTTCTTGACCAGAGAACAGCAAAGGAAACTAAGTTTCACCCAGGCAAGTGAAATCTTAGGCAAGGGTCAAAATGCAGAGGTGTTATGTTTATGGTCTTCACAATCTTATGATTCCCACAACACAACAGTATGAAAATGCAGATTATGAAAATATGATAATGCAAATGAAGTATGGTGATGCAATCTCACAATTAGTTATAACTCTCTGATTATTCTACTGATTGATCAAACTGAAAATAATGAAATAAAACTCCGTTCATTCACTACTTCCAATTCAACACTCATGAAATAACATCACATACAGATAATGAAAGTGGACAGTAAAGTAATGGCATGAAACTAAATTGTCTCTACAACAAGCTTCACCCCAAAATTTGCCAACCTCATTATTATCAGAAAAATGTACATTTATAGTTCACTGTGCTGAGAAGTTCATCAGTCACAGGCATTCAACAGTCAAGAATATCAATTTCATCTTTCAGAATCAGAAGGAGAAAACATCAGAATATGAAACATTTCTGAACTAATCAGTTACACGCACAAATGTATCATTGGCGCCATCATTTGGATTTGAAGACTCCCAGAACCTTCAAGTTTGAACTTGCACCATTGATTTGCAATTGGACGGTCATGATCATAACCTTTTCAATGGTCATCTTAGCTTTCTTTGACTAATATATTCTCTGTCACTCGGTCGCTACCTACTTAACCTTGTCGCTGGTTCACAACTTATATTTTCAGTGACCATTTAACTTAGCGACGCCATGATTTCCATTTTGCATGATCACATAGCACCTTTTTAACTCTTGTGATCATGCGACCACTCAATTTTTTTCATGTGATATAATATTAAATAATTAAAACTTTACTTGCCTGGTTCACATTGTCGCATCTGTGCTGCTGGTGTACATGGGTCCCAGCTGAGCACATTCACCTACCCGAGCTTACATTGTCACATGATCACATGGTATTATTTTACTCCTTATGGTCATGTGACCACTCTATCATTGGATCATGTGGACTGCACTGTTGGCGTACATGGGTCCTGACATAACACATTTTATTTAATCTTTCCTGTCATTTCATTAACTTCTCTCACCACTTGGGCTTCATTTCACATGATCACATGGCATTATTTTATTCCTTGAGATCATGGGACCACTCTACCATTGGTGCATATGGATCCCAACCTGGCAATGCTAATCTTCTCTGTCCTACTCAGGTTTCATTTTGCATGATCCCATAGCATTATTTTATTCCTTGCGATCATGCGACTGCTCTATCATTGGTCAAGTTTGCACATCTTCCAAGAGGTTGTATTTCCCTGGCTAATTACAGTGTCTGTACTATTGGCATACGTGGACCCCAACAAAGCACCTTTTGTTTAGTATTTCCTATCATTGACTTTTCTTACCTTCCCAGGCTTCCATTTACCAGTCCATTTTCCAACCGCAATTACCGCTTTAAATTCAATTTTATTTTATATTTTCTTCCTTCATCAACCATGTTTTGAAGTTTCAAAATAGGGGTACTAAAAGTGCACCTACAATACTCTTTCCAAAATTGCATCTACCCTTTTACCAATTTGGGAAATTAATGGGTCTATCTATGGACATCGAAGGAGTTGGTCACCTAAATGAGAACCTTAAGATGAAGCAGGAACTTCTCTAGAAAAGAGATCAGTACCTTGAGAAGCTCTCCACTTGTCAGCTGAATTAAAAACTTGGACCATAGATGGCTGCCCTTTGTTGTAAAATGAGGAGTGAGACTGCCTTGCCAAAGGTGGCAATGAACTTACATTTCAAGGATAATTCCCAAGTCCCATAAATGCAAGGCCATTGACGAATAGGCATTTCTAATAGAAATATTTGTGGTGCTAGATTGAAGTGCATGACCAAATTTTTTTCCTACTAATGAACCAATTTGGGAAATTAATGGGTCTATTTGTGGGCCTCGAAGGAGTTGGTCACCTAAATGAGAACCTTGAGATGAAGCAAGATCTTCTCTACGAAAGAGATTAGTACCTTGAGAAGCTCTCCACTTGTCAGCTAAATTAAAACCTTGGACCATAGATACCTTCCCTTCATTATAAAATGAGGAGTGAGACTGCCTTGCCAAAGGTGGCAATGAACTTACATTTCAAGGATAATGCCCAAGTCCCATAAATGCAAGGCCATTGATGAATAGGCATTTCTAATAGAAATATTTGTGGTGCTAGAATGAAGTGCATGACCAAATTATTTTCCTGCTAATGAACCAATTTGAGAAATTAATGGGTCTATTTGTGGACCTCGAAGGAGTTGGTCACCTAAATGAGATCTTCCTATCATGTTTAAATTCTCAAAAAATGATCTCCAAATACGATTAACATTTCTTTGACAAGTACACTTTGGAATCTTGTCAGGCATTTCTTGCAAAATGTTAGTATCAATATCAATCAAATATTTTGGCTTTCTATATTTAATAATTCTAGGAGCATCAAAAACATTATGTGTGAATTGTGTACCATATTGAGTGCCTTCAACATGATAGAAGAGTGTGCCCACACCTTCAGAAGTAGACAATGGTGTGCCTTTAATATGATACATTGGTGTGCCTCCACCTTTGGAAGTAGACAATGGTGTGCCTTCAACATGATACATTGGTGTGCCTCGAACATTGGATGATGATGTCTCTTGAACTTGGGAACTCATAGATGATGTCCCTGCATCTTCATAATTCAATTGTCTCATTGCACACAAGTTTCTCATTCATTGTCTTTTTTATTCCAATTCCAATTCTCTCTTACTTTGTATTGATGTTTCATGTTCCTCATCCAAAGAAAAATCTTCTTCTATTGTGTCTAATTTTTTTTGTTCATGAAGTTGTCTCATTCTTTCCCTTTTCTTCTCTTTATCTCTTCAATGCTCTTCCAGTGTTAAATTATTTTCTCATTTCCTTGGCATGATGATGATTTCTACATATGAATTGATTACAATTTTAAAAATATAATATAAATGTAAAACAATAAGTCAAATTATAATATTAATTTATTACACTTATATCAAATTATGTATTCAAGAACAAGTCTATATCATACCAATTATAAACTAAAACACTCTTTATTCACATTTGACATGTAAAAAAAAAAAAAACTTACCTCAATCGATAAATTTATCCTCAATAATTAACTTTCATGATGGTGCAAAGAAAAAACTTGTCACTATCAACATAATGAAAAGAGAAAACTTGTCAGAGAAAATGCAGAATTCAGACAGCATAAGAAAAAGTGGGCCTAGTTCACGAGATCCTTGGCAAATAAGACCATTTCTTCTAGTTTTACATAGCAGCACACTATAGGGCATACACCCTATGCAAAACAAAGAGAAATATTATGCATAGTCTTAAATAGGGCATGTTCCCTATAGGGGCGTACACACTATGTAAAACAAGAAAAAGGGAGAAGAGAGAGCGAGAGAGAGAGAGAGAGAGAGAGAGAGAGAGAGAGAGAGAGAGAGAGAGAGAGAGAGAGAGAGAGAGAGAGAGAGAGAGAGAGTATGGGGGAGGAAGAGGGGAGAGGGAGAGGGACACACACACACACACACACACACATAGAGAGAGAGAGAAGGGGTAAGGAGAGATAGAGAATGGGAGGAGAGAGAGAGAGAGAGAGAGAGAGAGAGAGAGAGAGAGAGAGAGAGAGAGAGAGAGAGAGAGAGAGAGAGAGAGAGAGAGAGAGAAGGAGAGATAGAGAAGGGGGGGGGAGAGAGAGAGAGAGAGAGAGAGAGAGAGAGAGGAGGAGAGAGAGAGAGAGAAGAGAGGAGAGAGGAGAGAGAGAGAGAGAGAGAGAGAGAGAGAAGGGGAAGGAGAGATAGAGAATGGGGAAAGGGAGAGAGAGAGAGAGAGAGAGAGAGAGAGAGAGAGAGAGGAGAGAGAGAGAGAGAGAGAGAGAGAGGAGAGAGAGAGATAGATAAGGTGGAGAGAGGGAGAGAGAGAGAGAGTATGGGGGGAGGGGAGAGAGACAAAGAGCTCTCTCTCTCCTCTCTCTCTCTCTCTCTCTCTCTCTCTCTCTCTCTCTCTCTCTCTCTCTCCCTCCCTCTCTCTCCCTCTATCTCTCTCTCTCTCTCTCTCTCTTCCTCTCACTTTGGACTATTTCTCATCACTATATGAATCTATATCTTACATAGGGCACATGCCCTATAGGGTGTGCACACTATGTAAATTTATCATAAATTTACATAGTGCACACGCCCTATAGGGCATGTACACTTTGTAAAGGATTTGAATTTACCAATCCTAAGGCTTGGATTTGCCTTAGAGATCCAACCCAAAGGCTTGGACAATTGAAATAGGCTTGAGACATGTTTTCTAGTAGACATACAAAAAAATGACATATTTTTTTGTGTGCTCCTCGTTAGGTTTACTCGTGGCTCAAGAACATAAAAATTAGACGACGTGATATTGCAGATCTCTCTGTTAGCTATCTAAGCATATAATTTATTTTGAATTCTGATTATGTTAAGTTTTTCAACTCTAATTTCTTTTGTGTGTATGTCCATTTTTTGTAAAAAAACCAACATGCAGTATTTTGGGCATAGATTTTGGCTCGTTCATCGAATGCAATAAGTTACATTTTTAGAAACTAGACTTATTCTACACACTTTAAAAAAAATAAAATATTTTTGATTAGTTCTAAATGATTTCTAGGGCGAGCACATAGAAATTTCATGTTTTTAGGATGTGTGCACTTCGTAAATTCATCAAAAACTATACATTCATAAAAAAATTACCCAAAAAATCTGGGATAAACTACGTGGTGTTAGCTAACTTTTCACTAGAGTGATTAATTTTTTTTTTTTTAAAAGTGAACATTTTAGGGGGAGCACACCAAACGCTATGTTATGTTTTTGGACCAAAAATAGGACCACTTTTTGTGCTCCCCCTTTTTGAGGGCCTTAATCTGCACCATTTTCAAAATAAGTTAGTAGTTTAGGAACCACATCTTTGTGCACTTACCCACAAGCAGTTCATCGAATTGGAACCAAAAAATGAAGAAAGGATTATAGGGAGCGACAATGATCTGTTTAAAGTTTTTTCTAATCCATTGTATAACATGGATAATGATCAAGAGAACATTAATGATCACAATGACAATCAAAACAGTGGGGGAAGAAGGAATAATAGTGATTAGGAAGATCAAAATCAGGATAAAGAATGTGACTTGCATGATTTGTAGGGACCACCTATGCATAATGGAAATGTTTATAGTTTATTCAACAGCAGTGAACACAGTTACTCCCAATATGGTAGAGGTTCACAACAATGAAGAAGTAATGATCATTTTGGTTATAATTTTAATAATTTTGAGCAAAATTATAATGAAAAGCATTATGACAATATGCAAGGTAAAAGATAGGTACAATCTTTCAATATATGCAATAATGTGCATATGTGGAATAAAATAAATGATAAAGTGCATGATTTTCCAGGTAATACTAAACATGTTGATTTGTGTAATGCATATGATCAAAATAATTTAAATTATTATAATGTTAATGACCATAATGCTGTAAATTATAAAGTATGTCATAATATGCAGAACAAGTATACGAACCTTAATCAAAATGGAAGAAATCCTATATACCAGCATCATGTACAAGGCCAATAGAATATGAGGCATCAAAGCCAAGATCATGGACATTATAATCATCAAGCTCACACAGATCAGTATGGTAACCAGGCAAATCAAAATCACCTTTTGTATATAGAGATTGAAAAATACTACAGATCTCATCACATTGACCAAGAATTTGGATGCCATAAATTTATTTTTTCCCTTCATTTTGCATATATTTTTTTGATTTTGCAAAAAAACTAGCTGAATCATCATTCTTATAATCAATTCCTTGTAGAGTTTTTATACCCTCTAGCATAGTATCCAAATCAAGCTCAATCAAAAAATTATCACTATCTGTTTCAAGAAAAAATTCTTCATCAATTATCTCTGTTAAAAATTCGTCATGCTCATATATTGTATCCAATTCACCTTCATAGTCTAGAGAGATTTCATTTATTTCACATAATAGATTAACACATGGTCCATATCCAGAAAATTCTTCATCTTTTTCAAAACCATTCATAAACATATTTCCTTCATCAAATGTTTCACTCCCTTGAGATTTTATTGTATCAAATATAACCTGATCATGCCCATCCTGATGATTATAGGGAAAATGTAAACCATTCTTTTGAACATACTTATGATATTCAACATCCAACAAATCTGAAATTTGTTCAGTGCCAAGGAGATTTTATTCCTCACCATCATGGCCATTGATACCTATCTGCATACAAATCTTACCATGTACAGATTCTTCTTTAACCTGATTTGAATTCTCTTGTTCATCTGAATCTAGAATATCATTAGGTTTTTGTGCCCCTGCGTATTTTTGTTGAAAATCTCTTCTTTGCAGGGGAGGCTACAATGTTTGTACTGGCAGGTAGGTGAAGATGGATTCCTCTCCTGCTGATATTACTAAGGGAAATTCTTATCATATATCATCAACTTCTGTACCTAGATGTAGAAATGTTGCTTCTATTTGGGCTGCATCCTTGAGAGCATCTGGATTGCGTGCGTCAGAGAAGCTATGTAAAATAAAGGAAATAACTAGAGTGCAAGGTGCTAAAAAAGAGTCTGATGGAAAGTACGATTTTGATTCCCTTTCAATTCTTGGAATGTCCAAACTTGTTCAAGTTACAAAGATAAACACAAGCTTCCCATCATATGCTAAGTTTAGAACTGAAAGCTTGAGAGCAAGAAGACTTTTCCCTGACACTGAATCTATAGAAGTCAATAAAATGAAATCCAGGCATGAATTTGAGTTACATAACAGGAAGACCAGAAATGACAACAAAGATGAATTTGAACTACCAAAAAATAAGACTCATGCTACTGATGAGAAAGAATTTGCCGTAGAGAAACTTTCTTTGGATTTGGGAAAAGCTTGTGACCGACAAGTGAGAAAAAGTCTCACTAGCAGGGACTCATTGGATCTATCCAATATTTGCAATGATACCCAGTTGGCTGCTGAAGAAATTCAGATAATGTTCTTGGAGACTCCTTGCAATTAGGCTACTAAGGACACACTTATGGTAGCCAAAAGAGGTTGTTCTGAATAAGGATATTCCAGAAAGAGAAATGATAGAGTTTCTGGTAGAGGACATAGTTGTAAATGGCGTGATAAATGTGTTAAAGGCTTGTAAAGAAGTGGGTCACATTTTTCTTATTATAGTAGAGATTTGAAGCCAATTTTTTACTGTTTATGCTTCTAGAAAGGTTCCCATACCTTTCTTTATGTATGAAAATTGAATTTTTGGCATTTTTACATGTTTTTGAGATGCCGCAGCCTCAAAAACACCAAAAAATCTTTAAAAACGGCTCAGATTTATTAATTACAAGTTGAACTGGGAGGGAATTTTGATCGTATGCAAGGTAAAAATAGTTATCTCTTGCAGTTAGCATGAGCAACACATTTTTTCAGGAAGGCTACACGTGAATAATAGTGGCAGCAGACATTATCATATAATTCAATTTTATGTTATTTTGATATATTTAAGTAATGCCAATTGTTGCACAGCCATTTGATTACAAATCTAAGAGAATTAATAAGTTTGAGCATTAGCTATATGGATGAGCAATAAGTGAGACCCAAAGGTATTGTGAATTTAAACTTTGGAATAAACACTATGGAAAATAGAATGATCATTGGCTAAGTTGGCACTATGCTATTGGAAGAGGTACTGCACTTTTTTTTAATGATTTTCTTCGAGAGTGAAAGAGGTAATCATATGCATTGAAAAGGTAAATACATTTGAGGTAAGTATGTTCTTTCCTTATTTTGGTATTTAAAATATTATTATTTCTTTTCCTATATGTTTATTATTTAAATTTTAATGGGAAAACATATTATTATGAAATATCTTTACAAAGGACATTAACATTATGTTTCCAAGTGGTCTGCTTCCTCTAGAGAAGTCTAGATTCTCATTGTGTCTAGGTATGGACACACGTCCCCAATTGGAGCCATCATTGGCACCTGAAAATTCAGGTCAAAATATATACAAAATTGTCAGGGAAGTATGATCTTAATTTTCAGTTTTATATAATTTCCTATGATTAAAAAATTAAAAAAGAATAAAAAGCATGTATGTTTGTCATTTTCTATTTTTACACATTAGGTTGTTAATTGTTTTATTTCAAATTATTTAATGTATATTCATTTCTAAATGAAATTATTCTAAAAATGATGAATAAAATAAATTAAGTGAAAAAAGGCGGCAAGAGGGAGTTGAACACTCGACCTCTTAAGCCAACCTTTTTTCCTACCTACCTACCCTCTTATCCCCTAACCAGTTAGTCTATTTGTTTTCTTCGAGACGATTAGGAGGAGATTTTTATTTATTTTTGTTTTCATATGCAGGTGAGAAATTAATACAACCTCTTACACAGGGATTAATCTCTCCTTTAATTACTTTTTCAAATTTAAATAATGAACATATTATTTGTCTAAGTATTTATCCATTTTCTGATTTTAGGAAAAAGAATGGGGAGAGGGAGTTGAACACTTGACCTCTCAACCCATCCCTTTTCCTACCTAACTACCCGACTCTACCCCCTACTGATTACTCTATGTTATTTCTTGAGAACATATGTATAAATAAAGATATTAAAATTAGATTATTGATTTCCTTTTTAATTATTTAGAAATGGATTATTGGGATCATGAAAGTAATTGGTTTCTTTTATATGCAATATTCTATGTTATTTATAAGATGTGGTTTTATTTCTAATTTTATTGTTTCACCTCAAATTACCCTAAAAATCTAAAGTTAAAATATGATAAGGTGAAAAGGCTATTAGTATTTTTACATTATTATTTGTAACCTAGTTATGAATATAATATAAATTGATTTTTTATCTCTATTTAGGTTTTGAACTAATATTAATTGCCATTTACTTTTTAGTTTCAAATACCTAAAAGTAACTTTTCATCTTACTCTTTATTTTTTATTTTAATGAAAAGGGAACAATCTATTAGGGTAAAGTGGGTATTAATAATTTTACCCTACTTTAATTTGATTTTAGATTCTCATTTATGAATTAGTTGATTTATTAATATTTTAGAGTTTCTTTTTAGAAAGTGAGATTTTTAGATTCCCAAAACTATATGTATTTTTATGGTTGTAATATTATTTTACATTTGAAATATTTTGTAACATTAGGGTGATTGTTTTGTAAAATTAATATGCTAGCCCTAAGTGGATTATTTTGATTTTAGGGTAAATGCATTCCTCTTTTCATTAGGATGGATTATAAAATTTTTCACCCTAATGTTTCTTTTAAAATATTTTCATATTATAATTTACATTACATTATGTTTGTGAATGGATTTATTATGTTTTATTGTATAAATAAAGGCAAAATTCTTCACATAATGCCATTTTATTTATTATTTTGAAAATTGTCTCATTAAAGTAATTCCTACGATTTAATAAATAATGCGACTTTTTATTTTTTTGATAATTAAAGTGGATAGCCCTTAATTATTATTTTACATTTTATTTATATATAAAATGTACATACTTGATGTTATATTATAATTTTATCAAGTGTGTTCATTATTAATTAAGAAATAAATAGTAATAGTTTTTTATGAAAACCTAATATATTGTGAGTGTAATGATTTTTATTTACCTAATGTTGGGTGTTATGTGTAGGAAAATCAAAGGTTGGATTATTAATGCATGGAGCACCTAAAGAAGGACAAGGATAAATTATATGGAAAATATTTCCCTAACATTAAAAATTATGATGTTTTATTTTGTATTTTTGGGGGTAGTTGATATGATTAGGTCCTGTGAAAGGGCATGTCCTTTCACAAGGAACCGTTGAGATATATATTTATATTAGTTCATATTGTAAACAAAGAAAGACAATCAATATCATGACAAACAATTGGAAAACTATCCCAACTCACAGATTTGAACATAATGTCCAAATTCTCAAGTGCAAATATTAGATAAGTGCTTATGCCTTAAAGTTAATATAGTTTTTTATGTTCAATTAGTTTTTCAGATTACTCTATGAACCAGGGTATCCTACTATGTTTTCTATTGGATGCATTTATTTATGATTAATTTATGCAATTTGAATATCAATAGCATGATCTGAGAACCTGTTACTATTCCTTTCGGGCTCTTAAGTTGGGTTAAAAACCATAGGACAAATTGTATAAGTTGTTTTAAATTCCTGTTTCAATTGAAAGCCTATAGGTTGATGGTCTCTCTTTACAGGAGTGAGTTACCTTAAAACCATCTTCGTCTATATGTAGGATTGAATGTAACTAACTCTATTCCCAATTTGGCATCAGGCACTGGTCTATTTTTTCATTTGTAATGGTTATTTTGTTCTTTCTGTGGTTTACATATCATATCTGTTATCTTCTTTACAAAGCATTCAATTAGGTTTAGCATTATTTTCAAGCCTTAGTTTAGATTTCAAGCTAGATTTGACAATTAGGATATTAGGTTATTTTTCCTCCAAGGATTGTTAACTCCTTTGGAAGGAATTACTTTTGTTTATGCACATGTTTGTGTAGTTAGAAAGTACATTTGATTCAATCCTACCAACCTTGACTCGATTGAGTCAGAATTGTAGAGGCACTTGTTTATGCCTGTGAGTTGGCCTCAAAATGGTCCATCATTTTTTAGCATCAACACAGTATACAAAACAAAATCCATAGGACGCAGATAGTGTCTCCACTTCTTTAATGCCTGAACTATAGCATAAAATTCCTAATCATAAACAAAATATTTTCTCTTGGCATCATTTAACTTCTCATTGAAATAAGAAACAGGTTTACCTTCTTGGCTCATAACAGCTCCTATTGTAGTACCACTAGCATCACAGTATACTTGAAACACCTTATTAAAATCTTGAAGTGCTAAAAAAGGTTGTTCTGTAACTTTATCTTTCAACAGTTTAAAACTCTTATTTTCCCTAGTAGTCCACTTAAACTCTTTTCTATCCCCTCTCATTGTTTTAGTCAAGGGTTTGCAAATACTGCTAAAACTCCGGATAAACTTTATTTAAAAGCTAGCCAAACCATGAAAAGATCTTACCTCTATAGCACTCCTTGGAGTAGGCCATTCAAGGATAGCCTGCACTTTCTTTGGGTCCATTTTTAGACCTTCTGCTGAAACTAAAAATCCCAAATACAGTAACTCCTTCACAAAACCACACTTCAAATTAATCAACAATTTTTCTTCTCTTAACTTCTCAAACACCATACGAATATGCAGCATATCCTCCTCCAATGTCTTACTAAAGATCAAAATATCATCTAGGCAATCAATGACAAACTTACCCATAAATTCTTTCAAAATCTCCTTCATGAGCCGCATGAAAGTGCTCAGTGCATTGGTTAGCCCAAAAGGCATGACTAACCACTCATACAGTCCTTTCTTTGTCTTGAAAGCAGTTTTCCATTCATCTCCTTCTTTGATTTGAGTTTGATGATATCCACTCTTTAGATCTATCTTTGAAAAATATACAAATCCACTCAAACAATCCATAATATCATCCATCAATGGAAATGGAAACTTATACTTGATTGTGATCTTGTTTATAGCCCTAGAATTTGTACACATCCTCCATTCTCCATTCTTCTTTGGTGCTAATACTGTAGATACAACATAGGGACTCAAGCTCTTAGAAATAAACCCCTTCTGTAATAATTCATGTACTTGTTTGTTCAACTCTTCACTTTCTATTGGTGTCATTCTATGTGCTGCTTTATTTGGAAAACTAGCTCTTGGAATCAAGTCCATCTGATGACTGATCTTCCTTACTGGTGGTAATCCATCAGGCACATTATCAAATATAATATCCCAAAACTCATTCAAAAAATCTGTAACTTCTATAGGTACATCATATACTTCCTCTTTACCAACTTTTGGAATTAAAGAAAAAAATTCATGCTCATGCCTCATACCCTCTAGGAACTTTCTTCCATCAACAAAAGTTATTCTTGCATTACCACAACTATCATGTACTCCACGCCTATCAAACTGCCATAGTCTACCCAACAACATATGACATGCATCCATAGGTATAATATCACATAGTACCTCATCATGGTATCCACCAATCTTGAACTTCACTAGGCACTGTTCACTGACCATGACCTTGTGGTCATCCTGTACCCAGGCAATCTGATATGGATGTGGGTGTTTTTGTCTCTTGAGCTTCAAATTTTTGACCAACTCTTCTAACACCAAATTGTTAATGCTTCCACTATCAATAATCACATCACAACACTTATCTTCACACTTGCACCTAGTGTGAAATAGGCTCCTCCTTTACTCAGGTTCATTCTCACCACTCAGCAGGACTCTTTTGTTAATTAGCATTTCTCCTCTTTCAGCATCTTCAAAATGTGATGATCTGGCATCTTCATTTACATGCAAAACTCTAGCCTAGCCTTCAATTCTCCTATCTATCCTTCCTTGGCATTGAGGAAATTCATATGCCCTATGGCCTTCTTCTCCATAGTGAAAACATGTTCCATGGAAGCGTCCTCTTCCTAAACCTTGATCTCTTCCTCTTCCTCTCTAATCTCTATTATTCTGATCATGGAAATGATTGGAATTATTTCTTCTCTAATTTTTACTACTACTAGCCTCATCCTTCTTTTTAGGATCTTCATTTTGGCCTCCATATGATCATCCACCAGATCTTCCACCACAACCTCTTCCATTTTGTCTACTCTCAAACTTCTTGTTCAGCTTTTCCTCTACTTTTAGGGAAAATTGGTATGCCTCTTCAATACTATTCACTTGAACTAGATTCAACTCCTCTTGAATGATTGACCTCAACCCATTAAGGTCACGGGAAAATTTCTCCTTATCAGCTTTTGCATGGCCTATTCTACTGAGGATTTGATAGAAATCCTCTGTATACTCCTGAACACATCTTCCTGCTTGCTTCAAACTTTGCATTTTCTTTAGTAGGTCAAGCTCATAATCAATAGGAATGAACTATTCCTTCAATTTATCCACCATATGATCCCATCTTGTGATTTTATCTTTTCCTCTTCTATTTGACTCCAATTGAATCTCTTGCCACCAGATATTCACATGACCCTTCAGTCTGGCCTTCGCAAACTTGACCTGATCAGGATCCTCATTGTCTTCATACTCAAAATATTATTCTAATTCATTGATCCAGTTGATCAACTCCTCTAGGTTAAGATTTCTTGAAAATACAGGAACCTCAATCTTAGGTCTTTTTTCGATCTTGGATATGGCCCGAAAAAGCCTTTCTTCCTCTTGGTTCATAATTTTTCCTTCTCCTTCTTGATAAGAATTTCTTTCTTCAGCTTCATCCTCGCTTTCATCTTTGACATTAAGATTCATTCCTATGTGAATCTCTTCTTTCAATGCTCGTAGTTATCTCTAGAGAACTCTAACCTCAGGTGTCACACCACTAGCTCTTCTGCCATGTTCCCTTCATGGAGGCATTTTTGCATTGCTTGTTGAAACCCTAACCATGGTCCTGGTGCAAACTGCCTCACAATCGGCGATCTATCTACACAATCAAGAACTGCTACTCTGATACCACTTGATGAAGGGTGCTCCCCTTAATACCAAAAACACATAACAAAAATAGAGAACAACAACAATTTGTAAGAATAGAAAATGGGCTTCTTATTATCTCCACAAATGTGAAATTATAAATTTCAGACTTACAATATGCAAAGCCACATGGGCATTTTTATTTACAATATTCTATAGGAAAAAGCCTTGAATAATTACCTAGATCTACTACACAGAACTTCCCTAGACAATAGTACAGACTTTTCTTATATAGGCAACTTCCACCACCCGAGAAGGTTCCAAAAATTTAGCCCTTAAGGCTGACTATCCTAGGAATTCTTTTCTTTTCTTTTCTTTTTACATAGGGTCAGCTCCAAATAATTACAAAATATGTTTTTAGGTACCCCAACTTCTAGATGCCATAACTTTCTAATCGTAGCTCCGTTTCTCTATTGTAACTACTTTTTAGAAATGGCAGGACCTGCTCTATAGTGCCTGACTCACGCAAGCTCTAGTTAGTCAGGGGTCGGTTGCAATCTAGAGCCTCTAAGGCCTTCAAAATTGACTTGAAAGATTTTGTACCCAAAAACCTCAATAAATTCACCAATACAGATGATATGGCAATGAACTCAACTGGTAGGCTGATATGACTAAGATGAACCTCCAACTATGAAATCAGAACATTCTGAGATCATATGACCAACTTACTAAAAATAGTAAGTTTCCATAAATTGAAGCTCTGCACAAGATAGCCCTTATTGAAAAGAAACCAAAAATATTTTTGGGTGATGCAAGATTTCTCTTACACCCAGGATGCTCCTGCATCAGTTTGCCAAGCTCCTACAATAGCTGATATTTGATGTACATCGAGATGTAACTGAATGGTTGTATCGACCGAGCTTATGTTAACCAAGTTGACATGAGATTGCTGAGACAATTGTATCTCACTTAGAAAGTGTATGGATCATTAATGAAGCCCTAATCCAAGTGTTATAAGTTTATAAAGTGGGAAGTTACCATTTATTCTCATTTCACCAGTGATTTGAGAATTTTCAAAGTGATTCAAGAGAGATTAACTAGAGCAATTAGTTCTAAGCATGATTTGCAAAAATCTTCACAGTGTTTCATCTGCAAATATGTGAGAAAAACTTGTGTAAGGTATTTTACCAAGTTATTCATTTCAGGAATTTAAGCCTTAAGTTTGAAGAAATGGCATCTTCATCATCAACTGCAGTAAAGAAGCAAGGGAAGGAGGTTTTCAATGTTCAATTAGTGAGGAATGATGCATGCAAGCCATAGAAGTTCCATGCCATTCTAGAAAGTACAATTATGGGAGATTTTATTGGAGCCCTATCATCAATACCTCATAAGGTTTTAATGATCAATGACATTCGTTCATGTTACAAGTAGTGGTTTCCATTGCACCAAAAGATTGACTTGTTAATGCCCGATACAACCACTAGACTTATAGAAGACACATGAGGCAATTAAGACATTTCGTGAACCCTGTGAGGGATGTTGACCACTACCAACAATCCCCCTCCTAGCTTCACTCATTGTGGCCTGCATGGATTTGAACCTATGACCAAGCTCTGATACCACTTGTTACAAGTAGTGGTTGTCGTTGCACCAAAAGAATGGCCTTTTAATGTTCAATACAACCACTAGACTTATAGAAGACATAGGAGACTATGAGCTTAGAGAAGCATATGATAAAATTTGTAGCAACAGGGTTTTGAAGCTAAAACACCAGAAGGTTTCCGAGCAAGGGTTAGTGCATGCTCTTGATTTCTTACAAAATTTCAAAGTTGAGTGGATCAAGATTGTACTGAGAAGAGTACACAATATGAATATTTGGATAGAGGATGGACCAGTCCAAATCACCAAAGATATGATTCATTGGGTAGCTAGATACCCTAATCTCACTAGAAAGAAGACAATGAGATGTCAAAATAAGGAGGAAATCCAAGAAAACACCTAGGAAGTATGGAACAAATGAGGTATGACTATTTCAACTATCACATACTTGGAAATTGAATTTGCAGTGAGGGTGATAGTACATAATTTTTATCAATCTAGTCAGTTGGATAGTATCCCATGCATGATAGTGGATCAAGCTTGGAAGATAATAAAGAAGGATCATACATATGACCTTGTCGAGCTCCAACTGACACAGCTTGGTCAAGAATCTTACATCAATCCAGAAAGAAAAGAACTCTATGTGTAAGTTTGGTTCCTTACTTGTTTGTTTATTTTTCTACATTCAGAAAAGTTTTCCTACTATTGGAGGTGTAGAATGGGATAAGAATAGACCAGTGATAGTACAAATTAGTGAGTTTATTGGTCAAATGGGTAAAGTTTTTGAGAGAGTCATGGAAAGTTATTTTGTTGAATTCAAGAAGAAAATGAGGAAAAGAAACATAATCCTTGTATCATTAGTAGATAAGTACTATAAATACATATGTTTTCTAGTTGATACAAACTATACATATGCACAAGTAGTTATACCTAGGGTATTGTGCCTAATGCCATTACCTTATGAGGTAAATATTGATGAGACAACAACAACAATCACAACCCTATTGGTTGAGGAAGTTGACAAGAAGGCCACACATTTTGAAACCTATGAGGAAGCTAAGGCCAAGATAGCCATGGGATTAAAGTATGCTACCATGGAGAGAAAAAGAAAGAAGATAGTGAAAAACATGTTAGGAATGGGAACACTGAGAGAGGGGGGGGGTGTGAATCAGTGTTCACTTAATTTAATCTTTTTGATTTAGTTCTTAAACTTAACTTGAATGATTAAGTAATGAAATGAACATCAACATAAATAAGAAACATGAACTCAACACATAACACCAATGTGGTTATGGGGAAACCCAAATAGGTAAAAACCCCGGTGGGAATTGACACCCACTAATAATCTGTACTAGTGTTTTATGATCCTTGTTAGAAGATCCTTAACCTTGTTAGGAGTTGCTTTACAATGTATTTAGTATAGTGACCTTATCAAGGGTCAGAACCTATTAGGAGTTTTTTACAATAACCCTATTAGGAGTGGGGACACACTTTCCTAGAGCTCACTGCTCAAGTGATGAAGGCTACAACCTTCAAATCTCAGATACACACTACATTTGCTGGATGAACTGGTGTTGTGACACTGCTTGTCATATTAGTTCCTTTGATGTGCTCATGATTTGACCTCTTGCAAACCTCTAATACATCTTAACAAATCTTCACACACTTTTTCTCTACTTATCTCAATTCTATTTCAACTCTCATACCTATTACAAAGGGTGCATCTCATATTTATATGTGCATACCAAAACAATTAACTAGGTCGGCCTCTAACTAATTACATACAATGCTTCCAATTGAATTGGCTCAAGTGTTTTTACAAACAAACATAATTATATGTCTAAAACCTAATTACAATAGGCACATAGACTTTACAACATAATAATATAACCTCTAACCAAAATACCAACAGTCAACTTCTTGCTCTGTTCTTCTCTGGCATTCACTGTTTGTGCAACTTAAACTCTCTATATCTTCCTTATACTGAATCTTCTGATCATAAACTCTTAAAATTAGCATGAATATGGTCTTACCAACTTAATTTCTAGGGCGCATACCATAATTTTGTCATACGCATGTGCGCTGATGCTCTGACCTTCAAGTACTTTGTACACTGTCCAATCTTCAACACTTAGCCAATTTCTGATCTTCTTATCATGAGCACTGACTCCAAAACATCATATGACTTTGTTGCCATAATGAAAACACTATATTAAGTCATATACACCAATATAATCAACTTTCCAACAAAACATAGAGAAGATGTTAGGAGATGAAGAGGTAGATGCACCTCTTGAATTGACTCAAGGATTAGGAAAGGACAAATCTAGTGAGTTGAAAGAAAGTGAAGAAGAGGAGAGTATGGTATCAAAGAAAGGAAAGAAGGCATCAGTTGCTAAGCCTATAAAAAAGCCAATACATAAACCTAATCCCATCTCCTAATCAGTACTTTGGCCAAGAACTAGAGTATCTTCTACTATCATAGCTGCCGAGCCACAAAAGAAACCCCTCCATTTGGGAAAAGAGAACCAGTTCAGCCTAAGGTAGTGCCAATCTAGATAAGGAGGAAACCAAGAAGAAATATTATCTTGGAGAAGGATGATGAGGAAATTGATAGTGATGAGGAAATAAAGAAGAAGGTTCCATCATAGAAGAAATCACTGACTATGGATAAAATATGCCACAACATCAAAAGAAATGCTAGCCTAGTAGGCTTTAAGAAAATAAGATTTGAGAAACTGTGTATTGAAGAAAAGGAAAGAGTAGAACAAGCTATGCTTGAGATGCTCTGTACATTCAAGATGACACCACTTCAATTCAGGAATTTGATTCCTGATGAATTATACCATAGGATAGCTCAGAAATGGGAATATGCCTTAATGACCAAAAAGAAAATCAGGAAGAGCACTCTTTCTCAAGTCATGCCCGACTTATCCCCTGAATACATGCAACAGTATGTGGAACAACATAGGAATAGATTTATTCCCAAGCTCCGGGCATATCCTATCCTTCAACACAAGGTTGAAGATGTTGTGCAACAAAGTTTAAGATTATGTAAGATAATCTTTAGTCTATTAGTTGATAGGAGTGCACACTAGGGTGCAAGCACATCCAAGGGAGTTGAATTAAATAATAAAGAGGATGTTAGTCAACATTAGATTCAAAAGGAATCAGTTCAAAAGGCTGAAGAGAGTGAGAAGAAGGATGAAATAACCATTTTTTATATCACTAAGGACACTCCAGTGAAAACTCGCATATTGACCGAGGAAGAAATTCAAGCTGAGGTAGCCAAGGATAAATCTCTGTCGAGCATCAATCCAGTATTATTACAAGTGCAAGATTATCCCTAGATTGAGAGCACATCAACTATTGAGATTACACCTACTAGTCCATATATAGTCACAGTTGATCAAATAGTCTCCCAAAGTGCTAATACCAAGGAAAAGGACAAGTTGTAAATCACACCACAACCTACACATGCTGAGGAGACAAGAAAAGAGCAACCAGAACAATCTACATTGGTGGTAGTAAGTCCTCATGTGGAGGAAAAGGAAAAGATGGAGAAAGAGAAAGAGAAGAACATTCAAGAGCCTAAGGAACATGAGACAATAAAAGCTCTTATATAGATGTTGAGTGGTACTACACCTAGGAAGAAGTCACAAAAGAAGAAGGAGAAATTTCCTACTACACAGGTGACACTCAAAGAAGTTATAGTGATTCCTAAGTGAGACATTGATAACTTGACCTATGAATAGATGCAAATCTTGCAAGATATACTAAAGAATAAGAGTAAACATGAAGAGATGAGAAGGGAACATCAACAAAAGTAGGTACTTCATGAGATAAAAGGTATTTTCATAGATTCTTTTGACATAACTAATGTAAATGAATTTGAACCTATTCTAGAGAAACTTGTTCATATTGTCAAGAAAGTGACTGATGATAATAGATAGGCTAATGACAAGTTTTTGTAGTGGTCACAAAAAAATTTGAGACCAAGGTACTCATTAAGGTCTCTACAGACATTGTAATGAAATAGGTAGAACTCTCTACCTTACTAAAAAATTTAGAAGTTGTACAAAATGCACATTCTTTGTACAAGAAGTTATGCAATGTAGAAGAATTTAAAAAGGACAACCAAGATCTGATAGACAAATTATAGCTAGATCTAAAGTCTACAGGTCACTCACTGAGCATGGATGCAAGTTCCAGCTCTATGCATGTTACCAGATTATTACATGCCCAAGGAAGGTTATCTGAGTTGGTGGCTAATGATGGTAGAATAAGGGCTAGAATACTCTCTATCCAAATAGTGTTAACACCTTGTCTTGAGGCTAGGCAAAGGGAGTTAGTCACAAAAAAAGAGTTAGTTCAGAAAGATCCTCATCTTTCTATTGCTGAGAGCCTAGTCGAGCTAGCTTTTGAACTAGAAGTGAAGTATGAGTTTTGAAGTTTGTAAGGTTTGGTTGGGACAACGCATTAGGTATGGTCATGCAGCTTCACAAACCATTCCTGGACAAATATTTCAAGACCCCCACACCCCAAAAACTTCAAGAACTTCAAGTGACAAAAACAAGAGAGAAATATAAATAACATGACATAAAAAAATCATAAGGGGAAATAACATGTAATGGATATGAATATGCAATATCAAATATATGTCAGATATCAGAATGTAGAAGGTAGATAGTGGACAAATGGTATGACATACTAGCTTTGCAAATATATATATATTCGATTGTATGCACAATAAGGAAGTCTTATGTACATATGTAAAAAAAAATTTGAAGACCGAGTTGAGTTTTAGGGGGAGTATTCTATAGGAAGTTTTTTTTGTTAGTACTAAGTACTCTTGTAAATGTAATGAAAATGTCATGAAAAAGTGTTTTTGCCACTAATGTCATAGGGGGAGATTGTTGATCCCTAAGTTTTGTTTTTTATTAGTGTCTTACACTTAGTCATTTTCTAGAAAATGTTGGTCAGTCATCACTGTGACCGAGTCATCATGTATAGGCTATCATATATATTGTACATTTACCAAGTAGTAGTTACTTTTGAGTAAGATAGTGGTCACCAAGTACTTCAGTATTAGTTGAGTCAACTTATGTTGAGCTATGTAAAGATGTCATCACCGAGCACCAGGGTATAAAGAATAGTGAATACTGAGTGCCAAAGATATCAAATGCCGAGTAAGCCAGATTTGACATATGTATTTTTTATGGCACAAAAACTTAGGTAAACCATTTTGGCTGACATCCATATTACATTTATTTTTTATTGAGGAAATCATGGAGGTGATCCTGCTTTAGTATTGTAATCATTAATCCCTATCTAATTTATGGAACCAATCATAATTAGGGAAAGGTTAAGAGAAAATAGGAGATGATCCAGATAGTAGATCTTAAATCTTGGAGATGATTAATTATTTATATAAGATGAGATCTGAACCATAAAATGTATCATGAGAGGAGTAGATTATGAAGGAGATCTCATACTTGTAGAGTAGAAAAGTGCTTTGATTATCAGAAACAAAGTTCAGTGACCGAGAAGAATAGAGTAGAGAAATGAAGGACAAAACAAAGACATATTTGATAGAGGAGATCAAATATATAGTGTAAGGAGAAGATCTATAATCAACATCACAATGCAAAGTGAAGGATCAGGTGCTGAGACATTCTAACTCATGAATCAAAGTAAATCTCTTAATAGAGTGTTTTTAAAAGACTTTAGTAAATCTCTTAATCGAGTGATTACTTAGTTGTAAGTTTTAAATCCTTTTGCAAGGTAGATTATATAAGTCTCAAAGATCTTAACAAAGAAGACCCCTCATAGGGTAGATTATATTTTGTGATCAAACTTGTAGCCCTAATAGGAAAACTTTAATACAGTAGTAGTGAAGATTTGTGGGAGTCATCCCCACCCTAGTTTTACCTTTCAAGGGTTTCTGGGTAACCAAAATCATGTGTCATGTTTTATTTTCATGGATGATGATTATGATATTAGATCTATTACAGTGTTAAGTTTCTTATACTATGCAAGCTTTTTTATGTCAAAATGTATAAATTGGTTAATATCTGGTTCATCCCCCCTCTATGTATCACACTTTCCCAATAGATTTCCAACACTAGATATGATCCAAGATCCCAGACATTAGCTACTTGGTCTCTGGCTTTAAGAACACAAAAGCATTTTTTGGTTAGTGTTGTAGAGAAGATGGAGGGAGATGAGATTATCTGGATTGTGAAAAATACAATTGACCTTAAAGTCTCCAAGGCTATTACACACTTCACCCATCTTAATGAGGCTAAAACTGTACATCTCTCCAAAAGATATGGGAAGTTGTTTGATGAGACTATGGCACTAGAAAAGGACATAGAGAACAACCTAATGAAGATTAAGGTTCTAGAGGAAGAACTTGAATATTTAAAGGTCAAACTAGAAGAGGCATCAAAGGCTATTCCCCCTCCAATCCTAGAATTTGAAGCTGATGTGACTCTGGTGATAGAACATATGTTAGGAATAATCCCAAGAGATAACTGAAAGGGGGGGGGGAGTGGTGAATCAATTATCTCCAAGATTCAATTCTTTATCCAATTAAAGTACATAATAAAATTAAGCACATACACAATATGATAACACTTAACACAACACCACAATTTGGTTATGGGGAAACCCAAATAGGTAAAAACCCTGGTGGGAATTAGCACCCACTATAAACTGTACTAGAGTATAATGATCCCTGTTAGAAGATCTTACAACCCTGTTAGGAGTTGATATTTACAATGCATGAAGTACAGTGACCTAGTTAAAGGTCAGACCTTGTTACGTGTCTTTTACAATTAACCTTGTTAAAGGTGAGGACACACTATCTGGGAGCACACTGCTCAAATGGTGAAAGATGCAACCTTCTGCATAATAGATGCGCACTATATCTAGATCTTGGTAAGCTGGAAAGTAGACCCACTATCTTGATCACTTCCAATGAATAGAATATACTCTCTTATTCTTCATGTAGATCTTCAACTGATGATTGACTGTCTTAGTACAATCGCATCTTCTGCTCTCCTCTCACAATCTCAATCACACTTAGAAATCACAACTGATTGGCTATAAGTATCTTCTTCCAAATGATATAATCAAGTTAGCCTATTAGAAACTTCTTGAAATCATATTATAAAAACAATATGACTCTTTTCTAACATTTCCTATGGCTAAACAAAGCACGCAACACAGATAGGACCGCACAACTCAATATGAGTAGACATGTCGCTTTACACAGTCGGGTCCAACAAATTAATTGAAACTTTATTCTCATGGTGAAATACGTTATGCACTCTTTAAAAAAATTACTAACTCATCACCAAACATGAATCCAAACACACATATCAAAATGATAGGTGTAACTATTAAAACAATATAAACAATGTCGGCTCCATCAGACAAACTTTGGAAACTATAACTGGTAAATAGAAACATCATAAATCCATTTGTACTACACTGATAACTATGTGTCCATGAACATAGCATCATAAACATGTCTTATACATAAATATAAATGTGCAAGGCTCCATCATAACCATACTAAAAATCACATACAAAACTCTTCTTGTAGCACTATCAGGAACACTACTGATCTAAACAACTGCACAACTATCTATACTCAAAATCAACCTTGGTGTTTATGATATCATGTTGAGAACATATCTAAGAAAAATATGCTCAAGGCTCTCTACATAAGTATTCAACACACATTGCTTACTGATGAAGGGTGCTCCCTTTAATACCACAAACACATAACAGAAATAGAGAAACAACAACAATTTGCAAGAACATAAAATGGGCTTCTTATTATCTCCACAAATGTGGAATTACAAACTTTTAGAATTACAATATGCAAAGCCAAATGGGCATTTCCCTTAAAATATTCTATAGGACAAAGCCTCAAATTATTACCTAGATCTACTACCTAGAACTATCTCAAGCTGCCTAAGACAATACTACAGCCTTCCTTATATAGGTAATTTTCCACCGCCTAGGAAGGTTCCAGAATTTTAGCCAACAAGGCCGACCAAACTTAGAATTATTTTATTTTACAATTTTATTACATCAAAGTTGGCTCAAAATAACTTTTGAAACCCAAACAAAAATTTTGAAGTAAAATCATTTTCCGCCATTTCAGGTGACCCAACTTTTGAAGACCATAAGTCATCGCCAGTTGACCCGATTGACTATTATAACTATTAGGGATTTTTATTGTAGGACATAAAATGATGCTTGAACTTGTCTTCCTTGAGACTGATTCCCACAAGAGAAAGACCTAATTGTTGATGACTAGATAAGATCCTCCTTTGTTTTTGAGATCCACAAACTTAGGCAAGTATTACCTTTTAATGATGACTGTCTTTGCAGTATTCTTATGAGTGGACACTGACCAGCTTCTAGTCTTCTTAATGCATAAACCTATAGAACACTTTGCATATGACTGTAATCACTTTAATGCAAACTTTAACCAGACAAAGTGTGACTATAAGTGAAGCAATAATCAGTGCTTTAAGGATTCTCATCCTTCTTCCTTTTAAGGAGGGACAACCTAATATGATTCTCTCTTTGCAAAATCAAGAAATATGAAATAAATGCCCTAGGCATAGTCCATTCTATCAAGTGCAACACACATAAAAATAAAAAGGTATTGATAAATAATGTGAATGTTTCAACTTCTTTGAGATCGATGAAAGATACAATTGTGAGGAACAAATACCAAACCGGTGCCTAATCTTAAGGGCAATAGAGTCACAATGCAAATCAACAACTAAACCCTAATAGAAACACAACAATATGCCTTACACACTACTACAACTCCAAATAGGTTTCCTTACAAACTATTCTGTTAACCAAATATTGTTATCATCAAAGATCCATACAAATATATTTACTCTCCAAGATGAAATATAAGCACATTTAATTCTTTCCTTGAAAGAAGCTCATAAAACAGTCAAGCAGGTTGCTTTACAACTGGTGTATTTCAAATGCCTAACATGAAAAACATATAAGAGTAAAATACATAAGCAAAGAGACAACAACAATATATGGTAGAAGTTGCATTGTATTTGTATTAAAATCAACTTTCCACTTACATTCACAATTCCATTACTCAGAAGACCAGACAAAAAACTTGGTGATCTACTCCTAAGCAATCTGGTTCTATTTTCTATATCCTTTCAATCTCTACTCCCCCCCCCTTTTTTTTTTACCAACCCTTTACAAAATGAGTTTTTAACTCTTTATAGCCTTTTCACAACCACCTTGGAATTCCCTCATTAATGGGAATGCAACAAGCTTTGGGTGGTTGGAAAAACTAACTCCTATTAAACATAAAAATACAAAAAAATATACAACCAACCTGCAGGTGGTGAAAGGACAAGACTTCCTTGGATTATGGTACATCTTTGGCTGCTCAAAAACTAACATCCTCAACTATAAATATTTATGATAGCTCCTTGATTTTAATGAGACATGGTGAACACCATTTTAGGCTAACCTACACCATTCTTGAATGATAGCTTATCAATCTTGTATTCCTTGGATTAGGTGTCAGGTGTGTTAGATGTCCTTTTCAATCTTCATCCAAAATATCCAAATCAACTATGGTAGATCTAGCCTTTTTGGGCTTTGTCTTTTCATCCCATGCAGTTACCTTTCCTCTGACAGCCAATTAAAACCTTGGACAAGTTGTAGTTGGGATTTTTGTCTCTTCCATCTGGCATCCATAATTTCCTTAACATCTGACACAAATTTGGTGATGTCAACCTCTGCCTTGATGGCTTCATCTAAGGCCTTATTGAAACTCTCTAAATCAACATCATTATTCTCACCTAAAAATGCCTCTTTCCTAGGCAGTAGAAGATCAGCCTCCAATCTCCAATTATCAAGGTTGTTTATTGTCCCATCTATACTCAAAATTGAGGGGATGAATCTGTTGGTATAGGAGCTAAGCATGGCTATCTTAGCCTCAATCAAATTTGCCTTACCCTTGAAAAGTGGTAGAATGGCTTTAATTTTGTCAATCTCCTCACCAACTCCTACAACTGTCTCTGGTATGTCACTCACCATAGATTGAGAAAAAAATCAATCTCTCAAAAAGTGGTGCCCTAATAGACCACACTGTATGAAACTCACTCAAAATCTGCACATAACTGTTGACCTCCTTTTGCAATTCTAGAAATTTTCCATAAGCATTATAAACTAGGTCAAATTTATCCTTGATTGTGTTCAACTTGTGCTGCAAAACACTCAATAGAGCTTGCAATACTGCCTCATTCTTTTCATCATTGATCTTTTTCAATTCAGCTACCACCTCCTCATCTATCATTCCTTGTGCTTCTATTGCCGCTGGCTGTTTAGGAGGTGCAGGGGTTACTACAGGGGTATTTATAATTTGCAATTGCAGTTCCTCTGCCGGCTTCTCTAATGCTATGAATTTTATTATCTGCAAGTCCCTATCCTTTACTAGGGCATTGTAGTGCTCCAAGAGGTTGCCATATCTCTTTGATATCTATTTAGTTTTATCCTCATTTAATCTTGCAAATTGGGTCAAAACCTAAGAAATTTCTAGGTCCCCTATATTGTGGATCGACCACACTATTTTATCTCCCTCCATTTGTTATTTTACATTCAAAATTTGTGGTTTCTTGTCTTTTGGATATAGACTCCACATGGCCAAGGCCTGAATTTTTGGGCTATACCCAAATCCTCTTATTATGTCCCCTACTTGGGTCTCAGAAGATAGAGTAACATCTTCTTGTCTCTTTATTTGAGCTATTATGAAGTTAGTATACAAACTCCACCCTGGCACAAGAAACATATTACTTTTTCTCACTAATTCCCTGGCCTCATCTGGCGTAAGATTTTCCTCCTCGGGGTCATATTCCTTCAATTGTTGCAATACCTCATTTAGCACTTGATCCTCCTTAGTTATTTGTACACTTGAAGCCACCTATTCCTACTTATTCCATAACAAGAAACTTTTGAATTCCTTAGAATTCACAAAACTATCATCCTTCATGAAGGCATCTTGCTCAATTAATCTTTCATCCTGGCCTAAAGCTAGAGGCAACTCTACATCTTCTGTTTCATACTTCTATTTCCTTTTAGCCTCTCTGACTGCTTTCCTAATTTCATGGTGATGAAAGCTAGTCCCTATGTAGAGGGAACTCACTCTATCTTTCTTCCTCCTCTCTGAAGGCTCACCAGTTAACAACTTTTTCTTTTTCTTTTGAGGCTCAGCAATATCCTTAGAATTGGGCAATTCAGCAAGATCTACATTTTCTTTCTCCTCCCCAAGCCCTTCGGCCATTGGTTGTTCCATATTGGGTGGACTATATATGGGGTAACCACCATCACTATCCTCATCACATTCTGATTCTGAATGGGCCTTTTTGCACTGATTAGCATCATCAATTTGATCCTTCATGGATTCAACAAGTGTGTCAAATTGAGCCATCATTTGCTCAAGTCTTTGGAGGTAAGGCAAAGTGGGAAAGAAACCCCCAAATACCAATCCTTTTCCTTTAAACTCCTTCTCAATTCTATGTAAAAGATCCAATTGCCTAATTCTTTTCTCCACCTCATCATCCTCAATTATGTTTCTGATCACATCTTCTTCAGGATACTCCTCATGTAGCTTATTGAAAGGAATGGTAGGCATGTAGTATTTCCTTACAATAGCCATGAAACCTTCTGTATCCACATACCTATGTGGTGCTGCAAACATCCTATACTTCTCTAACCAATCATTTACTTTACTGAATGCTCCCTTTCCAATTGTAATATAATGCACCCTGAAGTGCCAAGGAGTGAGAGTCCCCTTTCTATGGGAAGCCAAGTGTTCTCTTTCTATCAACATGAGTTGCTAGACAAACTCTAGAAATGCAACTCTTGGTGGTACATAGAATGGGAATAGATGAGGCTGAGGGCATCCATAAACCCTAATCATTGTATAGCTTATCTCATAGTAAATATCTCCCCAATTGTGACCCTTGGTCCAATTATGAATAAATTGTTGGGGTCTCTCCAACTACAGGACCGTGGTGGGTAATCTTGTGCAATTCACACCCAAACTCTAGAGAATGGGGAACACGATCCAGTTCTCAAAGGCACTAAAATATCTCCTAGGGCATGAAGGGCTCCATACTCCTAACCAGAACTATACTGGGTTAGGCTGTCCATTCCACATCATTTGTGGTTTGAGATCATTCAAATTTATTAAACCATAATTGTGATACACAATTAGATGCATCAGCAGGGAGTAATGCATCAACCTGGGTTGAGAACCAGAGGTGAAATTCTTCAAGGATAGCAAACCCTCATGTATCTTGTTTATGATATGACCAATAAAGTCATACCCTTTGCTCACCATACGGCTTTGTGAATCCATCACCAGCATCAAAATGTCAGATGTAATCCTCTCAGGACCCACATCAATTCCCAAAACTTGGCATATCCCATATGCAATGTATTTCATGTAAAAATTTAGGTCTTTGTAGGCATACGGAATCAATTCAGCCATACGTGCAATATAGTTTTTATTCTCCTTAGGCATGTGATTCTTAATCTCCCTGGAGACAAAAGCAACCTCTCTGACGTATCTATTTGCTAAAGCTTGTAAGTTGATTTTTGTGGCCATTGGAAACTGAATCCCAAAAGCATTCATGAAAGAATTTCAGTCTAAGATTATCAAGGGTGAACCATCCTCTTTTCTAATGGTCTTTGAGAGAGGATCATATCTCCGAGATAACATGAGGAGCAAGTCTACATCTAGAAAAACCTCTGGGACAATCAACTTGGCCAACCCTGAAGTCCAAGGGTTTGAAACCGGTATGACACTATCACGGTTCTTGTAGAAATATGTAAATAGGCACATGCCTATGATTTCTAAAGTTTTAGCATCCCTACAGTAAGCTAAGTCATCGACAAAAATATCATCACTGACCTTCTTGTTTTGAGAAGAACCAGGTAAGAGAGTGAGGAATTCATCTGAAAAAATTTCCTTTACTTTCTCCTTCGATCCCCAGCTGGTAGAAGCTCCGCTTGCTATTGTCTAACTCATCCTAACTGTAGCTCTGAAAATTCCTCTACAAATTCACTGATCACATTGCAAGTTTGGAAAGCTCAGAAAACCTAACACTCTGTACTTCTCTAATAAGCTTCGTAACTCTCAAATGAGCTGCCTCTAGTTGTTTTAACTTGCAGCATTGAATGTGCCACCACCTTCGACATCTCTAGCCAACAAAAGGTCACTTCTACCATTACTTCAGCGCGCACAGGGTTTCAATTTACTAGTCGTAGCTGAGAAATTTTAAATTTGAACATTCCACAATTTGGTGACTGAAGAAAAAGACACATAGTCACTTTACAAATTTGGTGCTTTAGAAAGGTATTTTGAGATCTGGCGACTAAGAGGAAATCTCGTAGTCGCGGAATACTTTTGACTTTTCAAACTTCATTCTGAGATCAAGTGACCCGGCCATTTGGAGATCTAGTGATTGAAGAAAGTGATACATTAATTTATTCTATTCTAAGAATTGGAGACCATAGTGATGAAGGGTACTCCCCTTTATACCACAAACATATAATAGAAATAGAGAAACAACAACAATATGCAAGAAAAAAAAATTGGCTTCTTATTATCTCCACAAATGTGGAATTACAAACTTTTAGAATTATAATATGCAAAGCCACATGGGCATTCCCTTACAATATTCTATAGGACAAGCCTCGAATCATTACCCAAATCTACCCAGAACTGCCCTAGACAAAACTACGGGCCTTCTCTATATAGGCAATTTCCACCACCCGAGAAGGTTCCAGAAATTTAGCCCTTAGGGCCGACCAAACTTAGAATTATTTTATTTTACAATTTATTACATCAAAGTCGGCTCAAAATGACTTTTGAAACCCAAATAGAAATTTTGAAGGAAAATTATTTTCTGCCATTTCAGGTAACCCAACTTCCAAAGACCATAAGTCATCGCTAGTTGACCCGATTGACTATTATAACCCTATTCTGGAAATGCCACAAAGCGCTCTATAGGCTTGACCTATGCAAGCACCCATCACCCAAATTTTTGACCTCATCCAAGGCCTCTAAATCCTTCAAAACTAAGTTTGAATTTTTTGTACCCTGCTTCCAATATAAAAAATCTTCAATATCTTCAAAACTAGACCTGATCTAGCCATGAAACTTTACCAGCAGACTGATACGATTGAGATGAACCTCCACATGTGAAATTAGAACATTCCAAGATCATATGACCAACTTACTAAAAATAGAAAGTTTCCATAAATAGCATCCCTATACATGATACCCCTTATTCAATTCAAAAAAAGAAATATTTTTTGGTGATGCAAGATTGCTCTTACACCCAAGATGCTCTTGCATCACATAGTCAAAAACTATAGTCACGACAATATATTTGTCTTTGAAAACTTTCAGCGATCACCCGACCTAGAGATCTGGTGACAAACCTGAAGTCTCATAATCTCATAAAAATTTGGTTGTTTGACTTATTTCTTGAGATCACTTGACCACCGTTGATCTCATCCTTTAATTCATCTAGCGGTTCATATCAAGTTGTGAGAAGATTTCATAACTAACCGCTTGATCCCGCGACCCCGAGAAAATCATGTCACTGAATCGCTGAAAGCTTACTACTTAACTATCAGGAACTTGAGATCACATGACCACACAGTCACTACATTACTGAATACAATCATAACCATAGGGCCAAAACACTGCATTAACCCGCACTTGACCTCGGGCGAATCTGGAGACTTGGTGACAAAGACTTCTCGCTAAATCTCACAATCTTTCACTTAACTGGGGTTTAATCCCGAGAACACATGACTGAGGCATTCTCCAAGTCATGAGAATATTTCTTCACTCTGGGTTAAGACTGGAGATCAAGCACCATCCACATGATAAAAAATCATCAATGGTTCTCATTAAATCTAACAATCTTTTGTCACCTAACTACCACATTCAGAGATTTGGTGACAACTGTGTCGCATAATAACTAACTGCCAGAGAGATCGCCAACAACATCGGGAGATCACATGACCAACAGAACTCTCAATCACTGAATAGAAAGATAAACCATCATATTATTACAAGATCTAGAGACAACTGCCAAGGAAGACTGCTGTTCCATCTCGAGATTCAGTGACCAAAGAGAAAACTCATGATTGCTGAATAAAAGGTCACTTAAATAAATCATTTGAGATCTCCCGACCATAGGAAAAACCAATTTGGAGATTACGCGACTATAGTCCCTTAGTGATGAATCAAATACAATAGTTGCTAGATCTCAAGATTATCATTGTGAGATCTGGAGACTAAAGGTGAAATGCTAAGTCATTAAACACTAAGGAATATTCCAAGAGACTCACAAGAACAGGTGACAAAGGCCTTCAGGCATTCGCTAGACAAATGGGAATATTCCTAAACCTTAAGGAGACTCGACGACTAAGAGGAAAATAGAAGCGCACATGCAAATTTGAGACTTAAGTCATCCGATAAAGTAACAGAGAATTAGAATGCTGACGACCTAAACTAGGGTTTTTATGATTTTTCAAAGGCAATTAGACCTAGCAAACCCTAAAGACTACAATTTTTTCAAGATCATCCATGAATTTAGGGCAAAAAACAAAAAATGAGATTTCTAACCAACAATAACCCCATTTCGGAAAGGGCGTGAAGTGCTCTATAGGCTTGACTGGCGCAAGCACTTGTCACCCAAATTTTCAACCTCATCCGGGGCCTCTAAAGCCTTCAAAACTGAGTTCAAAGTTTCTATACCCTATTGCCAATACTGAAAATCTACAATATCTACAAAGCTAGACTTGATTTGTCAATGAAACTTTACTGGCAGGTTGATATGACCAAAATGAACCTCCAGGGAAGAAATCAAAACATTCTAAGGTTGGATGACCAACTTACTCAAAATAGAAAGTTTCCATAAATAGAAGCTTTGCACAAGATAGCCCTTATTGAATACAAAAACAAAAATATTTTTGGGTGATACAAGATTGCTCTTACACCTAGGATGCTCTTGCATCACTTACCATATGTTTTCATCAATGAAAAATATACATTCAACATTGGCTTGCTGGAAAATCTCCAACAATCTCCCCCTTTGGCATTGATGGCAACATATGGAATGGAAAACACCACCAATCAAAACATACAATGATTTTATAACATTCTCCATTTCCTCAACAAAAATTCCCCAAGGATGAATTCTCCATCTACTGCTAAATGCTCTAAATATCAACTGATGTATCTTCTTACTGTATACTCCCCCTTACTTCATACTCAACTATTTTGTTTTTCATGACTATATAAATACTCCCCCTTTGACATCAATGGAAAATGGCACCAAAACAAATAAGCACTGGTACTACTCCTGAAGTAGAGTAGTCAACCATTCATTAGCCACTAAGGACTGATGGACTACTACAAACTCTAATCAGATCCAGGGTAGGGAATAACTCTGAGCTTCTCCCCGAGATACTCAAATGTATCCTTCGGTAAAGGCTTTGTGAATATGTCTGCTAGCTGTTCTTTTGTGTTCACATAATCAAAATTTACTTCTTTTTCTGCAACTTTCTCTCTTAGGAAGTGATATTTTATCTCAATATGTTTTGTCTTTGCATGCATCATAGGGTTCTTTGACATATTAATAGTTATAGTGTTGTCACAATGAATAACAATAGGATAATCAATCTAAATTACAAAATGTTTTATCATTTTCTTGATCCACACAATTGTAGAACAATTTAATGCTACTACTACAAACTCTACTTATGTTGTTGACTAAGAAATACAATTTTGCTTCTTGCTTGTCCAAGTAACAAGTCTATCTCCAAGAAATACTGCTCCTCCTAAGGTACTCTTTCTATCATCAATGCAACCTACCCAATCTGCATCTATATATACATGAAGTTTTACATTCTCTGAATTAGGATACCATAAACCATAGTCTATAGTTCCTTTGAAATATTTGAATATCCTCTTTACTACCATAAGATGACTTTGTTGAGGTTCTGCTACAAATCTTCCAACAATACCAACTACATTAGAAATATCTAGTCTAGATTGAGTAAGATATATGAGTTTACCAATCATAGGCTTATACAAGGTCTTGTCTACTACTATTGAATCATCTTTTTTTAAAAGGTTGCTCCCTATTATCATAGGGGTACTTACTATCTTACAATCATCCATCTTGAATTTCTTCAATATTTCTTTCACATACTTAGACTGGTTAATGAAAATACCTTTGTTTTTCTACTACACATTCAGTCCCAAAAAGTACTTGATAGGTCCAATCATGCTCATTTCAAATTCTCTTTGCATCTCTTTAGAAAATTCTGCACTAAGCTTTTTATTACCACAAAAAATAATGGCATCAACAAAAATAGCAACTAGTAATAATCCTTCAGGTGTCTCTCTTATGAATAAGTTACAATCTGTTGCTCCTTTCTTGAATCAAATCTTAGTCAAGTAACCATCTAGTCTTTCATACCATGGTCTAGGGGCTTTCTTAAGTCCATAAAGGTCTTTCTTCAGTCTGCATACCATATCAAGTTTGTCTGATAAAGTAAATCCTTCAGGCTTCTCTATGTAGACTTTTTCCTTCAACTCTCCATTCAGAAATGCTAACTTGACATCCATATGATATACTTTAAAGTCTTTGAATGTTGCATAGGATAGAAATAACTTTATGGCTTACAATCTTCTTATAGGGGAAAATGTATTATAATAATCAATTCCTTCTCTTTGTGCATATCCTTTACATACTAGTCTTGCTTTGGTCCTTACTACTGTACCATCTTCATTCATCTTTTTTCTGAATATCCACTTGGTTTCAATCACATTCTTTTTACTAGGTCTAGGGACCAATTCCCATGTATCATTCTTAACTATCTGATCTAGCTCTTCTTTGATTGCTTCATACCAATCTGAATCATTACAATCATCTTCAACACTTAAGGGTTCAATTTGTGAAAGTAAACATACCGCTTCATCAACTATTGAAATTTTTGCCTTTGATCTTGTCATGACTTTTCTGTTGTGATCTCCAATGATATCTTCTTTTGAATGGTATCTAGATGTGAATTTTGGAACATTAGGTGTGGCTCTCTCATCTATCTTTTGTGATTCTTCTTCACTTGTTTCAAGATCATTGAATAATACATCAATGCTGTCAAACATTTATCAACAATTATTTCTCTACAGATAGGACTAGGTTCTTCTTCAATCATAGGCACATAATCATGATATCTATCTTGAATCTTAAACTTTTTATCAATCTTTACATGTGCACTTTCAATCATCTTCTTCACTCTTAAGTTAAAATATATATAAGCTTTTCTTTTAGTAGAGTAACCAAGAAAAACACCTTCATCACTTCCATCAAAATTGCCAATAGCTTCATCTCTCTTGATGTAGAACTTGCTTCCAAAGATTCTGAAGTATTTTACTATAGCTACATTCCCAAACCATAGCTGATAAGGTGTCTTGTATTTTCCTGACCTTAATTGAATTCTATTGATAGTATAGACTACAGTATTGACCACATCTCTCCAATAGGCATGTGCAACTTTTCCTTCAATCATGATGGTGCACATTGTGTCAAGTATGATCCTATTTCTTATTTCTATAATTCCATTCTACTGAGGGGTTCTCAGTGCACTTACCTGTCTCTTTATCCCATGTTCTTTGTAATACTCATAAAACCTATTAGAGGTAAATTCTCCTCCTCTATCTAATCTCATAAATTTTATTTTTAATCTAGACTTATTTTCAACTTTAGCTTTGAATATCTTGAACTTCTCAAATGCTTTAGATTTATCTTTTAAGAATGCAACCCACATAATTCTAGAATAATCATCAACAAACAAAATAAAGTACCTTTCACCATTTTATGATCTTGTTTGAGTTGGTCCACATTGGTTTGTATGTATTAGATCCAATTTGTTCTCTATTGAATTATGCTTTCTTCTGAATAAATTCCAAACATGTTTTCCCCTCACACATTCCCTGCATATTGTATCAACTAGTTTTGCAATGCTAGGAAGGTCTCTTACTACCTTTACATTTCTTATCTTTAATATATTGTCCAAATTTATGTGATATAGTCTTTTGTGCCATAACCAACTATCATCTACTTTACCAACAAAATAACTTGCTTCTAAATTGAGCTGAAAAACATTACTATTTGTCTTTGAACCTAATGCAATGATTACCCCTTCTTTCTTATTAATGATGAACTTATTGTCTTTGAATTACAATTAATATCCTTTTTCAAGTAAATGTCCAAAACTTAGTAGTTTATGCTGCAAACCATCAACATATAGAACATCATCAATGTTATTCTTTCCATCCAAGGTGATAGCTCCTCTACCTATAATAGGATTAGGAGTGTTGTATCCAAATATAACCATGTCACCTTTGTGCTTATCTAGATGTACAAATCAATCTTTGTCTCCTATCATGTGATGTGAACAACCTATTATACAATAAGTTTGAACCCTTGTTTCAAGCTCTCATAGTCTTGATAACCTATTATAACATGGGAATCATCTCCAGGTTGTGGGACCTATGCTAACTGAGATGAGACCTCCAGGTTCTAGGCTGGTTCCTCTTGGATAATCACGTTAATATTCTTTTAGACATGAAAGCAAAAAATTTTGTGGGAAAGGGATAGAATGAATGCTTGGAAAGGGAAATGACTGAAAGCAAACTACCTACTAGGTGATACACCGAAATTAGGGTTTGGATCTTAGTATAGAGGATGCAATAATGACCAACTCAGGTCTAGGAGATCACAACTCACTAAATAGGCTTGCATAAGTATTTCATAGAAGGGTTTGCAATAGAAAGAGGCTATTTAGGGAAAGAAAGGATTTCACAAACAATAGCATTCCTAAGGGATTTAGAAACAATTTATGACCTGCAAACAAACATTCACCTCTACAACTCGGTATAGGAATGAGATAGATAGTTAGGGGGTTGAGGTATACCCACAAGAGCATTCAAATCAAATCACCCATAATAATACACAAAATTGCAGAAAGAGAGAGGGATCATGAACCCTAAGATACCACCAAAAACATCATATACTTTGATTCAATAAGAGATAATTTAGACAAGGAAGCATAGGGACAGAAAAGATGTCTCAAAATACCTGTACAATATTTGAATCATCAATGAAAGATTTACAACTGTAGAAGCCAGAGGGCAGAAAAAATGGCACAGATAACTCTCAAGAAAGGTGAATTTCTTTTACAATTGTCCAACTCTAAGCTCAAAAGCTCCAAAAAAAAACAATATATACATACTCAACTACACGTAGGTAGGAGTCAAAAACCTAACTAGGGTTACAAGATTTTATATTAGAATAATATTAACCCCAATCCCATCAAATCTAATCATAAATATTACTTCTACAAATATCTCAACCTATCAAATATTCATCTTTGCGTGCCCATCCCTATACTGAAATCAACCTGTAGACAAGAAACCTAGGTTCACCAACCTTCTTGCAACAAAGTCTCACCATGAATGCTCTAAATCTGATCCTGAAGATATTTGGGCTTAAAATGATTAACCCTACAAAAGGTGGCACTAAGCTCATTAAAGCCTCAACATGACATGGTACTCTATAAAATTTGTAGCACCGACAATCGAATTATCTATCATCATCCTTCAAACCATCCTTGTCCTGAAGAATTAAATCCCAGCTACTCAAAATGTCATGCATGGCCACAAAAATGCAAACCCTAGCAAAAACCTTCGTAGAAGATTTGAATTCAAATGGTAACAGCTAGCAGAGCTTCAAATTAAAATGCAATCATCGATGTGAAATTTCCCCGATAGATGAATGGCTGTGATGCACCTTTTAAAATAGTCTAAAACCCTTTTGACAAGTCAAATGCCACTGTGGAAGTCAACAGCCAATCAGAAGTGAGAAAATTAGCATGACAAGGTAGACCTTGGACCCACGGCCCTGAGAGTGCATCAGATGGTTGTTGTTATACTACAATGTTAAGGGATGACCGTCTTGATGAAATGGTATAACGACAACTACAAGATCAAATCAAGTGTTAAATGCTTTGAAGAAGACTAACCCCATGATCAAAATCCATGTTGCACACTCACCAACCAATCAAACACTACCAAACGGATACACATCACATTCTTTTTGACATCAGACCCATTGCAACTGAGATTCCAATCTAATGGCAGGTGCGTGATCTCATAGGGTTAGAAGATTCTATGAGATCATACAACCACCATAGATCTTAGCCTTTCTAACACATCTGCAGAGCCTCTGACATGGTCCCACTGATAGATTTCCACATCACCAGCTCACGACCAATCAAAAGCTTTACACATTAGCCCATCTAACAATGCAGACCCACGACCTTCTTTATCTTTATCAGATGGTTGTCATTATACTACCAACTTAAATAGCATGCATCCTACCTTGGTGGTATAATGATGATCGTCAATCCTACTCAAAACTTAATCCTTTGAGGAAGCTGACCCCACTGACAAACTTCCACTTGTTCAAAACCCCAGCCAATGAGGAGCGAGCACATCAAAAAAGAGGATCCACTATCAGAGCCATGGTAGTAAAGCAGCATCAACAAATGTCACATGATCACAAGGGAAAGGAATATTCCTTGCAAACATGTGACAACCATTAGCTCTTTGAGGAAAGATAGCCACCGGGCCTTGATGACACCTCTCCATGTCACCAAACTCATGGCCAACTAGAAACAGACACCTCGAACTACGTGGCAATGGGCCCACTAACAATTGAACTCTACAGATAGAAAGATCAATGATCGTCACAAGATCTCATGGAATCTTTAGAGGCCATGACATCATGTGACAACCGTCAAATCTAGAATCTTGACTTTAGCCGCTAAGTAGGGACCGCCAACTCAAAAGGTAACCACTTGCCAAATCGCTAAGTGTTAGGGCTTTGACTGTCGAGAATCTGAGATTTGGCAACTGAAGGAATTAAAGTGCATGTGGAAATTGATGGAACCTAAGTGGTCGATAAAGTTAACTACAAATTATAACAAGGCTTAGGGTTTTTTGAGGGTTTGGGCAAATAAAGGCTAGTTTTATGAATTTTTTAAAGGGTTTTTTGCACCTAGCCAAAGACCTAGAAACCATTGTAGAGGCCAGAGGAAAAAGAGCAGAGCCATGAAATTTTCAGGGATGCTTGGCAGGGTAAAAATAAAAACTTGGGGATATATTTTAGCCAAATTTTTATAGAATAGGAAAATTATGGTAACATTTTGGCCATTTCTATTGGATGTTAGCCTACTAGACATGGGAAATTAGTGGCCTATAAAAAATCCATTGGGCATGGGGTCACTACAGGAACACAAAACTTTGACAGAGACAAACTTGTGCACAAGCACTTCTTGGAAAGTAGGAAACTAACCTAGAAAATAGGGAAAGAATGCAGAAAAACACATATTTACAAGAATTTACAGAGAGGGATTAACCTCAAAGTAGGGCTTCAAGTGGAAACCATTCACTAATGTAGGCAAGGGAACTCCTTCAAGAGTTGATAGCTAGAAATCATTAGATCCCTTGCACTCTATTATAACAAATGGTCCACTCCAAAATGAATCAAATTTTGTATGTCTGCCATGCCTTGATTTGAACTCATCCTATTTGAGGACTACATCCCCAACTTTGAAATTTCTGTTCCTGGCTCTTTTATCAAATCTTTTCTTTGTTTGGATCAGATGGAATTCCATATCCTACATTGATTTGTCTCTAATCTCTTCCAACTCCATCAACTAAGCATATCTGATCTGCAAGGGATCTCCTTCAAATAGGGCATACTGAGTAGCCAACTCCAAAGCTGGCAATTCAATTGAGATAGACAACTTGGCCTCTTTTCCATACACTAACACATAAGTAGAATTCCCAATAATCTTCTTTGGAATAATTCTATCTAGCCATAAGGCAGACCTAAGTTTAGTATGCCAATCCCTCTGGTTGTCTTGTAGAGTCTTCTTGATTATCTTAATCAAATTCTTATTTGTTGATTCTACCAAACCATTGCCTTGGGGGTAGTAATTGGAACTGGTATTCAGATAGATGCCATTCTTGACTACCCACTCTGAGACTTTGAGGCCTATGAATGCTAATGCATTATCTAAAATTATTGAATCTGGAATGCCAAACCTATGAATTATATCATCATAAAAACTTAAGACAACACTCTCATTGGCTTCTTTTAATGTAAATGCCTCTGTCCATCTGGTGAAGTAATTTTTTGTAGTGATTATCCACTTATGGCCTACACTAGATGGAGGATTGATCATTCCAATGAAATCTATACCCCACTTCATGAAGGGTTTCTCTGTTCTAACTGGCTGTAGGGGCAAGGCTGCAAGCCTTTCCTTTCTTGCAAACATGGCACACTTGATGCATTTCCTCACATATTCATGACTATCCTTAAAGATAGATGGCCAATAGTATCCAGCCCTCATGATTTTAAAAGTAGTAGTCCTAGGAGAAAAGTGACCTCCAGAAGGTCCATCATGAAACTCAAATAGGACATCAGCTATCTTTTCTGAATCTATGCATCTTAAAAGGACACCACTGTGATCCTTTCTAAAAAGAACTTCATTTATCAGAAAAAAAGGAATAGATTGTAACCTATAATACCTTCTTTTTTCTGAATTTAGGCTTGGAGGACATTGTCCTATCTTCAAGTAATTGATCATTTAGGCAACCAACTTGTTGCCTTGGCTTGTTCTTCTATAGAATGCACAACCAAAGATGCATCCATTTGCTCTGATTTCTTTGAACTCTCATCTTCTACCAAATGCTCACAAAGACCTCTTCCTCTAACTAGCTTGGTAGTTTGAATATCTATGTCATATTCCATCACCTTGGTGATCCAACCAACTCTTTTCTCATTCAGGTCCTTGGAAAGAAAAAATTCTTTGACACTTGGATGAGTAACTTTCAAGTGTACCTTTCTATGAGTCAATAGATATCTAAACTTTTTAAGGCTCTTCACCACATCAAGTACATGTTTCTCTACAAAAAAGTATCTCTATTCATACTCTTCTAAACCTTTGCTAAAGAAAGCAATAGGCTACTCCAATCCATCTAAATTTTCTTCAGTCAATATTGCAGATATAGCATCATGGCCTCCATAAGAATAAAGGATAAAATCCTTACTAAAATTTGGGTTTAAGAAGGTAGAAGCTTTTGTTAAGGCCTCTTTGATAGCTTGGAAATTGAATTTCCCTTCTTTGGTCTGACTAAAAGCTGTACTCTTCTTTAAGATGGTTGTCAAAGGCTTTAGCAAATCTGCAATGTTAGGCAAGAACCTCCTAACAAAATTAATCTTTCCTATGAAATATTGGATACTTTTCTTGTGATGTGGAAATGGTAGCTCTAAGATAGCTGCAATTCTCTCAGGATCTACTATAATTCCTTCTTTGGATACTACATATCCTAACAATTTTCCTTCATGAACTGCAAACACACATTTCTTGGGATTAAGAGATATCCCAAATTCTCTACATCTTTCAAAGATCTTCCTCAAATGTTTGATGTGATCTGCTGCATGTTTTGAATACATAGTTATGTCATCCAAGTAGACCAATACACACTTGTACTTGAGGCTTTTAAAGGCCATATCCATTACCTTTTGAAATGTAGCACCTGCATTTGACAAACTAAAGGGCATCTTTTGATAAGCCATGGTTTCCCACTTGGTTGTAAATGCAGTCTTGTATTGATCCTCTTCATTCACCAAGATCTGATTGTATCCTGAATAGCCATCCAATAATGAAAATCTCACAGATCTAGAGACACATTGTAAGATTTACTCCATAGAGGGTAATGGGTGGCAGTCTTTTAATGAAGCCCTGTTAAGATCCTTGAAGTCAACACATAACCTTAGCTCCCCATTCTTCTTCCTAACAGGAACAAAGTTGGAAACCCAACTAGTATGCTTGATGGGGTAGATGATACCACTTTCTATCAATTTGAGTACTTCTTTATGCATGAGTGGCTCAAGCTTGGGATTAACAGGCCTTTGCTTTTGCCTTACTAGTTTGGCATTAGGTTCTAACTCAATAGTGTACTAAGCAAGGGCTGGGTTAAAACCTTTGAGGTCTTCATATTGCCATGCAAAAACATCACTGAATTCTTTGAATAATTGGGTATAAGCTTGCCTTTCCAATTCAGTGTTTACCTTCCCAAATTGTAAGCTCTTACTTGGCTCCAACTCTAATTCAACACAATGTTCTTGTTGAACTACCAAGCTAGCTTTGTTCTTCTTAATTTCATCATCCTTGTTGAAGACAGTCTCTAAGGTGACAAGACCTCTAGGCATCTTATTAGACTTGAGTTGTATCACTTTATCACCATAATTTTGTGATAGCCTATCTTGATTGTACTCTAAAAAAACATCTTCTTCAAACAAGAATTGCAGAATTTGTTCATCATTATCAAACACTTGCCAATTGACATCATTATTAGGAATAGAGGGTCTGACAATCACTTTGATATGCTATTGATCTACCTCTTTTGAAATGCTATTTGGAATGTCATACTGAGATCCAATAATAGCTAATCTATTTGCATTTTGATTTAGCTTTCTAGGGATAGCAACAATATTGAAAGCATGAAAATCTTCAATTGCATCCCAAAATCTATGTTTGTATGCCTTCAAAGTGTCATTTTTGGTTGCACTTATCCCTCTTACTTGGCTGAAAACTAACTCACTGTCACCATAAAATTTTAAGGCCTTAAGTCCTCTTTTTCTAGCCCACTCTAGTCCATTGACTAGACTTTCATACGCTGTAGTATTGATAGTGCAGGAGAAACTAAATCTAAAGGTAGTATAATACCTTACTCCTTTTGGGGACACTAACATAGCACCACCACCAGAACCATGTCTACTTCTAGCTCCATCAAAAAATAGTTCCCAAACCTGATTGTTCTGATCCTCTGAATCAGTGTCTTCTTTGAAAAGGGTCGGCTCTATGGATCCACTTTCTTGTATCAAATAACTTCCCAAACTAAAATCCCAAACAAGATCTTCTTGGGCCTCTGAAGCTCTTTCATCTAGAAGAATATTAGGGATACTTTCTATCTTAGTGTCTGATTCACTAATGGTTTGGAAGTCACTGTTATCAAATATAGGGCAATTTACATTGATGGTATTAGACACATATGGTTCTATATGGTGTGTTGCCAATGGTTCTGATTTAATGGTGACCTTGGTACCATACCTTGTATGAAATAGCATGTGAGACCAGTCAGAAGATAGATAGCCTCATATCTTGGTTGTAAACTCCCTTGAAAGACATATAGCAAATAATGCAGGGAGATCTATAATATATATATCAAGGAGGATGGAAAAATTAGGACTAGCATGAAGGATTAGACTGGTATCCTTGGCCACACCTATAGTATTGACTAAGGATCCATCAAGTTGTGTAACCTTCTTTTGGAAGGGCTCATATTTTAGTCCTAATTGGTCAACCACTTTCTTGGGGATTACAGTGCTAGTGGCTCCACTATCTACCATATAATTATGCACTAAAGATTTTTCAATGATTAAAGATACATAAAAGAGAGGTGGCTTTGAATTCCTACCTTGCATGGTATTGGCCTTGGAGTTTCTACTTGGAGCCTCCTTTTCTTGATCAGTGTTAACCAACACTGGCTTTGTAGCTTCTTTTGTAGGTTAAGGAGTTGTCACTTCAGTCATGGCTTTCTTCAAAATTTTAGGCTGTCCCGAAAGAGCCAAAGAGTCCCACATAGACATGGTGACATTCACCTTCTTCATGTTATCTATGATATTAAAAGGTTTCACAATGTGTAATTTTTGTTGTGCTTTCACTATGATGGGCTCCACCCCTTTAAAATGTTGGCCTTCTTTGCTTGTAATGACAAGAGCCTCCTTAGGTGTGATGGGATCAACTTGCTATAGTGGCTCTGTAGATGTGGTGGCTTTAGCATTGGAATCTTCTCTTTCCATGTCTTGAGCTCTCCTTTTTGCTCTTGTATAAGAAACAAAATCAACTTCATCATTGACTCCATTGAAGTCTAGTTGTTTCCAATTAAAGAGAGCAGTCTCATTTTCTTGTGATTCTTGTTGAGGGACTGATCCATTGGATGAAGCCTCTGATTGAGCTTGTGAGGCATTTTGAACCATTAGAGCTTTTTTTCATCCATCCATTTGAACATGTAGCCCGATTATGAGGCTGATTACAAGGAGAGCACCATTCATTATCCATAGCCATATTATTTTGACTAGGAACCATATCCCTCACTGGATTTGCAAAATTTAGAGGTGCAAGGTTATATGATTGGAATGGTCTTTGATTAAAACTTTGCCTTTGTCCTTGATACTCTCCTTGGTATGGTGGCCTATTTTATTGATAAGGCTTTCCTTGATTTTGATATTACTGATTAGAACCTTGGCCTTGTGGTTGAAATGGTGGTCAAATTCCTTGACCTTGCTTCTTTAGATTTGTGACCTCTTTAGTCAAGGTTTGCAACAAATTTATCATTTCTTGCTGACTGCTCTATTGGCTATTCTTTATCTCTTGCAACTCTTGAGAGAAACTTGTTGTTAGCTCTTGACCACTAGTACTAGCTTGAGGTGCTAGTATGGTAGGAATAGGGGTAAATGGGGGTACTTGTGTAGGTGCAATGTGTTGAAGGCTAGGAAAAATGGGCATTGGTGGCCTTCTAGAAATCATGCCTACTTGGATTAATAGTTCTCAGCCCTGAAAGCTATGTCAAAGGCCTGGGGTAAGGAAGTACCACCAATAGATTGGATCATGATAGAAATTTGACCATTTAGACTTTGCAAGTAGTAAAGGAAAGCATGCTCAGCTGATGGTCTCACAGAGATTGGAATTCTATTCCATGTTTTGAGGAATCTACTATTGTAATTTGTCATTTACTCTTGAGGGTCTCTCTTAATGGTTGTCAACTACTCAACCAAAGACAAGTTATCTAATTTATCCTCAAAATGTTTACTTAATGCATCCCCTAACTCATCCCATGAAGTAATGGAACCAATAGTTAAAGTTCTAAACCATTCAAGAGCCTTACCTTTTAGAGAGGCTGCTAATAATTTTGCGGCCACATCCTCTTGAGTTATGTTGTGTATGCTACAGATGGTGGTCCCATCTCTTATGTGTTCAAAAGTAATAGTTTTCCCTTCACTAGTGAAATTAGGTATACTCTTTAGTGCTACCAAGGAAACATCATGATGTTGAGCAAAGGCTAATGGATTCCCTTGGTTGAAAGGTGGAAAGGCAAACTGCCTAGCCATTGCAGGAGTTGGAATCTAAAGATTAACAACTATATGAGCTATATTTTCTACTGGATTTGAATCTTCTTCTAGATCTATGGTTAGAGATCTACCTATTCTTCTGGAATGAAAGGGAAAAGGTCTCCTTTCTGAGGTATCTAGTGGTGTTGATTGAACTCTCCTTGTAGGGGATGTTCTTTTAGTTTTTATGCCCTTATGACTTCTTTTTGAGGGCAACTCTAAAAATTTAGTGGGCTTTGAGCTCCTAGTCTCAATATTTCTCATAAACTTTGAACAAGGTTGGCCTAGATCTTTGAAATCAGTGGAGTCACTAGATATACTTGATAGAACAATCTTTTAGAAGTTTGTATTATGCAATCTATATATCAGAGATACCATAATTTGAATTTGAATAAACTCTTTTGTAGTCCCACCGAGCATGCCAGAATTGTTATACACTAAGTTTGCACCCTTGTTTCAAGCTCTAGTAGTCTTGATAACATAGTATAACATAGGCATCATCTCTAGGTTGTGGGACCTATGCTAACTGAGATGAGACCTCTAGGTTCTAGGCTGGTTCCTCTTGGATAATCACCTTAATTTTCTTTTAGACATGAAAGAAAAAACTTTTGAGGGAAAGGGATACAAGGAATGCTTGGAAAGGGAAATGACTAAAAGCAAACTACCTACTAGGTGATACACCAAAATTAGGGTTTGGATCTTAGTATAGAGGATGAAATAATGAACAACTCAGGTCTAGGAGATCACAACTCACTAAATAGGCTTGCATAAGTATTTCATAGAAGGGTCTATAATAGAAAGAGGCTATTCAGGGAAAGAAATGATTTTACAAACAATAGCATTCCTAAGGGATTTAGACACAATTTATGACATGCAAAAAAATATTCACCTCTGTAACTTGGTATAGGAATGAGATAGATAGTCAGGGGGTTGAGGTATACCCACAAGAGCATTCAAATCAAATCACCCACAATAATACACAAAATTTTAGAAAGAGAGAGGGATCAAGAACCCTAAGATACCACCGAAAACATCATATACTTTGATTCAATAAGAGATAATTTAGACAAGGAAGCATAGGGATAGAAAAGATGTCACAAAATACCTCTGCAATATCTGAATCATCAATGAAAGATTTACAATTGTAGAAGCCAGAGGGTAGAAAAAATGCCATAGATAACTCTCAAGAAAGGTGAATTTCTTTTACAATTATCCAAATCTGAGCTCAAAAGCTCCAAAAAAAATAATATATACATATTCAACTGCACGCAAGCAAGAGTCAAAAACCTAAGTAGGGTTATAGGATTTTACATTAGAATAATATTCAACCCTAATCCCATCAAATCTGATCATAAATGTTACTTCTAAAAATATCTCAACCAATCAAATATTCATCTTTGCATGCCCATCCCTATACTGAAATCAACCTGCGAACAAGCAACCTAAGTTCACCAACCTTCCTACAACAAAGTCTCACCATGAATGCTCTAAATTTGATCCTAAAGATATTTGGGTTTAAAATGATTAACCCTGCAAAAGGTGGTGCCAAGCTCATTAAAGCCTCAACACGACATGGTACTCTATAAAATATGCGGCGTCGATGATGAAATCATCTATCATCATCCTTCCAACCATCCCTGTCCTAAAGAATTAAATCCCAACTACTCAAAATGTCATGCATGGCTACAAAAATGAAAACCATAGCAAAAACCTTCATAGAAGATTCGAATTCAAATGGTAACGACTAGCAAAGCTTCAAATTAAAATGCAACCATCGATGTGAAATTTCCATAGCAGATGAATAGCTGCGATGTGCCTTTTAAAATAGTCTAAAACCCTTCTGACAAGTTAAATGCCACCATGGAAGTCAGCAGCCAATCGGAAGTGAGAAAATCAGCATGACAGGGAAGACCTTGGACCCACGGCCTGAGAGCACATCGGATGGTTTTCATTATACTGCGATGCTAAAGGATGAGCATCTTGACCAAATGGTGTAACGACAATCGGAAGATCAAACTGGGTGTTAAATGCTTTGAAGAAGACTAACCCCATGAGCCCACTGACAAACTCCACATTGCACACTCACCAACCAATCAAATGTTTCCAAATGGATCCACGTCACATTCTTTCTGACATTGGACCCACTGCAACTAAGATTCCAATCTAACAGTGGGTGCATGATCTCATAGGGTCAGAAGATTCTATGAGATCATATGACCACCATAGATCTTAGCCTTTTTGACACATCTGCAAACTCTCTGACATGGTCCCACTGATAGATTTCCACATCACCAGCTCGTGACCAATCAAAAGCTTTACACATCAACCCATCTGACAACACAAACCCATGACCTTCTTTATCTTCATCGGATGGTTGTTGTTATACCACTAGCTTAAATAGGATGCATCTTACCTTGGTAGTATAATGATGATCATCAATCCTACTCAGAATTTAATCCTTTGAGGAAGCTGACCCCACTAACAATCTTCTAGCTATTCAAAACCCCAGCCAATAAGGAGCGAGCACATCAAAAAAGAGGATCCACTGTCAGAGTCATGGCAGTAAAGTAGCATCAATGGCTATCACATGATCACAAGGGAAAGGAATATTCCTTGTGAACATGTGACAACTATCAGATCTTTGAGGAAGGATAGCCACCGGGCCTCGTTGACACCTCTCCATGTCACCAAACTCACGGCCAATGAGAAATGGACACCTTGGACTATGTGGCAATGGACCCACTGACAACTAAACTCTATAGATAGAAAGATCGACGATCATTGCAAGATCTCATGGAATCTTTTGAGGCCATGAGATCATGCGACAACTGTCAGATCTAGAATCTTGACTTTAGCCGCTAAGCAAGGACTGCCAACTCAAAAGTTAACCACTTGCCAGATCGCTAAGTGTTAGGGCTTTGACCATTGGGAATCTAAGATTTGGCAACTAAAGGAATTAAAGTGCACGTGGAAATTGATGGAACCTAAGTGGCTGATAAAGTTAACTACAAATTATAACAAGGCTTAGGGTTTTTTGAGGGTTTGGGCCAATAACGGCTAGTTTTATGAATTTTTTTAAGGGTTTTTTGCACCTAGCCAGAGACCTAGAAACCATTGTAGAGGCCAGAGGAAAAAGAGTAGAGCCATGAAATTTTTAGGGATGCTTGGCAGAGGAAAAATAGAAACGTGGGGATATATTTTAGCCAAATTTGTATAGAATAGGAAAATTATGGTAACACAACTGTTGTCAATGATCCAATCTATTCTAATGTTAGCTTGTGAAATTAATGCTAACTCTTGTGCTTTCTTTTCATCTTCAATATCCATTTCATCAAAAAATTTCTCCATATCTTCAATAGAAATGAATCCAATTTAATCTTCTACTGAATCTTCATCTGATACTCCATCTCCAGCATAGTAACATTCTTTTGTATACTTGGGCTTGTAGTTAGTTTTGAACTTTTTGACTCCTGTAGGACACTTAGATGCAAAGTGACCAATCTTGTTTCATGAAAAGAATTTGAATGGTAATTTACCTTCATATTTTCCTTTTCCTTTCCTTTCTTTCTTAGCAATCATATCAATGAAATCATCTAGTTCTTTATCTTCATCATCTAGTTATTTATCATCATCATCATCATCAAAGTTACCAGAATTGTTCAAGAATTTATTACCATGGAATGAAGCTTTGAAGGTTGTTTCACTTTAGGCTCTATCTTCAAACTTGATATCAGGAATGATGAAATCTTGCTAATTAAGGTCTCTCTTCTGAAGTCTTTTGAAAAATGCATAGTCTCATCTAAGTTTTTTATCTTTCTCTCATATTCTACTGTTAGAGTAGTGTTAGGAATAGTCCCAAGAGATAACTAAGAGGGGGGGAGTGAATTCGTTATCTACAAGATTCAATTCTTTATCCAATTAAGTACAAAAGAAAATTAAGCATAAACACAATATGATAACCCTTAACAAAACACCACAATTTTGGTTATAGGGAAGCCCAAATAGTTAAAAACCCTAGCGGGAATTACACCCACTATGAACTACACTAGAGTATAATGATCCCTATGAGAAGATCTTACAACACTGTTAGGAGTCTTTTATAATTAACCCTGTTATGGGTGAGGACACACTGTCTAGGAGCACACTGCTCAAAGGGGTGAAGGCTGTAACCTTCTATTTAACAGATACATACTATATTAGGGTCTTGGTAAACTATGAGTTAGACCTACTATCTGGATCAGTTTCAATGAATATCATACAATTCCTTCTTAGTCACATAGACCTTCTACTGATGGCTCAATACTTCACAGCTTCTGCTCTAGTCTTATCTTTCAACTATCTTTCATGCTTAGCGATCACAAATTGACCGACTATAAGTATCTTTCTCCAAATGATACAATCAAGTCATCCAATTATAACTTCCTTGAAATCATATTAGAGAAACAATATAACTCTCCAACAACATTTCCAATGGCTATACTAAGCAGACAACACAAATTAGGACTGCACAACTCCATATGGGTAGACGGATTGCTTCACACTATCAGCTCCACTAAATTAATTGATACTTTCTTCTCATATTGAAATAAACCATGCACTCTTCTCCAAACATGAATCCAAACATGCATATCAAAATGATAGGTGCAACTACTACAACAATAAAAACAATGTCGACTCCATCAGATAAACTCAAGAAACTGTAATTGACTACTGAAAACTTCATAACTCAACCTGTACTACACATCTAACTCTATGTCCATGAACATAGCTTCACTAACATATCTAAAACATAAATATAAATTTGCAAGGCTCCATTACAACCATACTACAAATAACATACAAAACTCTTCTTGGGACCTATCAAGAACACTACTGATACAAACAATTGTATTACTGTCTTCACTCAGAATCAACCTTTGCATCTATGATATCATGTTGATAACATTACTAGGAACCATATGCTCAAAACTCTCTCCATTAGGCTTCCACACACACTTTTTACCATATGTTGTCATTAATGACAAACATACAATCAACACTGGCTTGTTGGAAAATCTCTAACAATCTCCCCCTTTGGCATTGATGGCAACATATGGAATGAAAAAAACCACCAATCCAAATTTAAAATTATTTTATAACATTCTCCATTTCCTCAAAAAAACTCCTCAAAGGATGAATCCTCCATCTACTATTGAATGCTCTAAATATTTGCTGCTATATCCTCTTACTATTTTGTTTCTTCTTGCTAAATACGCACTCCCCCTTTCTAGAATAAAACAACTATTTTGTTTTTCATGACTATATACTACTCCCCCTTTGACATAAATGGAAAAGGGCACCAAAAAAAATAAGCACCAGTACTACTCCTAAAGTAGAGCAGTCAACAATTCATCAATCACTAAGGACTGATGCACTCCTGCAAACTCTAATCAGATTCAGGGAAGGGAATTACTCCAAGCTTCTCCCTAAGATACTCAAATATATTATTTGATAAAGGCTTTGTAAAAATATATGCTAGCTATTCTTTTGTACTCATATAGTCCAAATTTACTTCTTTCTCTACCACTTTCTCTCTTAGGAAGTGATATTTTATCTTAATGTGTTTTGTCTTTGCATGCATGATAGGGTTCTTTGACATATTGATAGTGCTAGTGTTATCACAATGAATAACAATAGGATAATCAATATGAATTCCAAAATCCTTTATCATCTACTAGATCCACACAATTGTAGAAAAATTTAATGCTTCTACTACATACTCTACTTCTATTGTTGATAGAGAAATACAATTTTTCTTCTTACTTGTCTAAGTAACAAGTCTATCTCCAAGAAATACTGCTCATCCTAAGGTACTCACATCCTACCCAATCTGCATCTGTATATATATGAAGGTTTACATTCTCCAAATTAGGATACCATAAACCATAGTCTATAGTGCTTTTCAAATATCTGAATATCCTCTTTACTGCCATAAGATGACTTTGTTTAGGATCTGCTGCAAATCTTCCAAAAATACTAACTACATTAGAAATATCAGGTCTAGATTGAGTAAGATAGATTAGTTTACCAATCATAGACTTATACAAGGTCATGTCTACTACTGCTAAATTATATTCCTTTGAAAGCTTGCATCCTATTATCATAGGGGTACTTACTGGCTTGCAATCATCCATCTTGAACTTCTTCAATATCTCTTTCACATACTTAGACTAATTAATGAAAATACCTTTGTCTGTCTGTTGCACATTCAGTCCCAAAAAGTACTTGATATGTGCAATTATACTCATTTTGAATTCACTCTACATCTCTTTAGAAAATTCAACACTAATCTTGTCATTACCACAAAAAATAATGTCATCAACAAATATAGCAACTAACAATATTCCATCAGGTGTTTCTCTTATGAATAAATTACAATCTGTTGCTCCTTTCTACAATCCAATATTTGTCAAGTATCCATCAAGTCTTTCATACCATGCTCTAGGGGATTTCTTAAGTCCATAGAGGGATTTATTCAATCTGTATACCATATCAGGTATGTCTGAGAAGGTAAATCCTTCAGGCTACTCTATGTAAACTTCTTCCTTCAACTTCTATTTAGGAATGTTGACTTGACATCCATCTGATATACTTTAAAGTTTTTGAATGTAGCATAGGCTAGAAAAAAATTTATGGCTTCCAATATGCTTACAGGGAAAAATGTATCAGAATAATAAATTCCTTCTCTTTGCGCATATCCTTTACATACTAGTATTGCTTTGTTTCTTACTACTATTCCATCTTCATTCATCTTATTTCTAAATATCCACTTGGTTCTAATCACATTCTTATCACTAGGCCTAGGGACTAGTTCCCATGTGTATCAACTTAAAATGGAAGCACTTCCATGTTAAGAACATTTATCCCTTTGAGTAAGTGGTATGGGGTCATGTCAAGTGCCTTGATTGGGTCTTTGCATGGATCTAGTAGTTTCCCCCTTGTTTTTCTTCTCTCTCCCTGTTTCCAGCCTCTTTATGAAAGACTTTCTTTGAGAAATTGGAGACTTTGAATTTTTGGATCAAGGATGAATTGAAGGGTCAGGGATGACCTAGAACCTAACCTAGGTCAATGTCAACCTTGAATCTAACCTAGGGTAGAGTCAATCTCATCCTTGACCCCATGTCTAAATTTTAGTTTCTGGAAGTTTCAGGATGTTGGGTTTTAGAAAGTTTTATTTTCTCGCTTCTAGGTCGGTTGTTTCAGATTTTAGAATGGTAAACCCTTAAATTACATTTAATCAAGGTCCATTTATAGGGGTTAATATTAATTAGGATTTAATTATCCAATGTCAGCCTCTCTAAAATTTTCTTCCCTAGATCAATATAAAAGTAAGCCTTCCTCTCTCATTTTCTCCATTTGATTTTCATATCCATTATCAAGCAATCCGATTTTCATAAGCATCCACCATCAAGTTTTGCAATCTCATCTCAAGAAAGATCAAGCAAGCATTACATCAAGAATTTTTAAGGAAGCATTCAAGTCCTCTTCTCCATTCAAGTTCTCCATTGAAGATCAATGATTTAAGCATTCAAGCCTTTGAAGGGATTTGGTTCAAGCATTCAAGATTCATCATTCAAAACCCTAGATCTAGCCATCATGGTGGTGTGATATTCCTTCAAGATCCTTTGTTCATCTTAAAGATCCATTCATTATTCCCTCAAGGTGGATTCCAAGCATACAATCATGGAGGTTTTGATTTACATTTGTTAATGTTATGTTCAAGCTTTCATATTAATATACTTGTTTACATTTCAAATAAAATTGCATATCTATTGAATTTCATAGCTTCGTTGTTAGATCTACTTCTACTACTTGCTAGAATTCCTTATTTCAATTCAATTATTAAGGTTGAATCCAAACCAGGGTTTGACCAAGGAAAACCCCTCATCCAAAAAACAAAACCAATTTTCCCGTAGGTACAGGTACATGACAATGTATTGAAGTGCAGATCTGGATACCCTTTTCAGTGAACTTCTAGGATTCACGAACAAAATTTCTATCATAACTGTTTCACGTCAAGGACAAACTTTAGTGGGGGGTAAGATTGTGCCATGCTATCTGGGTCAAAGTTGACTTGACCTCAAAAGGATAAAATTTTTCTAGGTTTTCTCTATCTTAGCATTTCTACTCTGAAGCAGGTTGTAAAATTTCTCGAAACTATGCACAGACATTAGAAAAAAATGATTTCTTCATCAGCCTTCTTTTGAGATAAGTATTTCTATTTTATCTAGTTTATATGTCCATAACATTTTCCATCACACACCCCTCCACTACATTTTAATCTATTATCATATCTTCATATCCATACTCAATCTCTATGAATAGTGGTGAATCCTATTTACCTCTATTCATTTTGGTGAACCTGACAAACTTACCCCTTTCTTTTGTGGAATTAGATGCCCTATTGTGTTAGATCTTCCTTTGTATTCCCTTGTGTGTTCACCTTCATATATTCATTTTGGTGAACCTAAAAAGCTTACCCCTTTTCTTTTGTGGATTTAGATGCCCTATTGTGTTAGATTCGTGGTTTAATCTCTTCTTGCATTAAGATTAGATTTATTTTATTCTCTTGCATTTTAAACTCAAAAATATAAAAAAATCTATATATTCAATAAAATACAAAAACATTTCTTGCATTTCATTTGAAGATTCTTAAGATGCTTTGGTGTGTGGTCATGTTCTTTATTACCCTTCTTTTAGCATCTCTTTACCATACCTATGATGTTTATGAGAGTATCATTCACTTCATTATGTTGATGATCCTTCATTTTTCTCTCACCTATGATTTTGTGAAATTGACCGATACTAATCTTCCTACATTCAAAACTTTCATTAAAGGTTCATGTGGTAGAATTATTATCCTCTTGGATTATGTGAAGAATTTGGTAGATGATACACCATCTCCTAATCTTCCTAATCCTATTATTCCTAATTTGATTCCTAATCTTCCTATTCCTAATCTAATATTGAATTCTCCATCTGTTCATCCTCATCCTTCCCATACTTATGATGGGATTCAAACTATAGTTTAGGATGCAGATGTGCAAGATTTCTTTGATTTACCTTCTCCTCTGATTCATGATGATATTAAAGGAAAGGGTAAAGAAACTTCTTCAAAACCTATTATTCCACCTTATACAACCTTTACTCATGAACATGATAAAAAATCACCTCCTGTAGAAGCTTTACATGATATGTACATTATAGGATATAATATGATAAATAAACAAGATTATAGAGATTTAGGGCTTAGAGTTAATGAGCATGGTATCAAGTATCTGGTTCATATACCCCCTAAACATGATTTACATGGTGTTGGATGTTCTCAATCCCAAGTCAAGGTAGGTGATGTTGATCATCATCCTCCTCTTCATATGCTTCTCCCTATCCCTTAAATAGATAATCCTATTACTAGTCAAGATGTAGGTAAGAAGGTGTATGTTCAATTAATGAATTCCAAAAAAAAATCTTTAAACCTATACTGAAAGATGTTTTATCCAAATAAAAATGTCATTTTCATTATAGTAATACACATTTACTTGCTGATTGTAAGCATTTCAAGTTATATGTTAGAGAAAAAGATTATTTAGGAATTATATCTCACACTTGTGTAGTTTTACAATTCCTTCATAATTTTGATATAGGGGATTCCCCTCATTTTGATATAATATAGATTTCATCTCCTCTTGTCTTTGGACTAGGGGACAAGAGGTTTATTTCCATCCTATCTCCTAGGATCCATTAGGATTTTTATTGGGCTTAATTGTTATTCTTTCTCTCTTATCTCTCTATGGTTTTGTATTTGTTAGAAATAGGAAATACTGAGAGGGGGGGGGGTGAATCAGTATTTCACAAACTTTTTCTTTGGCCCACTTATGGATATAATAGATTACTTTAGTGCATACAAATATTATCAAGTTGATTAACATACATAGCAGTAAATAGAAAGAACTCATAACACATGATATGTTCTCGAGGAAACCCTGGCCAAGGGAAAACCTCAGTGGGGATGGTACCTACAAAGATCACTAATAAAAAGTATCTTGTTAGGGATATTGGACCCCGTTAAGACTCAATTTACAATATATAGTAGATCTATCTTGGTTAAAGGACTTTAGGCCTTGTTAGAAGCCTTAACCTTGTTAGGAGTTAGATTACAAAACCTGATCACCAGCTGAGCTCACTACCCAAACAGGTAATAAAAAATGTTTCTAACTATAGTATGGTACTACTTACAACTTCACATCAATAGCCTTTGCTGCTATCACAATATACAACTATCACAAGTTATCCTTTTCTTTCTTTTTTTACTCATCACACACTTTTTCATTACATTTCAAGTATGCCTAATATATGAGTTATTAGAGCTAATAATATTATATGGTTGGCTTCCAAAATCTTTATCCAAGAGAAAACATCTAGGATGTCATCCCTGCATAATGCCAAGTCATTATTTTGACAAGAAAAAATAATCCCTTACCTCTTTCGCTAATACTATCTCTAAAACTGTTTTGTCTGCAAAAAACTATCTTCGGTAAACTTCAAATAACTTCATCCGTACTGCTCCAAAATTTATGTGAACTGAGATGGGGTATCTTCATACTCTATAGAAGCTTTAGTTAACTATGAAAACAAAAATATTTCTCTAGTGGACGTCGCCAACTAAATCTTCATCGGGTGCTCTGTTAGGATCACTGTATCCATACTTAGACAATTTCTTCCTTCAACTTGCCATACTTGCATTCCAGATTTTGCACTCTCAATAGAGATCATATGTTTCCATAATGACAACATCTATGCATCCACATTAGCCAAATTGCCAACAATCTCCCCCTTTGTCATTGGTGGCAACATATGGGAAAATTGGCTAAGTGTTCAAACAAAACTTCAAAGTATTTACACAAAATTGTGGCCAAATGTTATACAACACATACAATATTATAATCCATAGAATAGCTCCCCCTATGAGTATCCTTCCTCAACATATTTTAAATTTTCTGCTATCTCTCCCCCTTTGACAACAATGACAAAGATAGGGTGTACAAAAATTTCAAAAAAAACTTGATACCTTGTTATCAGCTATTGCAAAGCCAGTAGGTTTGCAACACAGTTGCCAAAATCTGACTTCCATGATTCAAAATATTTCTCCCATATCTTCCTAATGGATTCAGTAACATTGAGTAGAGTACTCAATCCGTATGCTGCTGTCTGACAAGCTTGCAGGGAATTAAAGTTGAACTTCTGAAAACATGTCTTTGCTGAAAGACACTACTTAATTTGGTCTTCAACAATTGAGGTCTTGATTGAGATATGCTCTCTCAAGATGTTAATCCTGATCATCTCTCTATTCTTCTCCTCTACTAACATTTTGATTTCATCATTTAACTTCCTTATGTTCTTCTCTACGAAACTTATCTTTACATTTGGGCTTGTCAAGGTGTTTGTTTCAACTGTAATTGCATCAATCTTCTCTCTGATCTTCTTATCTTCTTCAGCTATTAGGATTTCTAATTTTGTGCATTGTATATACAAACTCTTTCTAGTCTCAAAATTTTTCCTCAAATTCTTTATGCATACATCCAAATTACCAATATCATTTTGAATATTTACACTTAAATTTTGTTGCATTTCTGCTTCAAAGGCTTCCTGAACTTTTATTCTAGCAATATCCTTTAAGTTAGAAAATTCAGACTCAAAAGAGTTTATTACTATTTTAGCTTTCTCAAGTGGATCTGATTCAAATACCTTAGTGCTGATCACACTCTCAAGTTTCTCTATCCAAACTCTAACTTTTCCTTCAAGGTCCTTCACCTTCTTATTCTTTCCAATAATTTTATTAAGAGATGTGATGAACTCAAGCCGATCATCATCTTCAACCTCTTTTCCAAGGTCTTCAAAAATTGAACCAATTTGTCTCTTGTTACTATCAGGTGCACTAGGGGTAGTGACCTCTGTCAAAATTTGTTTACCTTTAACTATCTACTCTGCTAGAACTGATTCTCATATAGCTGGTGCTTCCACTGCCTCTGTATCCTTTTCTAATTTTGTAATCTTCTCTTTCTCTTCTTAAGCCAAATTATCAACAATGTTTCCTAGATCATGAAATACTACATCATCTGACTCTAGTGTCACTTTGGTTCCTTCAAAGTCCATTGATTCTTTGCCAATATTGATATGTGAAGAAGATGGGACTTCTTCAATACCAACTTCCTCTACATGCAGTTCCTCTAATTGCTTCTACTAAGGATCTGATTCAACATGCTTTCCTGCAACTATATCTGCAAGAACTTGCATTATTGCTTGCTCAGTCTCTTTCTATACTTCCTCCTTTTTGCCTCCCATTATAAGGATTATTCTTCTCTTAGTTCTCAATAAAGTTCCAAGAGGCTTCAAGAATCTCTTCAAATGATCTTCATCCTCAACTTCATAGAACTGTCTGATTACATGTTCTCTCATCTTTATGTCCTCTTGTTGTGCTCTTTGTTTTCTATTCACAAGTCTATTATACAAATCTTCTGGGATCTTACCCTGAATAGTGCTAAGTTTCTTATTTGTCAAAATCATATGTGTAATCATTGCATTTTCAAAATTCAATCTGTCAAATGATCCATATAGATCATAGAATTTATTTATCTTAGTGAAGTCTCCATGCTTCAATATATCTTCATTAACTCTTTCAATTCTTGGTTCCCAAGTTTTGTTCTTGATTGAAACTTCATCATCATCTTTAATTTCTACTACTTTTCTAGGTACAGGTGGTACAATCACTTTCTATCTCTTGCCAGGTCCTGTTGCACTCACTTTTACTCTTTTGCTAGAAATAGGAGAAAAAGATTTATCTCCTTCTTCTTTTTCAGGTACTTCAACTTTTACCTTTACTGCAATAGGATCAACAGGGTTTGCACTAGATGCCATAGGTGGAATTACATGATTTTCACTTTGCTTGAAGGCTTCTGCAGTCTTCTTAGCTATGTCAAACTCATGACTTGACATACTAGATTCTTTCAGTATTTTCCTCGTAGTAGATTCAACTCTCCTACTAGATTGATTCTTTTCTTTCAAACTTATTGTAGAGTTGAAATTCTCTTCATAGGTTCCAAACCTATTTGCATGACCATCCAACTCACACTTTAACAGTCTATTCACATATCCTACTATTTTTGCTTCAGATACTTCATAGCCAAGAGGGTCTATGAATTGCATTATAGGCTCAACTACTTCAATGTAGGGGAAATTAGTGTATGTCATAAAACAAATGTCATCTTTATGCTTTTCAACTAAGGATTGAGGAATCCTTGATTTGTTCTTAACAATATTCTGAAAAGTCTTCAATACAAGCTTCACACTTTCATTGACTTTATCAAAAAGGTGCTTCATGTAGACTGAGTTTATTCTTTCCATTGTGTTCACATTGTCACTCCAATTAGCTGTGTAAGGAAATCTTCTCAAAATATGGAAAAACATATAGGTTATTAGAGATGAAAACCTAAACTATGTGTACTTAGCCTTCTTAATCTTTTCTAAGTTCTCAAATAATTGAATTTTCAAAATTTCACATAGGTCTACTTGCTTCTTCTCAATACACATAAGATAAGCTATATGAACCATTCCTATAGCCATGTCATCTTCCCTTGAACTACCACATAATTTAGTTGTTAGGATCTTGCAAAGGTACCTAACACCATCTTGCTTAATCTTACTTATCGCAATTCCTCTACCATTATAACTAGATCCAGTGTTGTCTAAAAAAATCTTTCTCATGTTCTTTTCATTCAGTGGAATCTCTCCAACTTTTGATAATCCAATAACATCATGAATTAGGTTGGCAGTTATATCAATAACTCTATCCTCCATCCAGAATTTCCCATTGTGGATTCTACTTAAAATGATCTTGGTACATTCCTCATCATTAAATTCATACTTCATAGAATAATTGATAATTTCATTGTTCTCTAGGTGCCCATAAGCTGGTTTAACTGACATGTCTTGATTATACAATTTCCTATAATCATCACTAAAATCTGCATCTCCCAAAGTTTCAAACTTGCAACCTAAATATCCTTTAACATTCTCAATGTGTAATACTCTGTCTGGTACAAATGATAGTGCTAGTCTGTCATTAATTTCAGCTGGTTCTACTGGTTCTTTCTTAATCTTAGGTCTATTCTTATCCTTAACATTATGAACCATAGAAATATACATCTTATCAACTGATTAAAGATCAAAAAATACCTCAACTTTGCAAATCTAGGTTTTTGGTATGATCGTCGCTGCAAACTGCTTCCAAACTTCTTCAAATCATCCTCAACTCACTTTTTCTTCTTTCAAATCTCTTTTCAATCACTTTTTAATCATAATAGCTTTGATTTTGACCTTATAACACTTCACATTAACTCAATCTGACATCATATTCATTCACTTTGCTGCTAAAACCTCAAAAAGCTGATTCTGCAAACCTGCAACCATAAAACTTTTTGCGACCTCACAAAACATGATATTTTCTTTTGTGCACTTAACCATAGCATTAGTACAACATAAAAAACCTATATCTAACTGTACAAAACTTAACTCATTCAAATTCCTAATCTACACTAATCCTAAGTCCTAAACTACAAAAACTTACATAATTTAAGTACTTAAAGAAGGGTCAGGTAAAGATTCATCCTTACCATTAGTTACATTACCTTCCTGACTACTTTTAGTGCTGAATTTACCTCCTTGATCTATGCCTTTATCAAATTTTACTTCATCTTTATTGCTACAACAACCTTTCTCTTTGTTTCCTACATTTTAATTCCTTCTTGCATTGTTCCTAGGGTTAGGGTTATGATGATAACCTCCATTGTTCATTATGCAAACTCTTGTTGAGTGTCCAAACTTGTTGCATATCTGACAAATGATTCCATTGTTTCCAAATCTCTATCCTTGCTGGTTAATTTGTGACTTGCAATTTCTAGCAATATGTCCTACTTTGTTGCATCTAAAACATACTACCACTTTTCTTTGATTCATTTCTTCAATAGATTTCTTATCTGCATTGTTAGTATTCCCAATCATTCTATCATAATTATTCAAAATTATTTTAGGTCTTCTACATTTTTTAGCTCTGTGTCCAAAACTATGACAATTATAACAATGTCCATTAAGAGGTTTAAATTGCTTACCTGTGCAATCTCTCTTCATGTGCCCAATAGTATTACAAGAAAAACATCTACCTTTGAATTCTCTTTGCATACCTTTAGATGATTCTTCCTATTTTGATTCTTCTTTCTCTCTAGGTGGTTCTTCTTTAGGTGGATCTTCCAATGTGTTCTCATCTAGCTTCATTTCCTCCACACTTTCAGATGTCTTCAGATCTGGCTTCTTACTTTCATGGTTTGTTCTAAACATACTAAATCCAAGTCCAGTCCTATCAAAGAATGGTTCTTCAAAAGAAATTTGTTTTTCAGTCTTATCACTATTTGAATATAGCCTTTCAAGTTGTTTAGATTGAGTTAGTTCACCTTTCACAATTTTATTATACTTCTCAAGTTCCACATACTGCACTTTTACTTTTTCAGATTCGGATGTTTCCTTTTCAAGTCTTGATCTCAGATCTTCATTCTCAATTTTCAATTTTTCATTATCAGATCTCAAATTTCCATGTTTCATACTAAGCTTCAGATTTACTATCTTCAGCTCATTCTTAAGGATCTCATTTTCTTTTTCTAGTTCATCATAATCTTCAATAAGCATAACAGATTTCTTTTCAGATTTCAAATCTTCAATCTTACCTTTTAATTTGTCAATAGCATTCTTGGCATCTTCATATTTTCTTCTTAAGGAGTTTCTTTCATCAGTAAGCATATCAATCTATTCAAGAGCTTCTTCAAGATTCTTCTGAAGTTGATCCATATCCATAGAGATCTTACTCAAGCTGCTAAGCTTTCCTTGATTGTTCCTTCTTTGAATAACTGTGCTCTGATACCAATTGTTAGAAATAGGAAATACTAAGAGGGGGGGGTGAATCAGTATTTCACAAAATTTTTCTTTTTCCCACTTATGGATATAATAGATTACTTTAGTGCATACAAAGATTATCAAGCTAATTAACAAACATAGCAGTAAATAGAAAGAATTCATAACACATGATATGTTCTCGAGGAAACCCTGGCCAATGGAAAACCCCAGTGGGGATGGTACCCACATAGATCACTAATAAAAAGTATCCTATTAGGGATATTGGACCCTATTAAGACTCAATTTACAATATATAGTAGATCTATCCTAGTTAAAGGACTTTAGGCCTTGTTAGAAGCCTTAACCCTGTTAGGAGTTAGATTACAAAACCTAATCACCAGCTGAGCTCACTACCCAAACTGGTAATAAAAAATGTTTCTGACTATAGTATGGTACTTCTTACAACTTCACATCAATATCCTTTTTTGCTATCACAATATACAACTATCACAAGTTATCCTTTTCTTTCTTTTTTTACTCATCACACACTTTTTCATTACATTTCAAGTATGCCTAATAGATGAGTTATTAGAGCTAATAAATTTATATGGTCAGCTTCCAAAATCTTTATCCAAGAGTAAACATCTAGGATGTCATCCCTTCATTATGTTAAGTCATTATTTTGACAAGCAAAAATAATCCCTTAACTCTTTCACTAATACTATCTCCAAAACTGTTATGTCTGCAAAAAACTATCTTCGGTAAACTTCGAATAACCTCATCCGTATTGCTCCAAAATTTATGTGCACTGAGATGGGGTATCCTCATACTCTGTATAATCTTTATTTAATTGTGTAAACAAAAATATTTCTCCAGTGGATGTCGCCAACTAAATCTTCATTGGGTGCTCTGTCAGGATCACTGTATCCATACTTAGACAATTTCTTCCTTCAACTTGCCATACTTGCATTCCAGATTCTGCCAATAGAGATCATATGTTGCCATAATGACAACATCTATGCATCGACATTAGCCAAATTTCCAATAGTATTATGTTTATAATCATCCATAGATCCTATTCAAGATATCTTTTCTAAGACATTATTTTTGCAAAGGTATCCCTTCCCTTCATCCTTGGGGGGCAAGTTTCTTCCTTTTTTCTCTTTGTCTAGGGAACTACTTTCCTTATCTTAGTGGTAGTTATTTATATAGAAATATTATTTCATCATATTGACAGATGTTTTGACTATGGATAACCTTTTTATATAAGAGGTTGTTGTCCTAGGTCATCACCTCTTCTATATGTTGTAAATTATGTTCTTTATAAACATTTACCCTTGTTTTGGTGTTAGAGTTGTTTTCCTCATTCCAAAGATTCCTTTTCCTCTTCTTTGTAGGAGGTTTGATGATTGAATCTTTGTTCCTACTTGATTTATCTTTAAAAGATGATATTTTATTTAAAATCACTCCTCTATGGTGGGGGTCTTTTTGATAAGATCTCTTTCATTGAGGATCCTTTTCCATGAGTGACATATCCTTTTCATGATTATCTATTCTCTTAGATGTAGGGGTTAATACCCTTCACTAAGAATGTAGTGTACATTGTTGTAGATAGGATATATCCTTACATTGTGAAGTAGGTATCCTCTTCCTCTTCCTTATCCTATCTAGTAGACTACCATGATAAGGAGGGAGGCCTATCTAGGGTCTCCCTAGTACTATAGTTATTTATTTATTTTATATGCTAAATCTTGGAAGGTAACGCACATAAGTTGCTAAATCCTAAAGGGACATGCATTTTTCAATTTTCAATATGCTAAATATTGGAAGGTAATGCACATAAGTTGCTAAATCCTGAAGAGACACATTTTCAATATGCTAAATCTTTTGAAGGTAACACACATAAGTTGCTAAATCTTGAGGAGAAACACATTTCATATTCATAGTGATACAAGAAGGTGGATCTATGGGTATTCCAGAAGCCATCAGAAGATGCATTACAATTTCAAGCATAGTTTATGGGTGAACTATTAGGTTTGGCCACATTTTTGGCTCTCCTTCCCTTGGTGATTCATGGTAAGGTGGACATCTTACTAGGTGAGGTAATCACTTTCTCTTTTCTCTCTTTTTTACTTTCATGCTAGTAGGACTGGATCATGAAGCTATATTATTTATAATGTTTCTCTTGTCTTTCTTATGTAATCATTTATAATTTTATGATAGCTTTCCAAATATGATATTAGTATGAGAAATATTTCTTAGCAAGGTTTCTTATGCTAATTGATTTGGGTTTATTTGTACTAACCCCTCTTTTGTGTTTCTTTTGGTTTTATTTTTGCACTCTCATGCATGTGTGTTGAGTTAGAATCCTTATCCTAGGGGCTTGTGTCCTTAGCTAAGTGTTATTTAATCTCATTGAGAGTCCACTTGGATCTCTTCTTTCTTCTCCTTTACCAAGAGTTTGCATCGAGTCCATACTCTTGCTAAAGTGGGGGCTTAATGTATCATCTTAAAATGGAAGCACTTCCATGTTAAGAGCATTTAGCACCTTGATTGGGTCTTTGCATGGATCTAGCAGTTTCCCCCTTATTCTGCTTCTCGCTCCCTGTTTCTAGCCTCTATTGATAGACTTTCTCTGAGAAACTAGAGACTTTGACTTTCTAGGTCAAGGATGACATAAAGGGTCAAGGATGACCTATAACCTGACCTAGGTTAAGGTCAACCTCATCCCTGACCCCAGGTCCAAATTTTAGTTTCTGAAATTTTCAAGATGTTGGGTTTCAAAAAGTTTTATGTTCCTGCTTCTGGGTCGGCTATTTCAGATTTCAGAATGGTAAAACCTTAAATTGAATTTAAGCTAGGTCCATTTATAGGGGTTAAGATTAATTAGGATTTAATTCTCCAATTTTAGCCTCTCTAGAAGTTTGTGCCCTAGATCACTATAAAAAGAAGCCTTCCTCTCTCATTTTCTCCATCCGATTTTCATAAGCATCCACCATCAAGTTTTTCAATCTCATCTCAAGAAAGATCAAGAAAGCATTCCATCAAGAATTTTCAAGGAAGCATTCAAGTCCTCTTCTCCATTCAAGTTCTCCATTGAAGATCAAGGATTCAAGCATTCAAGCCTTTGAAGGGATTTGGTTCAAGCATTCAAGATTAATCATTCAAAACCCTAGATCTAGCCATCATGGTGGTGTGATCTTCCTTCAAGATCCACTCATTCTTCCCTCAAGGTGGATTCCAAGCATAAAATCATGGAGGTTTTGATTTACATTTGTTAATGTTATGTTCAAGCTTTCATATCAATATACTTGTTTACATTTCAAATACAATTGTATATCTATTGAATTTCATAGCTTCGTTGTTAGATCTACTTCTACTACTTGCTAGCATTCCTTATTTCAATTCAAATATTAAGGTTGATTCCAAACCAGGGTTTGACCAAGGCAAACCCCTCATCCAAACAAAAAAACCATTTTTCTTGTAGGTACAGGTATAGGACAACCAATTGAAGTGTAGATTGGGATACCCTTTTCAGTGAACTTCTGGGATTTGTAAACAAAATATTTGTCAGAGTTGTTTCAAGTTAGGGATGACCTTTAGTGGGGGGTAAGATTGTGCCCCACTATCTAGGTCAAAGTCGACCTGACCTCAAAAGGATAAAATTTTTCTAGGTTTTCTCTGTCTTGGCATTTCCAGTCGGGAGCAGGTTGCAAAATTTTTTGAAACTATGCATAGACATCAAAAAATAGTGATTTCTTCATCAACCTTCTTTTGAGTTAAGTATTTCCATTTTATCTAGTTTATATGTCCATAACATTTTCTATCACACACCCTTCCACTACATTTTAACCTATTTATCATATCTTCATATCCACACTCAATCTCTATGAATAGTGGTGAATCCTATTTACCTCTATTCACCATGTATCATTCTTAATTATGTGATCTAGCTCATCTTTCATTGCTTTATGAAAATCTTAATCATTACATGCATCTTTGACACTTAAAGGTTCAATCTATGAAAGTAAACATACCTCTTCATTGGCTATTGAACTTTTTGCTTTTGATCTTGTGATGAATTTTCTATTCTGATCTCTAATGATATCTTCCTTTGAATGGTATCTAGATTTTAATTTAGGAACTTTAGGTGTGACTCTCTCATCTGACTTCTGTGATTCTTCTTCACTAGTCTCAGGGTCATTGAATAATACATCAATGTTGTCAAACATTTCTTCAACAACTGTTTCTCTAGTGGCAGGTCTAGGTTCTTCTTCAATCATAGGTGCATAATCATGATATCTTTTTTGAATCATAAACTTCTCATCAATCTTAACATGAGAAATTTCTATGATCTTCTTCAATCTTAGGTTAAAACATATATAAGCTTTGCTTTTAGTAGAGTAACTAAGAAAAATACCTTCATCACTTCCTGCATAAAACTTTCCAATAGCTTCATCTCTCTTGATGTAGCACTTGCTTCCAAAGATTCTGAAGTATTTTACTATAGGTACATTCCCAAACCATAGCTCATAAGGTGTCTTGTCTATGCCTGGCCTCAATTGAATTCTATTGATAGTATAGATTGTAGTATTGGTCGTCTCTCTCCAATAGGTGTGTGCGACCTTTCCTTCAATCACGATGGTGCGCGCAAAGTCCAGTATGATCCTATTCCTTCTTTCTACAATTCCATTTTGCTAAGGGGTTCTAGGTGCACTTAGCTATCTCTTTATCCCATGTTCTTCACAATACTCATAAAATTTGTCAGAGGTGAATTCTCCTCCTCTATTTGATCTAAGACATTTAATCTTTAATCTAGACTCATTTTCAACTTTAACTTCAAATATTTTGAACTTCTCAAATGATTCTGATTTGTCTTTTAAGATCACAACCCACATCATTATAGAATAATCATCAAAAAACAAAATAAACTACCTTTCACCATAGTATGATCTTGTTTGAGTTGGTCCGCATAGGTCTGTATGCACTAGATCCAATTTGTTCTCTTCCAAATTATGCTTGCTTATGAATGAATCCCTCACATGTTTTCTTATCACACATTACCTATATTAGGAATGAATGCTAAATGTTTGGTAGCCATTCTGTAGCAGTTATTGTTGCATTCATGACTATGATTGTCATTGATGTCAACACAGTGATCTACCAGAGACTTGCAGAGAAGCAAATAGAGTTTGGATTAGCACATGTGGGTTATTGTAGTTAGAGCTATGTGATGTTGAGGATATACTATTTGATATGTTATATGTTGATGAAGGGTGCTCCCCTTAATATCACAAACACATAACAAAAACAAATAAACAACAACAACAATATGCAAAAATAGAAAATTGGCTTCTTATTATCTCCACAAATGTGGAATTACAAAATTTTACAATTACAATACGCAAAGCCACATGGGCATTCCATTACAATATTCTATAGGACAAAGCCTCGAATCAATACCCAGATCTACTACCTAGAATTGCCCTAGACAACACTGCGGGCCTTCTTTATATAGGCATTTTCCACCGCTCGAGAAGGTTCCAGAAATTTAGCCCTAAGGGCCGACCAAACTTAGAATTATTTTGTTTTTCAATTTATTACATCAAAGTTGGCTCAAAATAACTTTTGAAACCTGAACAAAATTTTTTAAGGAAAATTATTTTCTGCCATTTTAGGTGGCCCGACTTCCGGAGACCATAAGTCATCACCAGTTGACCCGATTGACTATTATAACCCCATTTCAAAAATGCCACGAAGTGGTCTACAAGCTTGATTGGTGCAAGTGCTTGTCACCCAAATTTTTGACCTCATCTAGGGCCTCTAAAGCCTTCAAAACTGAGTTCAAAGTTTCTGTACCCTACTGCCAATACCGAAAATCTTCAATATCTTCAAAACTAGACCTGTTCTAGCCATGAAACTTTGCTGGGAGGCTGATGTGACTGAGATGAACCTCCACATGTAAAATCAAAACATTCTGAGATCATAAGACCAACTTACTAAAAATAGCAAGTTTCCATAAATAGCAGCCCTGCACAAGATAGCCCTTATTGAATACAAAAATAGAAATATATATATATTTTTTTCTTTTTTTGGGTGATGCAAGATTGCTCTTACACCTAGGATGCTCCTGCATCATATGCCTATGGTTAAGAGCATAGATAGTAATTCATTTATTCATGGAAGTTATGAGCATTTTGGTGGAAGTAGTATTCAGGCAGTGTTCTTGAGTAGCGGTTTGTGGAAATCGGATGATATCTCCTAATCGGGATGGAATCTAGTTTTGTGCAGTTAAAGGGAAGTTGAAGACACATTAATAGTGACATGGATGACAATGCAAACTCCACAGTTGCATGAGTGAAGATTTATTGTATTTGGAAGCTGACGGTTTTGTGTACTTTTGGTGTAGTGTGTGGAAACTTTTATGTTGTAATTGTATGCTGACTAATTTGTAATTATTTGAGTGTGGTATAAAGGAAGGAATGTATTTAATTTTTGTAATGTAGTAGTGATATGGAAGTAGTGGTTGTGTGTGATGTTGTATGCATGAAGTGAAGAAAAGAGCTTAGTATGAAAGGGAATTTGAGAAGGAAGACATGCGAGGTACATAGATCTGAAGTTGAGATCTGATGTAATAGTGAGTATGGTTTGGCATAGTCAGAGAAGAGGTAACATATTATTTTATTGAGTAATACAAAGATTATTTGGATAGTATGTTCAATGATCTTACCCTGAAGCTATTTGGGCAGTGGGTCCTTTTGTCTTCCATAACTCTTAACAGGGATAGAATCTTTTAATAGTGATTCAAAATCTTCTAACAGAGATTCATATGTACTGAATGTATTTCATAAGACTCCTAATAGATTTCATCCTTCCACAAGGAATATTCATATTAGTGCATCTTTTTTGGGCATCATTCCCACCGGGGTTTACTCTTTGATCAAGAGGTTCCCTAGTCAACATATCTTATGTCATTGTGTTACTGTGTATGAATATCTTTCTATGGTTGGTAATTATATTGCTTATATGGTTTAATGTTGTTGAAGATGATAAAAGTTATAATTATCTGATAACTGATTCACCCCCCTCTCTCAGTTATCTTGGTGGACTTTACTTTCTAACAATTGGTATCAGAGTGACAGGTCATTGAAAAATAAGTTTAACAACTTAAGGAGATCCATGGTGAATTTTAGGAAAGAAAGCCCTAAGTTTGATGGAGTAAATTTTGATAGCTGGAAAGAAAATATGAAGACACACCTACTGTGTTTAGGACCAGGTTATTGGTTGATTAAAAAGAATGATAAGATTATCATTGAAGAAGACAATCTTGAAACATGTACTGCTGATGAAAGAGATCTATTCATGTGTAACATACTTGCAAGAGAAGCACTTTTGAGAGCCCTTCCGGAGAATGAGTACAGTTAGGTAAAATATTTGAAAAAATCTCATGAAATTTGGAATGCTTTACACTCTACTTTTGAAGGTGATGAACATGAAAAAAGAGTTAGATTACATAATTGGATATGTGCATTTGAAGATATAAGAATGTTGGAAGATGAATCTATTAGAAGCTATATTAGTAGAATGTCAGAAATTATTACAGGTATAAAATCTTGTGGAGGAACAAAGACAGAGAAAAAAAGTGATATGGAAAATTCTAAGGACATTGACTCTTGTATTTAAGCAGACAACATAAATGATTGAACAAGTTATACCTTGTACTACAACCTTTACAAGAGAAACTCTTCTTGGAAGATTGGAAGCAACAGGAATGAACCTAAGATTATCAAGAGACTTACCTAGAATGGAGACAACATTCAGTGCTCTTAGTGTTCACCCTACTTTGTCAAGAAGCATCAGTGTGAGTGGAGATTATGCTGGCAGCAGTAGATCTAGAAATGAAGAAGACAAGAAGATTGAAGAAGGTATTAACTTGCTTGTGAAAAGAGAACCATATGGTAAGAAAATATTTAAATATTGGACTTGTCAAGAATATGGTCATTTTGCATCTAAATGTCCTAAGAGAGTTAAAAAGTATAGAAACAATTTCAAACCTAGAAGATCTAAGGAATGTTATTATGCTAATGATGAAGATCTTGAAGCTAGTATAGAAAGAGCTTTAAGTGAAAGTGATACTGAGAATAATGATGACATAGGATTTGTAGCAATTAAAGAAGAGAATCCTAAAACTGATGTTAAGGAAGAAAAATCCTTAGTTTCTCAAGCTGAAAAGAAAGCTGATTAGATTATAGACAGTGGTTGTTCACATCATATGACTGGAGACATGAAAAAGCTCATAAAGTTTAATGAATATGATGGAGGAGTTGTTAGAGTTGGAAACAATGCACCTTGTTTGATTAAAGGTATAGGATCTATTACTCTTGATGGAAAGACTAATACTGATGATGTTTATTTTGTGGATGGATTGAAACATAATGTTTTGAGTGTTGGATAGTTAGTTGATAAGGGATATCAAGTTTGGTTTACTGAGAAAACTAGTGTGATAAAGTATAAAGATGGAAATCTAATTGGAACTAGATCTAGAACCAAAGGTAATGTATTTTAGTTGAATCCTACTGAGATGACATGTTTGATTAATAAGATTGATGAAAATTGGTTATGGCATAGAAGGTTTTGTCATATAAACTTTGATAACATTGTGAAAGTAAGTACTACACTTGTAGTAAGAGATTTACCTAAAATTATGAAGCCTACTAACATGATTTGCAAAGAATGTGTAATGGCTAAATAGAGAGAATTTCTTTTCCCAGTAAGAAGTCTACATCTACAGAGAAGCTAGAAATTGCTCATATAGATTTGAGTGGTCCTACCAGGACTAGAGGATTCTATGGAGAAAGGTATTTTATGATTCTTGTTGATGATTTTACAAGAATGATGTGGATTGCATTTCTTAACAAAAATCTGAAGAGAGATCTGAGACAGTGATGCCCAGCAAGAGTTTGTTAAGAAATCATCCTATTGGAAAAATTATTGGGAGCATCAAAAGAGGAGTTCTAAATCAAAATAAGGCACAAGAACAATTATGTTTGATTTCTCAAATTGAACCTAAGACTACTAATGAAGCTTGTGAAGATGAAAGTTGGAGTAATGCTATGAAAGAAGAACTAGATTAGATTGAAAAGAACAAGACATGGGAATTGGTCCCTAGACCTAAAGACAAGAATGTTATTGGAACTAAATGGGTATTCAAAAACAAGATGAATGAATAAGGAGAAGTAGTGAGAAACAAAGAAAGATTGGTATGTAAGGGTTACTCACAGCAAGAAGGAATTGACTATGAAGAAACCTTTGCAAATGTTGCAAGAATTGAAGCAGTAAGAATGTTTTTGTCTTATGCAGCTTACAAGAAATTCAAAGTATATCAGATGGATGTGAAGTCAACATTTCTAAATGGAGAATTGGAAGAAGTCTACTTTGAGCATCTTGAAGTTTTTCCCTTGACTCAAGAAGGATAAATGGTATGTAAATTGAAGAAAGCTTTATATGGACTTAAACAAGCACCTAGAACTTGCTATGCAAGACTGGATAAGTATTTGTTAAAATTGGGATTTACAAAAGGAATAGCTGATAGAAATCTGTACACAAAAGAAATAGAAAATGGTTTGTTAGTTATAGTTATTTTTGTTGATGACATTATCTTTGGAGGAGAAGATGAAGCTAGTGAAAAATTAAATTTGCTAATGAAATGAAGACTAAGTTTGAAATGAGTATGATTGGTGAAATGAAATACTTTTTGGGATTACAGATAACATAAAACAATGATGGTATCTTTGTAAGTTAAACAAAGTACTTGAATGACTTGTTGAAAATATTTGGAATGGAGAATTGTAAACTAGTTGGAACACCCATGGTGACTGGACATAAGTTATCTAGCACAAATGAGACTCTTGCAGTAGAACAGAAGAAATACAGATCTATGATTGGAGGATTGTGGTATTTGGATCATACAAGACCTGATATAGCACATTCAGTTGGAATTGTAGCAAGATTTCAAGCTAAACCTAGAGAATCACATTATGCAGTAGTAAAGAGGATATTGAGATATTTAAGAGGCATAATGGACTATGGACTATGGTATGAAAAATCTGATGATTTTACCCTATGTCCATATACAGATGCTAATTGGGGAGGCAGTGTTGATGATAAGAAAAGCACCAATGGTGGAGCATTTTTCCTTGGAGGAAGATTAATTTCTTTGCTAAATAAGAAGTAGAATTTATCTCCCAAAGCATAGTAGAAGCATAATATGTAGCAGCAGCAAACAATTGTAACTAGATAATTTGGATGAAGCAAATGCTGAAGGATATTGGAATAAAGTTTTTTGAACCTGTTGTCATACATTGTGACAACAACAACATAGTTAGTATGTCTAAGAATCATGTATTACATTCTAAGACAAAGCATACAGAGATTAAGTATCATGGTGTAAGAGAGAAAGTTGCTAAGAAAGAAGTCAAACTTGAGTACATAAGTACAAAGGAGCAGATAACAGATATATTCAGAAAGCCTTTGCCTAAGGATACATTTGAGTATCTAAGAGGTATGCTTGGGGTTATGCCCCAGCCTACTTTTGAAAAGTGATGTAGTTGGTTGCATCCATCCAGTGGTATATGAGCCTTATCTTTCTTTTAGATTGGATGTTGGTAGTTCCTCTATGGAGGAGTATGTGTATTTGAGCTGAGTCATGAGGACTCTAGTGAATGTATTTTCTAAATAGTGTCTTTTGACATTGATCTGTTGTTGACATAGTGATGAAATTTCTATCATTGATGTCAATGGGGGAGAAGTATACATGAAAAACCATCTGAGACATCTGTTGTAGAGAACTGAATAGGAAAATGAAGCAAGATTTGATTGATGAAGAGGATTTGAAGAAGCAGTGTTGTAGTATTAGATTTTTGGAACATTGGATGTTTTTCATCTATGTTTCCATCAATGCTAATGGGGGAGATTGTTAGGAATGAATGCTAAATGTTTGGCAGCCATTCTATAGCAATTGTTGTTGCATTCATGACTATGATTTGTTAGAAATAGGAAATGCTGAGAGGGGGGGTGAATCAGTATTTCACAAACTTTTTCTTTTGCCCACTTATGGATATAACAGATTACTTTAGTGCATACAAAGATTATCAAGCTGATTAACATACATATCAGTAAATAGAAAGAACTCATAACACATGATATGTTCTCGAGGAAACCCTGGCCAAGGGAAAACCCTAGTGGGGATGGTACCCAAAAAGATAACTAATCAAAAGTATCCTGTTAGGGATATTGGACCCTGCTAAGACTCAATTTACAATATATAGTAGATCTATCCCGGTTAAAGGACTTTAGGCCTTGTTAGAAGCCTTAACCTTGTTAGGAGTTAGATTACAAAACTTGATCACCAGCTGAGCTCACTGCCCAAATAGGTAATACAAAATGTTTCTGACTATAGTATGGTACTGCTTACAACTTTGCATCAATAGCCTTTTCTGCTATCACAATATACAACTATCGCAAGTTATCCTTTTCTTTCTTTTTACACATCTACTGTTCATACATTTTTTCATTACATTTCAAGTATGCCTAATATATGAGTTATTAGAGCTAATAAATTTATATGGTTGGCTTCCAAAATATTTATCCAAGAGTAAAAATCTAGGATGTCATCCCTTCATAATGTTAAGTCATTATTTTGACAAGCAAAAATAATCCCTTAACTCTTTCGCTAATACTGTCTCCAAAACTGTTCTGTCTGCAAAACTGTCTTCGGTAAACTTTGAATAACTTCATCCGTACTACTCCAAAGTTTATGTGCACTGAGATGGGGTATCCTCATACTCTGTAGAAGCTTCTATTAACTACACAAACAAAAATATTGCTCCAGTGGACGTCGCCAACTAAATCTTCATCGGGTGCTCTGTCAGGATCATTGTATCCATACTTAGACAATTTCTTCCTTCAACTTGCCATACTTGCATTCCAGATTCTACAATCTCAATAGAGATCATATGTTGCCATAATGAAAACATCTATGCATCCACATCAGCCAAATTGCCAACAATCTCCCCCTTTGTCATTGGTGGCAACATATGGGAAAATTGGCTAAGTGTGCAAACAAAACTTCAAACTATTTACACAAAATTTGTGGCCAAATGTTATACAACACATATACAATATTGTACTGAATAGAATAGCTCCCCCTATGAGTATCCTTCCTCAACATATATTCAATTTTCTACTATCTCTCCCCCTTTGACAACAATGACAAAGATAGGGTGTACAAAAATTTCAAAAACTTGATACCTTGTTATCAACTATTGCAAAGCCGTTAGGCTTGCAACACAGTCACCAAACTCTGACTTCCATGATTCAAAATCTTTCTCCCATATCTTCCTGATGGATTCAGCAACATTGAGTAGAGTACTCAATTTGTATGTTGCTGTCTGACAAGCTTGCAGGGAATTAATACTAAACTTCTGAAAAGATGTCTTTGCTGAAAGACACTGCTCAATTTGGTCTTCAAAAATTGAGGTCTTGATTGAGATATGCTTTCTCAAGATGTTAATCCTGAGCATCTTTCTATTCTTCTCCTTTGGTAACATTCCAATTTCATCATTTAACTTCCTTATGTTCTTCTCTACATAACTTATCTTTACATTTGGGCTTGACAAGGTGTTTGTTTCAACTGTAATTGCATCAATCTTCTCTCTGATCTTCTTATCTTCTTCAACTGTAAGGATTTCTGATTTTGTGCATTGTATATACAAACTCTTTCCAGTCTCAAAATGTTTCCTCAAATTCTTTATGCATACATCCAAATTACCAATATCATTTTGAATATTTACACTTAAATTTTGTTGCATTTCTGCTTCAAAGGCTTCCTAAACTTTTCTTCTAGCAATATCCTTCAAGTTAGAAAATTTAGAGTCAAAAGAGTTTATTACTATTTTAGCTTTCTCAAGTGGATCCAATTCAAATACCTTAGTGTTGATCACACTCTGAAGTTTCTCTGTCAAAACTCTAACTTTTCCTTCAAGGTACTTCACCTTCTTATTCTTTCCAATAATTTTATTAAGAGATGTGATGAACTCAAGCTGATCATCATCTTCAACCTCTTTTCCAAGGTCTTCAAAAATTGAACCAATTTGTCTCTTCTTACTGTCAGGTGCACTAGGGGTAGTGACCTCTGTCAAAATTTGTTTACCTTTAACTGTCTACTCTACTAGAACTAATTCTGATACAGCTTGTGCTTCCACTACCTCTGTATCCTTTTCTGATTCTGTAATCTTCTCTTGCTCTTCTAAAGCCAAATTATCAACAATATTTCCTAGATCATGAAATACTACATCATCTGACTCTAGTGTCACTTTTGTTCCTTCAATGTCCATTGATTCTTTTCCAATATTGATATGTGAAGAAGATGGAACTTCTTCAATACCAAATTCCTCTGCATGTGATTCCTCTGATTGCTTCTACTAAGGGTCTGATTGAACATGCTTTCCTACAACTATATCTACAAGAACTTGCATTATTGCTTGCTCAGTCTCTTTCTATACTTCCTCCTTTTTGCCTCCCATTATAAGGATTGTTCTTCTCTTAGTTCTCAATAAAGTTCCAAGAGACTTCAAAAATCTCCTCAAATGATCTTCATCCTCAACTTCACAGAACTGTCTAATTACATGTTCTCTCATCTTTATGTCCTCTTCTTGTGCTCTCTATTTTCTATTCACAAGTCTATTATACAAATCTTCTGGGATCTTAAAATGAATAGTGCTAAGTTTCTTATTTGTCACAATCATATGTGTAATCATTGCATTTTGAAAATTCAATCTGTCAAATGATCCATATAGATCATAGAATTTATTCAACTTAGTGAAGTCTCCATGCTTCAATATATCTTCATTAACTCTTTCAATTCTTGGTTTCCAAGTTTTCTTCTTGATTGAAACTTCATCATCATCTTTAATTACTGCTACCTTTCTATGTACAGGTGGTACAATCACTTTCTATCTCTTGCCGAGTCCTGTTGCACTCAATTTTAGTCTTTTTCTAGGAATAGGAGAAAAAGATTTATCTCCATCTTTTTCAAGTACTTCAACTTTTACCTTTACTACAATAGGATCAACAGGGTCTGCACTAGATGCCTCAGGTGGGATTACAAGATTTTCACTTTGCTTCAAGGCTTCTGCAGTCTTCTTAGCTATGTCAAACTCATGACTTGACATACCTGATTCTTTCAATATTTTCTTCATAGTAGATTCAACTCTCCTACTAGATTGCTTCTTTTCTCTCAAACTTAATGCAAAGTTGAAATTCTCTTCATAGGTTCCAAACCTATTTGCATGACCATCCAACTCACACTTTAACAGTCTATTCACATATCCTACTATTTCTGCTTCAGATACTTCATTGCCAAGAGGGTCTATGAATTCCATTCTAGGCTCAACTACTTCAATGTAGGTGAAATTAGTGTCTACAATAAAAAAATGTCATCTTTATTCTTTTCAACTAAGGATTGAGGAATCCTTGATTTGTTCTTAACAATATTCTGAAAAGTCTTCAATACAAGCTTCACACTGTCATTGACTTTATCAAAAAGGTGCTTCATATAGACTGAGTTTATTCTTTCCATTGTGTTCACATTGTCACTCCAATCAACTATGTAAGGAAATATTCTCAAAATATGGAAAAACATATAGGTTATCAGAGATGAAAACCTAAACTGTGTGTACTTAGCCTTCTTAATCTTTTCTAAGTTCTCAAATAACTAAATTTTCAAAATTCCACATAGGTCTACTTAATTCTTCTCAATACACATAAGATAAGCTACATGAACCATTCCTACAGCCATGTCATCTTCCCTTGAACTACCATAGAATTTAGTTGTTAGGATCTTGCAAAGGTACCTAACATCATCTTGCTTAATCTTACTTATCGCAATTCCTCTACCATTATAACTAGATCCAGTGTTGTCTAAAACAATCTTTCTCATGTTCTTTTCATTCAGTGGAATCTCTCCAACCTTTGATAATCCAATAACATCATGAATTAGGTCGGTAGTTATATCAATAACTCTATCCTCCATCCAGAATTTCCCATTGTGGATTCTACTTAAAATGAGCTTGGTACATTCCTCATCATTAAATTCATACTTCATGGAATATTTGATGATTTCATTGTTCTCTAGGTGCCCATAAGCTGGTTTAACTGACATGTCTTGATTATACAATTTCCTGTAATCATCACTAAAATCTGCATCTCCCAAAGTTTCAAACTTGCAACCTAAATATCCTTTAACATTCTCAATGTGCAATACTCCATTTGATACAGATGATAGTGCTAGTCTATTATCAATTTCAGCTGGTTCTACTGGTTCTCTCTTAATCTTAGGTCTATTATTATCCTCAACATTATGAACCATAGAAATATCCATCTTATCAACTGATTAAAGATAAAAAAAGAATACCTGAACTTTTCAAATCTAGGGTTTTGGTATGATCGTCGCTGCAAACTGCTTCCAAACTTCTTCAAATCATCCTCAACTCACTTTTTCTTCTTTCAAATCTCTTTTCAATCACTTTTTAATTGTGATAACTTCAATTTCAACCTTATAACACTTCACATTAACTCGATCTAACATCGCATTCATTCATTGTGCTGCTAAAACCTCAAAACGCTGATTCTGCAAACCTGCAACCATAAAACTTTTTGCGACCTCACAAAACATGATATTTTCTTTAGCGCACTTAACCATAGCATTAGTACAGTAGAAAAAACCTATATCTAACTGCACAAAACTTAACCATTAGTTACATTACCTACTTGACTACTTTTAGTTTTGAATATACCTCCTTGATCTATGCCTTTATCAAATTTTACTTCATCTTTATTGCTACAACAATGTTTCTCTTTGTTTCCTACATTTTCATTCCTTCTTGCATTTTTCCTAGGGTTAGGGTTATGATGATAACCTCCATTTTTCATTCTGCAAAATCTTGCTGAGTGTCCAAACTTGTTTCATATCTAACAAATTATTCCATTGTTTCCAAATCTTTGTCCTTGCTGGTTAATCTATGACCTACAATTTCTAGCAATATGTTCTACTTTGTTGCATCTAAAACATACTACCACTTTTCTTTGATTCATTTCTTCAATAGATTTCTTATGTGCATTGTTAATATTCCCAATCATTCTATCATAATTATTCAAAATTACTTTAGGTCTTCTACATTTGTTAGCTCTATGTCCAAAACTATGACAATTATAACAATGTCCATTAAGAGGTTTAAATTGCTTACCTGTGCAATCTCTCTTCATGTGCCCAATAATATTACAAGAAAAACATCTACCTTTGAATTCTCTTTGCATACCTTTAGATGATTCTTACTATTTTGATTCTTCTTACTTTGATTCTTCTTTTTCTCTAGGTGGTTCTTCTTTAGGTGGATCTTCCAATGTGTTCTCATCTAGCTTTATTTCCTCCACACTTTCAGATGTCTTCAGATGTGGCTTCTCACTTTCATGGATTGTTCTAAACATACTAAATCCAAATCTAGTCCTATCAAAGAATGGTTCTTCAAAAGAAATTTGTTTTTCAGTCTTATCACTATTTGAATATAGCCTTTCAAGTTGTTGTTTAGATTGAGTTAATTCACCTTTCACAATTTTATTATACTTCTCAAGTTCCACATACTGCACTTTTACTTTTTCAGATTCAGATATTTCCTTTTCAAGTCTTGATCTCAGATCTTCATTCTCAATTTTCAATTTTTCATTATCAGATCTCAAATTTCCATCTTTCATACTAAGCTTCAGATTTACTATCTTCAGCTCATGCTTAAGGATCTCATTTTCTTTTTCTAATTCATCACAATTTTCAACAAGCATATCATATTTATTTTTAGATTTCAGATCTTCAATCGTACCTTTTAATTTGTTAATAGCATTCTTTGCATCTTCATATTTTCTTCTTAAGGATTTTCTTTCATCAGTAAGCATATCAATCTGTTCAAGAGCTTCTTCAACATTCTTCTAAAGTTGATCCATATCCATAGAGATCATACTCAAGCTACTAAGCTTTCCTTGAATGTTCCTTCTCTGAGTAACTATGCTCTGATACCAATTGTTAGAAATAGGAAATACTGAGAGGGGGGGGTGAATCAGTATTTCACAAAATTTTTCTTTTTCCCACTTATGGATATAATAGATTACTTTAGTGCATACAAAGATTATCAAGCTGATTAACATACATAGCAATAAATAAAAAGAACTCATAACACATGATATGTTCTCAAGGAAACCTTGGCCATGGGAAAACCCCGGCGGGGATGGTACCCACAAAGATTACTAATCAAAAGTATCTTGTTAGGGATATTGGACCCTGTTAAGAGTCAATTTACAATATATAGTAGATCTGTCCTGGTTAAAGGACTTTAGGCCTTGTTAGAAGCCTTAACCCTGTTAGGAGTTAGATTACAAAACTTGATCACCAGCTGAGCTCACTACCCAAATAGGTAATAAAAAATGTTTTTGACTACAGTATGGTACTGCTTACAACTTTGCATCAATAGCCTTTGCTGCTATCACAATATACAACTATCGCAAGTTATCCTTTTCTTTCTTTTTAGACATCACATAGTGTTCATACATTTTTTCATTACATTTCAAGTATGCCTAATATATGAGTTATTAGAGCTAATAAATTTATATGGTTGGCTTCCAAAATCTTTATCCAAGAGTAAACATATAGGATGTCTTCCCTTCATAATGTTAATGTTGAGATTATTAGCTTATGTCGGATATATATATATATATATATATATATATATATATATATATATATATATATATATATATATATATATATATATATATATATATATATTGACTAATAATAAATAATACATTGATTACATCAATTAAATATAATATAATATAATGGAAGAATGAATAAATAAATAATAATAATGATATCAATATTATTATATTGATAGCATTATTATTACTTATTAATTATAACATATATTATAAATTGAATGATAAACTCTTCATGTATTATGCACCGTCGACTTGTTTTATGAAATGACAGAGATAAAAAAAGTGTTAACATGCTTAAAGAATGTAAGACTTGTGACTGTTGTGAACAGTCATGCCTATGATAGACGTGACTCCCTGAGGAGTCACGTCTATCATAGACGTGACTCTATCCAAGTCACCGAAGCCTATATAAATATATTTGCAGATTGACGGATGGAAACATATACAACAATAAATACAGCAATATACCCAGAGCATATACAGCCAGTGATATAAGTATTATAGTTATTTGTTAATGTCTGCAGCAAAATAGTGTTAGGTTTATTAATATCTATTCACAGCATTTTAGATTCATTGAAAATATTTAGTCACTCATAGTGTTATAATTAAGTATATAAAGGAAGATATTAATTTTGAACTTAGAGTGTTCCTCATTCAACTGTAAGATTGATATATATATACAACTCATATTTCTGGTCTAAATTTAACATGGTATCAGAGCTAGGTTACTTCTACAAAGCCTAAACAGCTTGAAGGAAGATTCGATTAGATCAGAATTATATTCTCTTAAAATCTTGTAATTTTAAAATGACGAATGGAATCAGACCCAAAGACACACTTGATGGTGCTTCTGACTATGACTCGTGGAAACTTCGAATGATGTTAGTGCTAAGAAAGAATGAATTGGAAACTGTAATAGAACATCCCACTAAACTTGAAGGAAGTATCAATCAGAATCAGTGGGAGAAAGATAACATTAAAGCAATGGACTTATTAGTAGACGGAGTAAATAATCACCTACTACCTATAATTACAAAATTAAACTCTGCATATGACATGTTTAAATCCTTGAAGGACATGTTTGAAATAAACAATACAAGCAGAATCCTCACTCTAAAAAATCAACTCTCTAATATTAAAATGATTGAAGGAGAGACCATCACTACATATTTTATGAGGATAATAGAACTAAGAAATCAACTATCTTCAATTGGTCACACTTATGACAATAAGGAGTTAACTATGATAACTCTAAATGGGCTCCCCATCTCTTGGGAAAATTTTAGACAAGGAGTTAGTGCTCAATCCAAACCTCCTAAATTTGATCGTCTAAAAATAGACTGCATTCAAGAAGAGTACAATCTTATATCCAGAGGAATCATGAAACCCGTAAATGAAGATACACAAGCTCTAGTCTCAAAATTGAAAAGGAAGAAGAGCAGGATCTCTAACGATAAGAAATTCTTCAAGAAAAAGGATACATCTAACCTACAATGTTATAGATGTGATAACTATGGGCACACTATAGTGAAATGTCCTGACAGACTCAAAAAGGTACAATGTTATAGATGTGACAATTATGGACACACGACAACAAATTGTCCTGATAGACTTAAAATACAAGCTTCACTTGCCGAAGTGAGAAATCCAAAACAGGAGTCAGATTTTTTCTAAAAGAAATCTCAAGATATCTTATGATTAAGAGGGAGTTCTGTGATGAAAGAACCTTTTAAGATAAACTTGACACATTTGTAAATTTTGATTATTAATAATAAATGTATTTTATGAACCTGTGTAAATCATATGGAGGTGATGACTTCCAATGATCATCACCTGTATTCCTTGATGTTATTGAAAGGTGATGATCTTACAATAACTATCATTTATCATGATAGACCTCATGTGATGGCTAAAACAAATTATGATAAATGAATTATTACATGGTGGATTGAGTTCCTTAAAATGACCATGATCTCATACTGTGATAGTCATCATGTGATGCTGAAATAGATCATAGTATTGAAGGTGATAGTCATCATGTGATGCTGAAACAGATCACCAGTACCTAGCTATTGTGATAGTCATCATGTGATGATGAAATAGATCACAAAAATTGAAGGTGATAGTCGTCATGTGTGACGTTGAAATAGATCACCGGTACTTATATTGTGATAGTCTTCATGTGACGCTGAAACAGATCATAATTATTAAAAGTGATATACATCATGTGATGTTGAAATAGATCACTGTTATTTAGTTGATATTTTTTGATGTTTATCCTCCTTAGCTAAAGAGGGAGTGTTGAGATTATTAGCTTATGTCGGATATATATATATATATATATATATATATATATATATATATATATATATATATATATATATATATATATATATATATATATATATATATATATATATATATATATATATATATATATATATATATATATATATTGACTAATAATAAATAATACATCGATTATATCAATTAAATATAATATAATATAATGGAAGAATGAATAAATAAATAATAATAATGATATCAATATTATTATATTGATAGCATTATTATTACTTATTAATTATAACATATATTATAAATTGAATGATAAACTCTTCATGTATTATGCACCGTCGACTTGTTTTATGAAATGACAGAGATAACAAAAGTGTTAACATGCTTAAAGAATGTAAGGCTCATGGCTGTTGTGAACAGTCACGCCTATGATAGATGTGACTCCCCGAGGAGTCACGTCTATCATAGACGTGACTCTATCCAAGTCACCGAAGCCTATATAAATATATTTGCAGATTGACCAATGGAAACATATACAACAATAAATATAGCAATATACCTAGAGCATATATAGCCAGTGATATAAGTATTACAGTTATTTGTTAATGTTTGCAGAAAAACAGTGTTAGGTTTAGTAATATCTATTCACAACATTTTAGATTCATTGAAAATATTTAGTCACTCACAGTGTTATAATTAAGTATATAAAGGAAGATATTAATTTTGAACTTAGAGTGTTCCTCATTCAACTGTAAGATTGATATATATATACAACTCATATTTCTGGTCTAAATTTAACAGTTAAGTCATTATTTTGACAAGGAAAAATAATCCCTTAACTCTTTCGCTAATACTATCTCCAAAACTGTTTTGTCTACAAAAACTATCTTCGGTAAACTTCAAATAACTTCAGCCGTACTACTCCAAAATTTATGTGCACTGAGATGGGGTATCGTCATACTTTGTAGAAGCTTTAGTTAACTGTGCAAACAAAAATATTACTCCAGTGGATGTCACCAACTAAATCTTCATCGGGTGCTCTGTCAAGATCATTGTATCCATACTTAGACAATTTCTTCCTTCAACTTGCCATACTTGCATTCCAGATTCTGCGCTCTTAATAGAGATCATATGTTTCCATAATGACAACATCTATGCATCCACATTAGCCAAATTTCCAACATGATTGTCATTGATGTTAACACAATGATCTACTGGAGACTTGCAGAGAAGAAGACCGAGTTTGGATTAGCGCATGTGGGATATTGTAGTTGGAGCCATGTGTTTTTGAGGATATACTCTTTGATATATTATATGTCTATGGTTAAGAGCACAAATAGTAATTCATTTATTCATGGAAGTTATGAGCATTTTGGTGGAAGCAGTATTTAGGTAGTGTTCCTAAGTAGTGGTTTGTGGAAATCAGATGATATCTCCTAATCGGGATGGAATTTGGTTTTGCACAGTTAAAAAGGAAAGTTGAAGACACATTGATAGTGACATGGATGATAGCACAAAATTTGAGGTCACATGAGTGAAGATTTATTGTATTTGGAAGCTGACAGTTTTGTATAATTTTGGTGTAGCGTGTGGAAACTTTTATGTTGTAATTATATGCCAACTCATTTGTAATTATTTGAGTGTGGTATAAAGAAAGGAATGTATTTCCTTGTTGTAATGTAGTAGTGATATGGAAGTAGTGGTTGTGTGTGATGTTGTAGGCATGAAGTGAAGAAAAGAGCTTCGTATGAAAGCAAATTTGTGAAGGAAGACATGCGAGGTACAAAGATCTAAAGTTGAGATTTGATGTAATAGTGAGTGTAGTTTGGCATAGTCAGAGAAGAGGTAACATATTATTCTATTGAGTAATACAAAGATTAGTTGGATAGTGTTTTCAGTGAGCTTACCCTGAAACTATTTGGGCAGTGGGTCCTTATATCTTCCATAACTCTTAACAGGGTTAGAATATTTTAACAGGGATTCAAAATCTCCTAATAGGGATTCATATGTACTGAATGTATTTCATAAGAATCCTAATAGAGTCCATCCTTTCACAAGGAATATTCATATTAGTGCATCTTTTGTGGGCATCATCCCCACTGGGGTTTACTCTTTGATCAAGGGGTTCCCTAGTCAACATATCTTGTGTCATAGTGTTATTGTGTATGAATATCTTTCTATGGTTGGTAAATATATTTCTTATATGGTTTAATGCTATTGAAGATGATAAAAGTTATAATTATCTGATAATTGATTCACCCCCCCCCACCCCCTCTTAGTTATCTTGGTGGACTTTACTTTCTAACAGCCTGCATATTGTATCAACTGGTTTTGCAATGCTAGGAAGGTCTCTTATTGTCTTACATTGCTTATCTTTACTATGTTGTCAAAATTTATATGACATAGACTTTTTTTCCATAACCAACTATCATCTACTTTATCAACAAAACAACTTGCTTCTAAATTAAGCTTAAAACCATTACCTTTTGTCTTTGATCCTGATGTAATTATTTCTCTTTCCTTGTTATTAATGATGCACTTATTGTCTTTGAATTCCAACTGATATCCTTTGTCAAGAAACTGTCCAACACTTAGTAGGTTATGTTGCAAACCATCAACATAAAGAACATTATCAGTGTTGTTCTTTCCATCCAAGGTGATAGATACTCTACCTATGATAGGTTTAGGAGTGTTATCTCCACATCTAACTATGCCACCTTTGTACTTAACTAGATGTACAAATATATATTTTTCTCTTGTCATGTGATGTGAACAACCGCTATCAAAGATCCAATCTATTCTAATATCTTCTTGTGAAATCAATGCTAACTCTTATGCTTTCTTTTCATCTTCAAGGTCCATTTCATCAAACATTTTCTCCATATCTTCAAGAGAAATGAATCCAATTTCATCTTCTGCTGAATCTTCATCTAATACTCCATCTCCAGCGTAGTAACATTCTTTTGTATACTTAGGCTTGTAATTAGATTTGAACTTCTTGATTCTTGTAGGACACTTAGAAGCAAAGTGACCAATCTTGTTACATGAAAAAAATTTGAATGGTAACTCTCCATATTTTCCTTTTACTTTCCTTTTTTCCTTAGCAATCATAGTAATGAAATCATCTAGTGCTTTCTCTTCATCATCATCATCAAAATTACCAGAATTTTTCAAGTATTTATTGTATGCACCCTAAACTGGTCACCTAGACTTTGGGCCCCATTTATTCAATTTGTCAAAATCAATTCCTGAATCAATGATTGCCATATATTCAAATCAATCTTTTTGATCAAATCATAATTATTTCAATCATTTCAATAATCTCCTAAGGTTTAATCATGTCATCAATAATTTTATTGAATTAAAAGAAATAAATCCCTTTTAAATACATAAATTAATGTTATTTAATTAAAATTAATATTCCTTAAATGAAATAATGTTATTTAATTAAAATCCATTTTTAATTAAATGATTTTATTTTATTTGATTAATATTCATCTTTAAATTATATAATCTTATTTTATTTTATTACAAGAGATATTATTCTTTTAAAATAAATAAAATATTCTCTCAAAAGATCTCTTGTGATGAAAAAGGAAACAAGCTAAATAAAAATAAATGAAAAAAATGAAATTCCTTTTTCCTACAAACTTTCTAAAAATGAGATTTGTTTCCTCTTTTCCATTTATCCCACATTGTTCTTGGGGATGCATTCAATTCCTCATTTTCCTATATAAGAAGCCCTCTCCTTCTCAATTAAAGAATCCAAAATTTTCATATTGTTATTATGCTACAATTTTCATTAGAGCTTTTGAGATCATCATTTAGCTTGCACATTTACATTTTAGTTTAATATTGCATTTTAGTTTAATTTTCATAATAGATTGATTAGCAAAGTAGTTCATTTGTTGCATTGCAATCATATAGTTTAAAATAGTTTACTTATTGCAATCATATAGTTTAATTTTATTTGTATGCATGAACTAGATTCGATGGATATTAGCATGCTTACTATTCATCTTTGTGTTAGAAAGTAAATATCCCCAAGATAATTGAGAGGGGGGGGGGGGTGTGAATCAGTTATTTGATAATTTATCCATTCAACTACTTTAAACAATATAATCAATGTACTGATCAACCATGGAAAGATAATCATACACAATTGCACAATAACACAAGATATGTTAACTAGGGAACCTCTTGAAAAGAGTAAACCTCGGTGGGAATGATGCCCAAAAAATGATGCACTAATATGAAAGTTCCTTGTTAGAGGATGGACCCTATTAGGAGTCTTATGAAATACATTCAATACATATAAATCCATGTTAGGAGATTTTGAATCCCTGTTAAAAGATTCTAACCCGGTTAAGAGTTTATGGAAGACAGAAGGACCCACTGCCCAAATAGCTTCAAGGAAAGATCTCTGAACCCACTGTCCAAAAGATCTTAGAATTATTAAATAGAATAATATGAAATATATTATCTCCTTCACACTATGCCTAAACTACACTCTCTGCTACACAAGATCACAATTCCAGATCTCTGTACTCACAAGTCTTCCTTCATCACTGAATTAGCTCTTTTCTTCACTTCATGCATATATTTGCATCTCACTCTTCATAGTACACATTAAAATAAGGAAAACATTCCTTCTTATATACCAAACTCAAATAATTACAAATGAGTCGGTCCTCAATTACAAAATAATAAATTCTACATGCTACACACAGAATTCACATAAAACTGTCGGCTTCCAGTTACTGTAACTTTCTCCAAACATATCCTCGAAGTTTTCACTATGAAACACATCATCATTAATGAGTCTCCAACATCCTTTTAACTGTGCAAAATCAGATTCCATCCCAGCTAAGAGATATCCTCCGATTTCTGAACATCGCTACACAGAAACACTGTCTAAACACCGCTTTCACCAAAATGCTCATAACTCTTACAAATGAATGAATTTCTTTTTGCACTATTAACCATAGGTTAATAACACACCAAAGAACATACCATCAACTGCACAAAATCCAATCTATAATAAAACATGTGTGCAAAACAAAACTGTACCTACTTTCCTGCTAATATCCAGAATATCACTGTGTTGACATCAATGACAATCCAAGTCATGAATGCAACAACAACTGCTACAAAATGACTACCAAAACACTTTGCATTCATTCCTAACAATCTCCCCCATTGGCATTGATGGTAACATAGATGAAAAACATCCAATGTTCCAAAAATTTAATACTGCAACATCACTACAAAATATCAAATTAAATCTTGCTTCATTTTCCTATTCAGCTCTCTCATACAATCCACAATGTTTTTCATGTATATCTCTCCCCCATTGACATCAATGATAGAAATTCTATCACTAAGTCAACAACAACTTAATGTCAAAAGACACTTTTCAAAAGAATACAATAACAAGAGTCCTCATGACGCAGCTCATAAACTCCCCCATAGAGGAAGTTCCAACATCCAATCCAGAAGAAAGATAGGGTTCATATACCACTGGATGGATGCAATCATTTGTATCAATTCTCAAAAATAGGTTGGGGCATAACCCCAAGCATACCTCTTAGATACACAAATGTATCCTTAGGTAAAGGCTTTGTAAATATATCTTCTATCTGCTCCTTTGTACTTATGTACTCCAATCTTACTTCTTTTTCTGTAACTTTCTCTCTTACAACACGATACTTGATCTCAATATGTTTAGTCTTAGAATGTAAAACAAGATTTTTTGACATACTCACTGTACTGGTGTTATCACAATGTATAAAATAGGCTCATCAAACTTTATTCCAATATCTTTCAACATCTGCTTCATCCAAATAATCTGATTACAATTATTTGCTACTACAGCATATTCTGCTTCTGCTGTGCTTTGTGAAGTAATTCTGCTTCTTACTTAGCCAAGAGACCAATTTACCTCCAAGAAAAAAGGCTCCACCACTGGTGCTTTTCTTGTCATCAATGCTGCCTCCCCAATCTGCATCAATATAGGCACATAAGGTAAAATCATCAGAATTCTCATACCATAATCCATTGTTCCTTTCAGATATCTCAGTATCCTCTTTACTACTGCATAATGTGATTCTCTAGGTTCTGCTTGATATCTTGCTACAATCCCCACTGAATGTGCTATATCAGGTCTTGTATGTGTCAAGTACTACAATCCTCCAATCATAGATCTGTACTTTTTTTGCTCAACTGCTGGTGTCTCATCTTTGCTAGATAACTTATGTCTGGTTACCATAGGTGTTCCAACAGGTTTAGAATCTTCCATTCCAAATCTTTTCAATAATTCATTTAAATACTTAGTCTGACTTACAAATATACCTTCCTTGCTTTGTGTTATCTGTAATCCCAAAAAATATTTCATTTCTCCAATCATGCTCATCTCAAATTCAGTCTTCATTTCATCTGCAAATTTGTCACTAGCTTCATCTTCTTCTCCAAGGATAATATCATCAACAAATATAACTATAACCAACAAACCATTCTCAATTTCTTTTGTGTATATGTTACTATCTTCTGTTCCTTTTATAAATCCCAATTTCAATAAATACTTATCCAATCTTGCATACCAGGTTCTAGGTGCTTGTTTTAATCCATATAAAGCTTTCTTTAACTTACATACCATATCTCCTTCTTGTGTCAAAGGAGAACCTTCAGGCTACTCAATGTAGACTTCTTCCAATTCACCATTCAAAAATGCTGACTTCACATCCATCTGATACACTCTGAATTTTTTGTAAGTTGCATATGCTAGAAACATTCTCACTACTTCAAGTCTGGCCACAGGTGCAAAAGTTTCTTCATAGTCAATTCCTTGTTGTTGTGAATATCCTTTACATACCAATCTTGCTTTGTTTCTTATCACTTCTCCTTGTTCATTCATCTTGTTTCTGAATACCCACTTTGTTCCAATCACATTCTTGTCTTCAGGTCTAGGGACCAATTCCCATGTCTTGTTTTTTTCAATCTGCTCTAGTTCTTCTTTCATAGCATTGATCCAATGTTCATCTTCACAAGCTTCATTAGTAGTCTTAGGTTCAATTTGAGAAATCAAACATAAATGTAGCTTATTTCAAGTCAAAACTTCTCTATCTAAACTTCCAATAACTTGCTCAACAGGGTGATGTCTTGAAGTATACCTGTTAGGTGTCATAGTTACTGATCTTGTTTCGACTGTAGATTCTTCTTTGCTTTCTTCTCTGTTTTCTTCTCTATTTTCTTCTTTGTCTTCTTTAGTATGACTTTCATTCAGAAAATCACTGTTAGTTTCAAAAAATAATTCTGCATTTTCAATGTTAGGTTGAGGTTGTGCTTCTCCATCAGATTCATAATCAAGCATTCTTTCCTGAATTTTAAACTTCTCATCAACTTTTACATTTTCACTTTCAACAATAGTCTTAGTTCTTTTGTTATAACATCTATATGCTTTTCTTTTTAAAGAATATCCAAGAAATATTCCTTCATCACTTTTAGGATCAAACTTTCCTATATCATCATTTCTCTTTGTATAACATTTACTTCCAAAAATTCTAAAATACTTAACTGAGGGTGTATGTCCAAACCATAATTCATAAGGTGTCTTGTTTGTATCTTCTCTGATTTGTACTCTGTTCATAGTGTCTACTGTTGTGTTCACTGCTTCTCTCCAAAAAGTTTTAGCTAAATCATTTTCAAACAACATAGCTCTTGCTACTTCAGTTATTGACCTATTTCTTCTTTCTGCAATACCATTTTGTTCTGGTGTTCTAGGGGTTGAAAGTTGTCTCTTAATTCCATTCATTTCAAAAAAAGTGTTAAACTCTCTAGATGTAAATTCACCACCTCTATCAGATCTTAGACACTTAATCTTCATTCCAGATTCATTCTCAATTTTGCTTTTCATGATCTTAAATTTATCAAATGCTTCAGATTTTTCTTTCAAAAATGCAATCCACATCATTCTTGTAAAATCATCAACAAGAATCATAAAATACCTTTCACCATAGAATCCTCTAGTCCTAGTAGGACCACTCAAGTCTGTATGAACAATCTCCAGCTTCTCTATCAATGTGAACTTCTTATTGGGAAATGAACTCCTTTTTTGCTTTGCCATCATACATTCTTTGCAAATCATGTTAGTAGGTTTCATAATTCTAGGTAAATCTCTTACCACATGTGTAGTGCTCACCTTGACAATATTATCAAAGTTTATATGACAAAACCTTTTATGCCATAACCGACTATCATCAATCGTAGTTATCAAACATGTCATCTCAGTAGGATTCAACTGAAATACATTACCTCTGGTTTTGGATCCTTTTCCAATCAGATTTCCATCTTTATCTTTTGTCACACAAGTTTTCTTAGAAAACCAAACTTGATAACTCTTATTAGCCAATTTTCCAACGCTTAGTAGATTATGTCTTAGTCCATCAACAAATTAAACATCATCAATGTCAGTCTTTCCATCAAGAGTAATAGATCCTATACCCTTAATCAAACAAGGTGCATTGTTACCAACCCTAACAATTCCTCCATCATAATTATCTAACTTAACAAACTTTCTTTTATCTCCAGTCATATGATGTGAACAACCACTATCTATAATCCAAACAGATTTCTTTTCAACTTGTGAAACTAATTCTTTTTCTTCCCTTTTATCAGATTCGGAACTTTCTTCTTTAATTGCTACAAATCTTATTTCCTCAAAGTTATCATTATCACTGTCACTTAAATGTTTTTCAATTCCTGCTTCAAAATCTTCATCATTTGCATAATAACATTCTTTAGATCTCCTAGGTTTGAAGTTGCTTCTATACTTCTTAACTCTTTTAGGACATTTAGATGAAAAATGACCATATTCTTGACAAGTCCAATATTTAAAGATTTTCTTACCATCTGGTTCTCTTTTTACAAGTAATGCAATGCCTTCTTCAATCTTCTTATCTTCCTCAGATTTGCTACTGCTGGCATAATCTCCATTCACACTAGTACTTCTTGTAGGTCTAATTCTAAGAGCACTGAATGCTATTTCCATTCTAGGTAGCTCTCCTGATAATCTCAAGTTCATCTCTGCTATTTCTAATCTTCCAAGAAGAGTCTCTCTTGAAAAGTTTGATGTACAAGGTATCACTTGTTCAATCATCTGCGTTGTCTGCATGAATACTGGTGTCAAAGTTCTAAAAAATTTTCATATCACTTCAATCTCTGTCTTATCACCTCCACAAGACTTTATTCCTATCACAATCTCAGACATCCTACCAATATAGCTTCTAATAGATTCATCTTCCATCATTCTAATATCTTCAAATGCACAAATCCAATTATGTAATCTAGCCTTCTTTGCATGTTCATCACCTTCAAAAGTAGAATGTAAAGCTTTCCAAATTGCATGAGATGTTTTCAAACATCTTACCTGACTATATTCATTCTCTAGTAGTGCTGATAAAAGTGCTTCTCTTGCAAGTATGTTACACATGAATAGATCTAGTTCATCTTTAGTTCCTGCCTCTAGATTGTCTTCCTCAATGATAGTCTTCTCATTCTTTGTAATCAACCAATAACTTGGTCCTAAACACAATAGATGCGTCTTCATCTTTTCTTTCTATCTGTCAAAATTTACTCCATCAAACTTAGGGCTTTCTTTTCTAAAATTCACCATGGATCTCCTTAAGTTGTTAAACTTTTCTTTCAAGGACTTGCGGCTCTGATACCAATTGTTAGAAAGTAAAGATCCCCAAGATAACTAAGAAGGGGGGGGGGTGAATTAGTTATCTGATAATTTATCCATTCAACTGCTTTAAACAATATAATCAATGTACTGATCAACCATAGAAAGATAATCATACACAATTGCATAATAACACAAGATATGTTAACTAGGGAACCTCTTGAAAAGAGTAAACCCTGGTGGGAATGATGCCCACAAAATGATGCACTAATATGAAAGTTCCTTGTTAGAGGATGGACCCTATTAGGAGTCTTATGAAATACATTCAGTACATATAAATCCCTGTTAGGAGATTTTGAATCCCTGTTAAAAGATTCTAACCCAGTTAAGAGTTTATGGAAGACAGAAGGACCCACTGCCCAAACAGCTTCAAGGCAAGATCTCTGAACCCACTGTCCAAAAGATCTTAGAATTATTCAATAGAATAATATGAAATATATTACCTCCTTCACACTGTGCCAAAATTGCACTCTCTACTACACAAGATCACAATTCCAGATCTTTGTACTCACAAGTCTTCCTTCATCACTGAATTAGCTCTTTTCTTCACTTCATGCATATATTCGCATCTCACTCTTCATAGTACACATTACAATAAGGAAAAAATTCCTTCTTATATACCAAACTCAAATAATTACAAATGAGTCAGTCCTCAATTACAAAATAATAAATTCTACATGCTACACATAGAATTCACATAAAACTGTCAGCTTCCAGTTACTGTAACTTTCTCCAAACATATCCTCAAAGTTTGTGCTATGAACCACATCATCATTAATGAGTCTCCAACATCCCTTTAACTATGCAAAATCAGATTCCATCCCAGCTAAGAGATATCCTCTGATTTCTGAACATCGTTACACAGAAACATTGTCTAAACACTGCTTTCACCAAAATGCTAATAACTCTTACAAATGAATGAATTTATTTTTGCATTGTTAACCATAGGTTAATAAAACACCAAAGAACATACCATCAACTGTGCAGAATCCAATCTACAATAAAACATGTGTGCAAAAAAAAACTGTACCTACTTCCTACTAATATCTAGAATATCACTGTGTTGACATCAATGACAATCCAAGTCATGAATGCAACAACAACTGCTACAGAATGACTGCCAAAACACTTTGCATTCATTCCTAACACTTTGAATCTCTTTTTCTAGGGTGTACTTGCATGGGTTGACCAAGTTGATCTAAGGGCCTTATAATCAATCCCTGCACATACTTGGATGGAGAGTTGTGAGTCGATTTGTGAGGGCTCATTCTTGAGTCTCCTTACAAGAACTTGATTCAATGGAGATTAGCATTCTTGCTTCTCCTCCTTGAATCTCTCATTCTATGGTGTACTTGCATGGGTTCAATCTGAGGGCCTCGTAGAAAGCCATGCACTCCACTGATAGAGAGCTGTGGATCAATATCTGAGAGCTCATTATTGAGTATTCTTGGATGAAAGGATTCATAGTAGTGTGATCATTTTCAGTTCACACATTTTGGCACCCATAGTTCATATGTTCTATTCTTCATTTCCACATTTGTAATTGTCTATTTTCAATTTAGTTTTAAAAGAGTTTTGTTTTACTGAACATGAATTGATACTTGGTATTGGATTTCATTGAAATTGTAACAAGTTGGTGAAGTTGGTTTTATAGTTATTAAAATTAGTTTTATCGAGTATTGAATTTCAAGAGTTTTATGGTTGGTAGGATCTCTATTTAGATTATTGACTAAGGATCTTACATGCAAGTCAGATTAAGAAATGTTTGAACTAGGATGTTTCCAGAACATATTCTATTACTGTTCAACTAAATACCTCTATTTTGATTAGACAAGAGTTAGTGCTTTGCATTTTGGAATGGTGGGATCAATTTTGTTGGAGGAATGAGTAATATGTATTAAAACTGATTATGTTCTTATCAAAAAATCTGATTTTCAAGCTCTCGCATCCATTTCACTCTCTCATCCATTTCAAGCTCTTTCTCCATTTCCTCTAGTTCATGAAGACTATCATCATTTAGATGCTGATTCTACTGAAGATGTTCCAATTTCAATCTATATAATCTGATATATTTCCTTCTACTAGCCATATGCATTTCAACATGGCTCCAAGAAATATGACATGGCTTTCTATGCACATCAGATAAGACTGCATCTATTACATATCGCCACCATTGTGCTTGCTCTGCCAACCCCAATATGCATGTATTTTGACAACAATGTATTCTGTTCTAAGCATGTTCTAATGTATTTTGTCAACAATGCATTTTGTTCTAATGTGAGTGCAGTCCTTTGAAACATTATATCTAACATTTCACACTTTCTCTATGCTTTCACATTCTGAATATGCATTTCAGACACTTGCAACAGTAATATAAGATCAAAATTCTCTTTGTTATGCACTGGCATATGTTTAAATTCTGCTAAAAAATGCCCATTGAACCACAGGCGCAGTTTGTACTAGGCACTTGATTGGAAGTTTTCAAAGTTTCTCTACACATCAACTTAGTGTATGCAAAAGAATCTTTGGATTCTGCGTGCCCATATTTCTTTGACAAGTTTTGACATATACTTCTCGCACCATTCTTGTGTGTCAATTCTCTATGAGGTATTTTGTCAAACATTTTGTGGGTTTACTCTGTAGCTGAAGTATTAGCAATATTTTACTTCGTAGATGTCCAATCCATGCTTCAATAGCTCCATTTTGGTGCATTCTATGAGGGCTCTGTAAAATGATTGCATAGGATTAATTTGCTAGTTGTAGTTGCTATATTGTCTCTTAAGGCTTAGAAAAATTCTCTAGTCACTTTTTTTTATTAAACCAGAGTTCTTTGATACAGTGATAAACATATCAGACATTTTGTCTAAGTTTTCATAGTATCTGGATTTGTCTAAATCCTTCATTTGAGACTATGAAATATTTAGATTTTTCATCACACATAGGCATATTTGGATCCACACATATGCTGTAATATCGGTATAATCAATATTTGTTGTGGATCAGTATTTTCTATGTATTCAGATATTTGCTATGTATTGAGGCAGCGATTGATTTTCTTATTGGTGTTATATCCTGAATCGTAATTTGCTCCATCTACCTTTAAGTAATGCTTATAATTAATTGTTCATGTGGCAGAAAACTAACATTTCTTAGATTGAAATATCGACGTGTATATCAAAATATTGTAAAGATCACGTTTGTGTTTTGGTGGAGTTATATGGAAAATACATCACGGGATTTGAACATTGAAAGAAAATTGACATTATTACTCTGATAATGTCATGTTTTTTAGATTTTGATTGGACTTAATCACTTAATCATTATTATTCTAGCAATGTCATTGATTGGGATTTTGATTTCTGACACTTACGGTTTGTCATTGATTTGTCTTGATTTTGTACTTTCAGATGTGTGCTAAATTCTAGATTGTAGATCTTTGGACCTAAGGTGAGTTACTATAATCTCTATAACACTTGGTTTCGACATAAAATTAATCTCTCATGTATTTGGCTTGAGTTTTTACATGCTTTCATAAAACACATTTCAATTAATGCTCTTAATGGGAAATGAATGAACATAGATTTTCTTTAATACAAGTTTGTGTTTAAGTGAATGCTTGTGTTTAAACATTAAGTAATTCTTGGTTCAAATGTCAAAAAAATCTCATTGAGTAATCTAGGGCATGGATTCATTCCTTGTTTACATGAAGAGTTAAATGCACCACTTTGTGGACTCACTTGATGTTTACTTGGAAAGTTAAATACTCCATGATTCAAACCCTCTTGCACTTATGAATAGTATTGATTAGAAATCTTAGATTACTTTTGATTGATCTTGATAGAAAGATTGGGTTGTTGGAATCGCTTATCTTACCGACCCCTTGTTCCACCCCGTGGTTGCAAGGTTAGCACCATATTCAGGGGAGGGGTCTACTTAGAAGAGTGTTGAGTGTTCCATAAAGTTTTTTTCCCATTTTATGCTTTCTTGATCTCATTAGTGTTCTAAGGTGTGGACTCACTTTGAGTTTGTGTGAGGAGTTAAATGCACCACTTTGTGGACTCACCTCACATTTTCTTGAAGAGTTAAATGCACCACCTTTAGTGCTTTCCAATACTTTTGATAGTGAATTACTTACTTTTTCATTTCTAGAAGGCCTGCTTGGGGATTTCATCACCTCAAGGGATGACTTTAACTCCCATGTTCTGGTGGAGTATAAATATTGGGAGGTGAATCCAAAGACACCTCTCTTGGGAATGAGTTAGATTTCACTCTTGGCCAAGCCTCAAAGAACTTTATACCTTTGAGAAGTGAAGGAGGAGATTTTGGTTACTGTCTCCCCCCAGCTGTGTGATTTTGAATTCTTCTCATCTATGGATTTGTACCTCATGTACCTTACATATATCAAGGACACCCTTTAGAAAAGCTATGTATATCCTTGTAGACAACTTCCTAGGATGTTGTTGTGTTCTAAGTGCCTGCTAAAACATTCTCAAGAACATACACAAGTAGCATCTTTAAGGAGTAGCATACTAAGTCACTATTCTTATTCATGTGCAAGGTTGCTTTGCCCCTTGCTCATTGTTTGAAGACAACTAATTGCTTGTACTCCTTGATTGTTGTCTTATGTGCCTACAATGCTAAAAAATATGTTGATGTACTTACTTCATCTTTGAAAACAAACAAGAAACTAAAATCCTGAGTTCTTCGATTAGGTCACTTATCCTTGTCCGATTAGGTGACTTGTCCCAATTTTAGAGACCTATTCTGTATTTAGGATTCTTGTTTTTTTGACCTTTTGAGTTAGTGATCCTTGATCTCATAAGAGATTTTTCTTGAGAGTGACAAATTAGGAATTGTTCCTATCAAATAGATAATTTTTTTGACTCTTTGATAACACACTTGGAGAGTGCTAGTAATCTCTTTGTCCACTCATTTTCATAAAATTCAAATTCAGTATAATTTGTGTAAGTCATCCTCCTGATCCATATGTGCTAGGGTATTCACCTAAGAATTGAGCACCTCTATGGCAGTGTTGGTTTGCACCTATTTGCAACAATTCTATTTCACCATTTCTCTCGAACAAGAGAAAATTTTTACTATTCTAGTCTGGTATTGACATTTCCTAGAATTATCTATTTACCTGAACTCTCCCTTTCACGTCAGTAACAACAAGATATCAAGTGAGCCAAGGAAAGTGACCTTAGATAGTCTTCAACCAACTACCCCCAGTCCAGACTCGTCAAAAGAGAAAGGAAAAGGAACCAATATTTGACCAGTCACCTAGGAGTAAGTCTGAAACTTGGTTTGACCCAAAGAGCCATTTTAGTGAGTTGAGTACCCCCCCAACACCTTCCCACTTAGGTATGGATATGAGTTATACCATGAATTGGTGGGAGAGGGAAGTTATGGATCAAACCCTTGCTGATATCTATGAAAGACAAAAAGACAAGATTTTGATTGGTAATTCCTCTCATGATGCTCAACCTAGTTCACCCCCCATCAACACTAGGTAGCTAGATGCACATCAAAGAGCCGAAAGGCATGAGAGACAAGCTCACCCAGAACAATGGTCACAACACAATGACCAAGACAATGAACCTAGTGATGCTCATGTCAACGCAATGTATACAAATGATTTTCACAAACATTCAAGATCAAACTCTCCACTTCGAACAACCTCAAGGCATACAAGTGAGAGGCTAAAAAGAATTGAGCGGGAAAAATAGGCTGCAAAAAATGAACGAGCTGCAAAAGAAGACAAACTTAGGCTTCTAGAAGAGGAACAATGAGCCTTGTTGGACATAAAGAGAAAAGCATTCCAAGAGGAGCAAGATAGGCTGTTAGCCCAACAATTAAACACTCAATTCAACAACAAGGATGCTAATAGTGGAAATAATTCTCCTCCCTCCACCCCTTCCAGAACACCAAGAAGTAGAAGGCGGTCAAGAACCCCTTCTAGATCTCCTAGTCCTAGAGGAAGAAGGGCCTCTCAGTATGCTCACTATAGGAGGCAAACCCCTCCTAGAAACTCAAGACCACACTCCCAACATGTACATCATGGTTCCCAACATGGAGGTGGTAGCTCACATTATGACCTTGATACTCAAGACTTTATGTGAATGCAACAAGAGCCTATCTTCCAATAGGATGTGGATAGGTATTTGGAACAAAACAAAGATAAATTCTTGGAAAGTCTAATCAACAAGGGCACTAGAGTCCCTTATAATTTTGATGTGGACAACAAAATACAAAAGAAAAATCCCTCTCAAGAGGAAGAAATCTGCCAAATGAAGCAAATGATGGAGAAAATGATGCAACCTAAGAGCTCATTCTCACTAGACTCGATTTGTCCTAATCCATTTGACAAGAGTGTGAGTATGAAGGATTTTCCAAGGAGGGTGGAATTCCCTCAATATGATAAATATGATGGCAGTGGTGATCCACATGACCATGTGCACCAATTCTATACTATGAGCTTTGAATTTCATCAGGATGACTCCTATTTGATGAGGTTATTCCCTAGAAGTCTTAAAGGACAAGCAATAGAATGGTTTACCAATATCACTCCCCTCGTCAAGACTTTTAGAGAACTTGTTCATAGATTCATTCAACACTTTGCATATAATTTGTCAAGATATGTTATTATGTTGGACCTATGCAACTTGAAACAAAATAAAGGGGAACCCTTTGTTACCTTCTTATAGAGGTGGAGGAGACAGTGCTCTCGGTATCCTAGGATGATCCATGAGGATGAAAATATTGACATACTTGTTAGTAACTTGGTGCCTGAAATGAGATATGAGATTAAAAAGATAGTCTTCAATTCCTTTGATACCATGGTTGAAACTGCATGTCAAATTGAATTTGTCCTAAAAGAATAAGGCATTTTAACTAGACATAGCAACAATGGCAACAATGGTCAACACAACAACAAGGATAAAGGGAAGAACAATAGTTGGAACAAGAAAAAACAAGTTGTCAATGATGGAGTTGTGGACTCTTCCCAATCAAGAGATCAAGGTTTTCTTAATTTGACTAGTGTTGTGCAAGCCATGAAGCTTAATGCACCTCCATAGCAAGAAAGTAAACCAAGATATCAAGAGAGGCCCAAAAAGGAGAAGCGGAAATTTACCAAATTGGGTGACTCATATGAGGATGTTCTCAAAACTCTCATTGCTAACAACTTGGCATATCCTTAGGATCTTGCAAAATTTCACATTCCTGAACCCAAGCCACATTGGTGGGACGACAAGGCATTCTGTAAATTTCACAATGGCATTTGCCATACTATTGAAAACTATTGGAGATTAAAACATATCATCCAAGATCTCATAAAAAGAGGAAAGCTTTGAGTTGATGGTCTGAATACCAATGTTGATCATAAGGCTTTTAAGGAACCTTTGCCTAATTACAAAAAGGGGGAAACCTCTGAATCAAAGAATGACAAAGCTACAATCAACTACACTTACACAGTGGCAGAAAATGTGGTAAACATTCTTGAAGTTGTGGAGCCAAGTGTTAATATGATGAGGAGTAAAGACCCACATGGTTATGACTCTCCCCCTATCTTTGACAAAAAACTTGTTGTGGTGCTGAGAGGTCCTCATTTTAGGCTATCTTCTCAAGACCTTAATGTTGTTACTAGGAGTCAAGGCCCTATTGTTATTAGAGGTCCTAGTTCAGATCCATCCAAAAAATCCAAGAAAGTGGCATCCAAGAATGTCACTACAAAGTCTATCACTGCTCTCAAACCAAACTATAATCTTATAGATTAGTTACAGAAAACTCCAGCACAAATCTCAATCTTGGAGCTTCTAGAGTTGTCCCCTAGACATAAACAAATCCTTGAGGATGCTTTGCGCATAGAAAATGTCCCCAACAACATAGATATAGACCAATTTCAAGGCATGGTGAATCACATTACTAGCACACATTACCTCTCTTTCTCAAAAGATGATGACAAATCCCTAAGCCATCCACACAATCTTGCCCTTCACATTGAAGTAATGATTCATAAAACCTGTGTCAGGCATGTGTTGATAGATGGGGGTGCTGGGCTAAATATTTGTACTTTAAGTTTGTTAAAAACTTTGGGATATTTAGAGCAAGTGATTGACACTAGAAAGAAGATCACTATAAAGGCCTATGATGAGGCAGAATGAAGTTCTAAGGGGTTGGCTGTCCTTCCTGTCAGGATTGGCCCAGTTGAAAAAGATATCTTATTCCAAATTGTTGATGTTGGACCCCTTACATACAACATTTTATTGGGTAGACCATGGATTCACGACATGCAAGCAGTGCCATCTACCTACCACTAGTGTGTTAAGTTCCCCTACAATGGAGTAGAAATTTGCATACTAGGGGATAACACCTTATTAGTTAATTCAATCTCAGCTAATGTTCATGTCCCTCTTAATCAAGAAGTAGAGGATTATCAAGCAACTTTAGCAAATTGTCAAGACAAGTTTAAATTAGTAGACCTTGGCATGGGGGGGTATCAACTTGACTCTTTTGCAAAAATGCATGTTTCCCCTAGGTCCTATGGAAAGCCTTCACAGGAGATGAAACCATCTTCTTTGACAATGACACTATTTGACAAGTTTGTTGAATCCTCAGTACCAATACAAGATGAAAAAGAGGAAGTAGCTATTCAAGATTGGATATACAAAGAGGAAAAGTACTAGCACAATGAAAATTTCTCCGCCTCTCCTAAGTCCTATGGGAGAGGATATACTTTTGTCAAGAAGATGGGTTATCTAGGATATGGCCCTCTTAGTCACAGGTTAGATGCTAGAGCCAAACCACTCAATCATGATCTTTTTCGACGTAAGTCTAAGAAACCAGTTGGCCTCGGCTTTATGAACAATAACAAGTGCACTATCCCCATTCATGATAGGTAGGATAGTAAAGATGACATAGAATATGTACCAGATTTGACAAATCAACAAGACATGATAGATGATTGGGTACCTTCAACAAATCTCCTTTGGGGAGATTCAAGAGATTTAACAATTGACAGTCCTCCTATCCCAACTATGACAGATAGTGACTATATGAATGCTAGATTGACTATGGATAGTGTCTCCATCCCAGCTACGACAGATGGTGATAATTCAAATAATTTTGTGATTGAAAAAATTGTTAGAGGGGAAACTCTTCCAAACCTTGAGGCTTCTACATCACGAGGCCCCAACAATAATTCAGAAATAGACTCTCATGAGTTTGAATGGGATTCACTCTCAGATGCAATAGTTGGCTTGGATATGGATGTTGTCCAAGCTTATAGTTCTCAACCTGATGTAGCTGATGAGTCATGTGTTAGATTAGAAGATTGGAACCCACATGTCACATTAGTAGATGATTCTTCACTTGATAGGATAAATCCTGATTTAGGCACCTTAGAGGGATACTTGACAGACTCCAATTTTGTGATCACCAGAGATGACATCACCTATATCCTTAATATTGAACCAGTCATTAGCCTACCCCTTATTAACCCCAACCTTATTGATTGGTCTCAACATTATCAAGAGCCTCAACTCTTGACATTTCACAATGACTATGAGATCACCTGCTATCTAAATGCCATTGAACCTGTAGTCTCTTCCACTAGCGAACCAGCTACCAGTATGATAGAACCTGATATTAAGTACCTTAGTCACAAGATAAAAAGAAAAGAAAAAAAGAATAAGAGTTCTAATGGTGAAAATCATTGTGTGGCAGTGTCAGAACCAAAAAAAGTAAAAATAAAAGATGTATTGAAGGGTGAAAACCTCTTTGAGGCACCTACGGATGAGGTACTTGATAGTCTCCCAAGCTATTTTCAGGATAGATCATCAATATTGGTTGAACCTATAGAAGCTGTTAATTTGGGCATAGAAGAGGCTCCAAAAATTGTACACTTGGCTAAATCTTTATCACCTCAAGAAAAGAAAGCCTACACTAAGTTCCTCCAAAAGAAGAAAATTAATTTTGCATAGACATATTCAGACATGCTAGGGTTGGACACTAATCTCATTATGCATCATTTGTCCATAGCTCTAGGTGTGAAACCAGTCAAACAAAAGTTGAGAAAAATGCACCCTCATATAGCTCTTTTAGTGAAAGCTGAATTAGAAAAGCTCCTTGGTGCAGGATTCATTAGAGCCATAGACTATGCTGACTGGATTTCTAACATTGTACCTATTTCTAAACATGATAAATCCATCTGAATCTACACAAATTTTAGAGATCTTAACAGAGCATGCCCAAAGGATGATTTTCCACTTCCTAACATAGACATGATAGTGGACATGATGCTGGGCTATGAGATCTATTCCTTGATGGATGGTTTTTCTAGGTATAATCAGATCAAGATTGCTCCTAAGGATCAGGAAAAGACTACATTCACATGCACATGGGGTACTTATTGTTGGAACATCATGCCCTTTGGATTGAAAAATGTAGGAGCTACTTATCAAAGAGCTATGACAACCATCTTCCATGACATGATGCATAAGAATATGGAAGATTATTTGGATGATACCCTCGCTAAGTCTAAGAAAAGAGGAACACATCTGGCTGATTTAGAAGTAATTATGGATCACATGGAACAAATTCAACTAAGATTAAACCCAAAAAAGTGTGCATTTGGTGTTACTTCTGGCAAATTATTGGGATTCATCATTTCAGCCAAAGGGATAGAAGTGGACCCTGAAAAGGTCCAAGCCATTATAGACATGCCACCTCCCAAAAATATCAGTCAAATAAGGAGTCTTCAAGGATACCTTCAATCCATAAGGAGTTTATTTCACAATTGGCAGATAGAGTGCAACCCTTTAACAAAAACTTACATAAAGGTGTTCAATGTGTCTGGAATGAGGATTGCCAGAAGAGCATGGATCAAATTAAGGAATACTTGGCAAGTCCTCCCATTTTAATGCCTCCCATTCCAAGAAAACCCCTCATTTCGTATGTCTTAGCTACTGAATCTTCACTGGGGACATTGTTGGCTCAATTAGATGAACAAGGGAAAGAAAGGGCCATATATTATATTAGCCACACTCTTGTTGCTTATGAGGTCCATTATACTAGTATTGAAAAAGCTTGCCTTGCAGTAGTGTTTGCCTCTCAAAAATTGTGACACTATATGCTTGTGCACACCATACACCTCATAGCAAAAATTGATCCTCTCAAATAATTGCTCAGTAAAGCCACTCTCATGGGTAGACTTGCTAAATGGATGATGATTCTTTCTAAATTTGACATAGAGTATATTCAGTGCAAGGCAATCAAAGGCTAGGTTATTGTAGATCAACTGGCTAATTTCCCAATTCAAGATAATATGCCCATTCAAGTCAATTTCCCAAATGAACATCTTATGTACATGACTAAGATATCCTAGAAACTATTCTTTGATGGTTCCTACATGCAAAACGGTTCTGGAGCTAGTGTGTTGTTTGTCTCTCCTCATGGGTACACTATTCCCAAATCTTACAAGTTACTCTTCCCATGCACAAACAACATAGTTGAATATGAGGCTTTAACAAATGGACTAAAAATGGCTATAGAGTGGAATATCATAGAACTACATATCTATGGGGATTCTCAGCTGATCATCAATCAAGTCAATGAGCAATACCAAACAAAAGATGACAAGTTGATACCTTACAAAAAAATGGTTGATTCATTAAGACGGTACTTTACTTTTGTCACCTTTCAGCAAATCCTTAGGGCTAAGAATGAAGTAGCTGATGCTATGGCCACCCTTGCTTCACTTCTTCAGTTAGAGGAACATGAGTCCGGATATGAATTCCTGGTGAAAGAGCTATGTTATCCCATTTATGACTCTCAAGAAAGCCATGTCATTTGTACCCTTGTCAATCATGAATCCTCCCGCTATGGTGCTATTTACTCATATCTCCATGATGGCATCATCCCCGACACATTTAACTAATCTGAAAGAAGAAACCTTGTCTGTAATGCCTCTCGTCATTCCCTCATCTTTGGTGATTTGTATAGGAGGGGTCTAGATGGGACACTTCTTAGGTGCTTAGAAAAGGAGGAATCTAATCAAGCGCTAGTTGACATCCATGAGGGCATATGTGGGGGACATTCTAATGGTCTTTCCATGGCTTGAAGGTTGCTCAGGGTAGGATACTATTGGCCCACGATGCAGATAGATGTGATAGATTTTGCCAAGTCTTGTGAAAAATGTCAGAAACATGGACCCCTGATACATGCTCCAAATAGGGAGCTAATTCCTTCTATATCTCACTAGCCATTTTAGCGATGTTCCTTTGACCTTTTTGGGCAGATTCATCTGAACTCATCAGGTGCACATAAGTTCATTATCACTGCTACTAACTACTTCACAAAATGGGTAGAGGGTATTCCACTTTCTATTGCCTCAGGCAAGACAATGTCTTTATTCATTTTAAACCATATCATCTATCAATATGTAGTGCCATCTAAGATCATCACTGACAATGGAGGTCAGTTTAAAAACTAGGACCTTACACAACTATGCCAAAGATTTAAGATAAAGCAACATTGGTCCTCCATTTACTTCCCGCAAGGAATGGTCAGGTAGAGGCTTCAAATAAAACCATTCTCAAGATTTTACATAGAATAGTTCATAAGAATGGTAGAGATGGCACCTACAAATAAACCCAGCCTTGTGGGCCTATAGAACAAGTATTCATACTCCAACTGGGGCTACTCCTTTTTCCCTCACATATGGCATTGAAGCAGTGTTACCTTTAGAGGTTGAGATTCCATCACTTAGAGTCTCTCTCAAAGGTCTAGTTATAGATCAAGATTATTGTGCCATGAGATTACAAGAATTGGAACTTCTGGATGAAAAGTGTAAAGCATTATTTGACCATATGAGGGTCTACCAAAAGCAGATGTCCAAGGCATTCAACAAAAAGGTTCACCCTAGAGAATTCCAAGTAGGAGATCTTGTCCTGCAAGAGAATCCTAAGAACCAACAAAATAGAGAACAAAAGGGAAAATTTGAACCTAATTGGCTTGGACCCTACATTATCATAGCAACTTTTAGTACAGGTGCTTATTTACTATCTACTAAAGAGGGGGAGCAACTCCTTGAGCCTATCAATGTTTTGCACCTGAAGAAGTTCTATCCTTGATGCCCATTCTGTCTGGGGGCATCCTTTGTATATACCTTATTGATACTAAAAAAATTCCAAAAAAATTCATATATGATGATGAAAAAAACACAAAAAAAATAAAAAATTCAAAAAACACAAAAAAATAAAAAATTCAAAAAATTCAAAAGAAAAATAGAAAAAGTGCCTTGGTGAAAACCTAGAAACAAGCACCTTGGTAGTAAAAAATACAAAAAAATTATAAAAAGTCCTAAAAAAATTCTTTCAAGTGGTGAAAACCTGGAAACGGGCGCTACTTGAGGCCTTCGCACCCCTATTTCTTAGCATGCATCCTCGACACTTAGCCTTTCTCCATCATGCCTTGTCCTTGTTGCCTTGGTTTGGAATTGGTCTTTGTCTTTGTCTAGGGGGCATCACTGTGTTAGCTTTGGTCTCTTGGATATGCTTGTCTTTAGGACACCTCACAAATGGTGTTTTTCAACACCAATCCAACTGTGTTTTTCAACACAACCCTTGGCATCGAGTGTTTCTCAACACTTATCAGTTTGGTCTTACCCAGTTTTGTAAAGTGATCTTACTTTCTTGCAAGCATTCAATCCTTATCCTCGAAACTTAGTATCAGTTAACACACTTAAATTTTTAAACACAACACTTAATGCTTGAGTTATGTCATGATCTTTTCTTTGTGTGCTGATTGTTATTGATTTTCATTGAACATCCTTGTCTAATAAGTCTCTCCATGATGTGTAGCTAGAGGACTTGGGGCATGGGGCATGTTTTTATTTTCTTACTACTTGTGGGTGTGGTCTTGAAACTCTAGAGTGTCTCTTGTTGTTCCCTCGAGACACTTAGGAGATTTGAGACATCATCCTTGACAATTTTTGCACAACCGTTCTTATGGTCATCCTGGCATTTAGGCCTTGATGCGAGTGTAGTTTTGCTACATTAAATTGGGTAAGCTAACATTGCAGTCATCTTGACCTTTATGTCCTTGATGCTCGTGTTAGAATCTTTCCACATTCCAATCTGATATAAATCACATTCATATCTTCATAGTTGCATTTGTGACTAGTGATGATTGTGAGATCATCCAATGTCGGGTAATAATGGCCCTATGATGAAAATAAGTTCTCTTACATTCCCTAATGAATGATGAACACAAAAATCCTATATTACCCTATTGCAAGTACACCGTTGCATTTCCATGTAGCTTGCATTATTTAGACTTCATGTTAAATTTGCACTTTTAGGCTGCATTATGAGTTTGAGAGGGTTTCCTTCATCTTTCTTGTGGACCTTTAGTCAACTGTGGTCACATTTTGATTTTCATCTCCTTATCTTCTTTCATGATCTCAATCGAAATTCCGTATCTTAAACAGTTGATTGATTTTGGGGCATCCTCTTTCTTGGGGAAAATTCTATTTCTTCTCTCCATTTCTTTCCATTTCTTCCAAACTTCTATCTTCCATTCATTTTCACCCCACTTCTTTTCTTCTAATTCAACCTTGGGGCATAATCTTTCTTGGTAAGCTACCTTAGTTCTATGATTCTTATATCTTTCATCTTACATCAAGAACCTTATCTTTAGTTCGATTCGATCAAATTTATCAATTTACTATTTCTCCTCTATCTCATTTCGATTTCAATCACAAGGGGGCAGTACCTACCAAACTTCAATGCTTGATTCAGCTTTATCAAATTTATCAATTGCTTCTCTTGGGGCAACCTTGCTTGAGATCCTTATCTCTTATTTGAGATTTGACAATTACCTATTCATAGGTGTTGGCCTTGTCTTTTTCAATCTGCTTATCTATGTCCTGATGTGTTCCCATCCGTCGAACACACATCTGAGTTGTTTTGTGATCCCAAATTGATCTCACATTATGACTTCATTCTTTGAATACATGTGTTCCTAGATCGATCACACATTAGTCAAAGAGGGGCAAATGTATGCACCCTGAAATGGTCACCTAGACTTTGGGCACCATTTATTCAATTTGTCAAAATCAATTCCTGAATCAATGATTGCCATATATTCAATTCAATCTTTTTGATCAAATCATAATTATTTCAATCATTTCAATAATCTCCTAAGGTTTAATCATGTCATCAATAGTTTTATTTAATTAAAAGAAATAAATCCCTTTTAAATAAATAAAATAATGTTATTTAATTGAAATTAATATTCCTTAAATGAAATAATATTATTTAATTAAAATCCATTTTTAATTAAATGATTTTATTTTATTTAATTAATATTCATCTTTAAATTATATAATCTTATTTTATTTTATTACAAGAGATATTATTCTTTTAAAATAAATAAAATATTCTCTCAAAAGATCTCTTGTGATGAAAAAGGAAACAAGCTAAATAAAAAATAAATGAAAAAAATGAAATTCCTTTTTCCTACAAACTTTCTAAAAATGAGATTTGTTTCCTCTTTTCCATTTATCCCACATTGTTCTTGGGGATACATTCAATTCCTCATTTTTCTATATAAGGAGCCCTCTCCTTCTCAATTAAAGAATCCAGAATTTTCATATTGTTATTATGCTGCAATTTTCATTAGAGCTTTTGAGATCATCATTTAGCTTGCACATTTACATTTTAGTTTAATATTGCATTTTAGTTTAATTTTCATAATAGATTGATTAGCAAAGTAGTTCATTTGTTGCATTGCAATCATATAGTTTAAAATAGTTTACTTCTTGCAATCATATAGTTTAATTTTATTTGCATGCATGAACTAGATTCGATGGATATTAGCATGCTTGCTATTCATCTTTGAATCTCTCTTTCCAAGGTGTACTTGCATGGGTTGACCAGGTCAATCTGAGGGCCTTATAATCAATCCCTTCACATACCTGAATAGAGAGCTATGAGTTGATTTGTGAGGGCTCATTCTTGAGTCTCCTTGGAAGAACTCGATTCAATGGAGATTAGCATTCTTACTTCTCCTCCTTGAATCTCTCATTCTGTGGTGTACTTGCATGGGTTCAATCTGAGGGCCTCATAGAAACCCATGCACTCCACAGATAAAGAGCTATGGATCGATATCTGAGAGCTCATTATTGAGTATTCTTGGATGCAAGGATTCATAGTAGTGTGATCATTTTCAGTTCACATATTTATTACCATGGACTAAAGCTTTTTTGGTTGTTTCACTTTTAGGTTCTATCTTCAAACTTGAGATCTTGAATGCTAAAATCTTTCTGATTAAGGTCTCTCTTTTGAAATCTTTTGAAAATTGCATAGTCTCATCTAGGATGTGTATCTTGTTCTCATATTCTGGTGTCAGAGTAGTCATCAACTTATCCATTATGTCTTCTTCAAAAATTTCTCCACCATTATTTCTGATTCTTGCAACTACTTTATTAATCCTTTGATTGTAGGCTCTACTGTTCTCTTCAGGTAGCATCTCCAATGTATTGTACTTTTTCTTCCATGTCTTTCTATGCACATTCTTGTCTTGGATATTTCCTTCAAACATGTCTTCTAGATACTTCCATATCTTGTAGACTTTATCTACTTTCTTAATCTTTGAAAACTCACTATCAGACAAGGTGCTGATAAGGGATTCTTTGGCAATAGCATTTTGAGTGAACATTTCCTTTTGCTTAAGAGTTGCATCTTCCTTTACAAGATCTGATAAAGAAGGAATTTGAACTTCCTTAGTAGCTACTTCAAAAATCTCAAAGGCAATGCATTGCAAATGTGTCATCATTTTGTTCTTCCAAACTAGATAGTTCTCTCCATCAAAATTAGGACTTTTTTTTCTAAATAAGGCCATCTGATCAACCTCAAGTTGTTATACTTTCTCTCTAAGGCACTTGGCTCTAATACCAAATTATTAGGAATAGTCCCAAGAGATAACTGAGAGGGGGGGGGCTGAACCAGTTATCTACAAGATTCAATTCTTTATCCAATTAAGTATAGAAGAACATTAAGCATAAATACAATATGAGAACACTTAACACAACACCATAATTTTGGTTATGGGGAAACCCAAATAGGTAAAAACACTGGTGGGAATTAGCACCCACTATGAGCTCCACTAGAGTATAATGATCCCTGTTAGAAGATCTTACAACCCTATTAGGAGTTGAGATTTAAAATGCATTAAGTAAAATGACCTAGTCAAAGGTTAGACCCTATTAGGAGTCTTTTAAAATTAACCCTGTTAGGGGTAAGGACACACTATCTGGGAGTACACTACTCAAAGGGGTGAAGGTTGCAACCTTCTATTTAACAAATACACACACTATCTGGATCTTGGTGAACTTTGAGTTAGACCTGATATCTGGATTAGTTCCAATGAATATCATACACTTCATTCTTAGTCACATAGACCTTCTAATGATGGCTCAATACTTCACACCTTCTGCTCTTCTCTTATCTTTCAACTATCTACCATGCTTAGCAATCACAACTTGACCGACTTTAAGTATATTTCTCCAAATGATATAATCAAGTTAGCCTATTAGAAATTCCTTGAAATCATATTAGATAAACAATATAACTCTCCAACAACATCTCCAATGGCTATACTAAGCACACAACGCAAATTATGATCGTGTAACTCCATATGAGTAGACACGTCACTTCAAACTGTCAGCTCCACTAAATTAATTGATACTTTCTTCTCATGCTAAAATACATCATGTGCTCTTAATAAAAAATTATTAACTCTTCTCCAAACATGAATCCAAACATGCATATCAAAATAATAGGTGCAACTACTACAATAATGAAAACAATGTCGGCTCCATTAGATAAACTTAGGAAATTGTAATTGACTATTGGAAACTTCATAACTCAACCTGTACTACACATCTAACTCTATGTCCATGAACATAGCTTCACTAACATGTCTACAACATAAATATAAATGTGAAAGGCTCCATTAAAACCATACTACAAATCACATACAAAATTCTTCTTGGGACCTGTTAGGAACAATACTAATACAAACAACTATATTATTGTCTTCACTCAGAATCAACCTTTGTATCTATGATATCATGTTGATAACATAACTAGGAACCATATGCTCAAGACTCTCTCCATTAGGCTTCCAAGAATAGTGCTTACCATATGTTGTCATCAATGACAAACATACAGTCAACACTGGCTTGCTGGCAAATCTCCAACAAGTAGTCATCAACTTATCCATTATGTCTTCTTCCAAAATTTCTCCACCATTGTTCCTGATTCCTACAACTGATTCATTAATTCTTTGATTTTAGGCTTTTATGTTCTCTTTAGGTAGCATATCCAATGTGTTGTATTGTTTCTTCCATGTCTTTCTGCATGCATTCTTGGCTTGGATGTCTCCTTCAAACATGTCTTCTAGATACTTCCATATCTTGTAGGCTTTATCGACTTTCTTGATCTCTGAAAACTCAATGTCAGATAAGGTGCTGATAAGGGCTTCTTTGGCAATATCATTTTGAGTGAACATCTCCTTTTTCTTAAGAGTTGCATTTTCCTTTGCAAGATCTAATAAAGAGGGAATCTGAACTTCTTTAGTGGCTACTTCAAAAATCTCAAAAGAAATGCACTGCAAATGTGTTGTCATTTTGTTCTTCCAGTCTAGATAATTCTCTCCATCAAACTTAGGACTTTCTTTTCTAAAGAATACCATCTGATCAACCTCAAGCTGTTAAAATTTCTCTCTGAGGCACTTGACTCTAATACCAATTGTTAGGAATAGTCCCAAGAGATAACTAAGAGGGGGGGGAGTGAATCAGTTATCTCCAAGATTCAATTCTTTATCCAATTAAGTACAAAATAACATTAAGAACATACATAATATGATAACACTTAACCAAAAACCATAATTTGGTTATGGGGAAACCCAAATAAGTAAAAACCCTAGTGGGAATTAACACCCACTATAAATTGCACTAGAGTATAATGATCCCTGTTAGAAGATCTTACGACCTTGTTAGGAGTTGATCTTTACAATGTATGAAGTACAATGACCTACTCAAAGGTTAGACCCTATTAGGAGTCTTTTACAGTTAACCTTGTTAAAGGTGATGACACACTATTCAAGAGAACACTACTCAAATGGTGAAGGTTGCAACCTTCTGCATAACAGATACACACTATATCTGGATCTAGAAAAATTGGAAACTAGACCTACTGTCTTGATTAGTTCCAATTAATAGCATATACTCTCTTCTTCTTCACATAGATCTTCAACTGATGATTGAATGTCTTAGTACATTCGAATCTTTTTCTTTGCTCTCACAATCTCAATCACACTTAGCAATCACAACTCACTGGCTATACTTATCTTCTTCCAAATGATATAATCAAGTTAACCTATTAGAACCTTCTTGAAATCATATTAGAAAAACAATATAACTCTTTTCTAACATCTCCTATGGATAAACCAAGCAAGCAACACAAATAGGATTGTGCAACTCAATATGAGTAGACACATCACTTCACACAGTCAGTTCCACCAAATTAACTAAAACTTTATTCTCATCTTGAAATATGTTATGCACTCTTAAAAAAACATTCTTAACTCATCACCAAACACTAATCCAAACAAGCATATCAAAATGATAGGTACAACTACTAAAACAATATAAACAATGTCGGCTCCATTAGACAAACTCCAGAAACTATAATTGGCAAATAGAAACATCATTACTCCATTTGTACTACATAGATAACTCTGCATCCATGAAAATAGCATCATAAACATGTCTTCTACATAAATATGAATGTGTAAGGCTCCATCATAACCATACTAAAAATTCACATACAAAACTCTGCCTATAGTACTGTCAGGAATACTACTAATGTAAACAACTGCACAACTGTCTGTCTTCAAAATCAACCTCTATGTCTATGATATCATGATAATAACATATCTAAGAAGCATATGCTCAAGGATCTCTACATAAGTCTTCAATGCACATTGCTTACCATATGTTGTCATCAATGACAAACATATAGTCAACATTGGCTTGCTAGAAAAACTCCAACAAGATCCTCATGTGCTACTTGGAACATTTGATAAGGAAAAATATGAGGTGGCACTTGGTGCCCTATAAATTATTATGCAACACATGTATGAGGTAATAAAGGGTAAAATGGGTCTAATTCATGACTCATTAAAAATTTTGCATAAGACCAATGAAGATGTCGAGACTACAATGACTACTTTGGAGCCATTATTTAGCATATGGTCTGGTAGGGGCTCATTATTTGAAAAGTTAGAGATGTTGCAGCCTCATAGGATTGATATCCCAGAGTCAGTTGGACAGGTTGGAGAAATTATAAAACTAATCGGTACAAATTTGTCCTTTTTCAAAGGAAAGGAAAATTAGGTCAAATAAAAAATGGATATGTTCAATCTTAATTTTAGCAAATATATGCCTCTAATTCATAAGGAAGATAGTGACATTAAAAGTGTTAAGGAGTGGAAAAGTACGAATGCATTACTAACAGGACATGAATCCTTTTTGAATGAAAATGGTACTTTGGATATGGACATGTTTAATCATGTCTTGGATGACATGTTCAAAGTGGAGACTAATTGCACGAAGTTTATTACTGACACCAAGGCCATAAATGATTCTAGATGGGATAGACAGGTGAAGAAACTTCAGAGCTTAAAAGAATTCACATGGCCAACTAAAGATGAAGTTGCACTATGGGACAAGAGTATGAAGCCTAAAAATAAGAAGCCAACAACAATTGATGTGGAGGAAATGGAAGAGGACTGAATCACACATGACACCTAATCCTTGAGCACATGGAGGGTAATTATAAAATATAGAATAATGTAAGTTAGCCGGTAGGTGGTCATTATTCATGTAACAACTTTTAGAATTTACCTTGAACATCTATAGATGAGGATGCCACCTGTGAAGATTTAGAATAAGTGCAAAAAGATATTCTAGCTTTTTACTCAATTTTTGTTAATGATGTAATATGTTTTTGTCTTTTAGTGTTTGTCTCTATCCTCGCCATTCGAATCTTGTTGCATCCTTTTGTTGGATACAATTTTTTGAAGGACATTGTTGGATTAGCTATGTGTTGTCTTTGATGTCACACAAATGTCATATCAATTATCGCTCTCAGTATCTACCGAGCTCAGTCAGTCAGCTAGGTGGTTTTTAGTGTCTACCAAGTTCTCTCAGGTGTCTAAAGGAAACATGACAGGGTAACAATGTTAACCGAGCCTCCTCAGTTATCGAAGGAAAATTAGTGGTTACCGAGCTCTCTCGGTCTCCAAAGGATGTTGCAGAATTTGCTATGGTTACCAAGTTCTCTCGGTCACTGAAGGAAATCTTTTCAAGATTAATGTTTACCTAGCAAGGTCGGCCCTTTCAAAGAATTTTGTTATTATAGTTTGTTTATCCCAGCCGACTGTTATAATAATTATTAGTGCCGAATTGACAATATAAATGATTATGAAATGGCATATATATAGAAGGTCAAGTGGTGAATAAAAGATATACAGCATGTAGAAATCATTTTGAAGAAAGGTGTGTGCAAATTTTGAAGGATGGTCAGATATCCTTGAGGAGCAGCAAAGATTTAATTGATTAGTAAGGATCTAGTGAAACAGAACAGAGATCTATATTCAACAATTCAGTTGCAGGTCATTTCATTGTTACTCTCTAGAAATTGTAGCAGTGATATCAAAATCTCTTAACCGAGTTGGTTTAACAACCATTTTGTAAATCCTCTAACAAGGTAACAGTTCTATTGAATTGTTTCAAGACCTCTTACAAGGCCACTCCTAGTAGGGTGATTAAATCCTCTAACAAGGTCACACCTAACAGTGTGTTTTGTAACCTTTTACCGGGTTGGCTTCTAATTGGGCATCACTTCAGAAGAGTGAAAAATAGTAACTAGTTACATTGGTGGTTTTTCCCATATTGGTTTTCCATGGTAAATCTAGTGTCTCTTGTGTTCATGTTATTTTCTTTATTCATGTAAGTTAATCAGTGATGAATGCTTAAGAACAGTTTAATTATTACACACTTCAAGGATCAAGTTTTCAACATTTCTCTGTATATTTATCGAGTGGCACAGTAAATAATTTGTTAAGATATTTAAGGGATCAGTGGTAATATTTTCATGGTTAATTGATTCACCCCCCCCTCTCAATTACTGCATCTATATTTCCAACAATTGGTATCAGAGCATTTGGTGCTTGCAGGAAGGGTTTCAAGGACCTAAGCTAAAGATTAGGATGTCTTACAAAAGAGAAATTCCAAGGCTTAACAAAAATAACTTTTTAGCATGGAAAGGTCTCATGAGACTACATCTGGCTTCCATTGGTGATTCAAGATGCAAATATATTGATCAAGAATATACAATTCCTACTGGCACATTAACTATTGAAGACATTGCGGAGAAGAAGAACCATAACACTATGATGATAGACATTGCATTAGCTCTTAGCTATGAAGAATTTGATGAAATCAAAGACTAGACAACTGTTCATGAAATGTGGAACAAGCTGAAGAAAATCTATGGCGGTGATGACAATGTGAAGAGAGCCAAAGCAGAGAGCCTAAGAGGACAGTTTGATCAAATGAAAATGAGAGAAGAAGAAAACATTTCAAAATATGTTGAAAGGATCAAGACAAGTGTTAGTACAATCAGAGCTTCAAGAGGAAAAATTGATGATGAAACAGTTATAAGTAAGGTTCTTAGAACATTACTCCCTATTTATGCAATAAGAGTTTCTGCTATTCAAGAAAGAAGATGTGAAGGAAATCACAATATAACTTTGGATGCCTTAGTTGGAAGATTGACAACCTTTGAACTGGATAACTATGACAACTATGTTCCAACTTCTAAAAATATTGAATCAACTTTTGAGTCCAAACTTTCACTCAAGAAAGGGAAGAAAATCCAATCAGAAAGTGAAGAAGAATCAGAGGAAAGTTTTGATAGTGATCTTGAAGTTATTGAAGCATTACTTGCAAAGTAGTATTCAAGAGGCAGAGGAAAATACAAAGGTAAAACTCCCTTAATCTATTTTTCATGTGAAGAAATTGGTCATATTGCAGCTAGGTGTCCAAACAAGAAAAGCAAAGATGAGAAGAAAAATTACAAGTACAATGGCAAGAAAATTTTCAAATCATTCAAGGATAAAGGTAAGAAAACATGTTTTTTAGCTAAGGATTCGGATGATAGTGAAGAAGAAATTGTTTTCATTGCTGTAAAAGATGAATCTGGTAATGATGAAGATGAGATGGTACTTATCTCTCATATAAGCAAGAATGATACATGGATTATAGACAATGGATGTTCACATCATATGATTGGTGACAGGACCAAGTTTGAACACTTTGAAAACTTTGATGGTGGTAATGTAAGGTTTGGAAACAATGAACCCTATTGTATAAAAGGAAAGGGATGAATTTCATTAACCAAAGAACTTATATGTGATAATGCATATTGGGTCGAAGGACTAAAGCATAATCTTCTAAGTGTAGCATAGCTAATCAACATTGGATTCAAGGTTGAATTCATGAATGGAAAAGCAAGACTGCTGGATGACAAAGGAAAACTGATAGGATCAGGCAAACAAACCAAAGGTAACCTATTTTATCTTATCTTGGTGATTACTCATGTTTTATTGCTCAAATTAAAGAAAGTTGGTTATGGCACAAAAGGTTATGTCATGTAAATTTTGACAACATGATGAAAATAAGCAAATTCAAGAAAGTAAGAGGTATTCCTACTTTGAAGAAACTTGATGTTGGTCTATGCAAGAATTCTCAAATTGGTAAAATGGGAAAGTCTAGTTTCAAAAGTAAAAACTATCAGTCTGAAGATATTTTGGAAATTGTGCATACTGATTTATGTGGACCTATTGGAATTGAGAGCTATACCGGAGAAAAATTCTTTATTCTCTTTGTTGATGATTATTCTAGAATGATGACTATTATGTATTTAAGAGAAAAGTTTGAAGCATTTGAGAAGTTCAAATGGTATTTAGCAAGAGTAGAAAAGGAAATAGGAAAAAGAATAAAATGCTTGAGATCAGACAGAGGTGGTGAATTCATCTCCCATGAATTCAATAATTTTTTGCATTGAAAGAGGAATCAAAAGATAGGTATCAACCCCAAGAACTCCTGAGTAGAATGGAATAGCCAAAAGAAAGAACATATCTATCATGGACTATGCAAGGACTCTAATTATTGAAAAGAACATTGCTATGAAATACTGGAAGGAAGCGATCAACACTGCAGTTCATACCTTGAACTAAGTACAGCTGAGAAATGACACATTCAAGACTCCATATGAGCTATGGTATGGCTACAAACCAAATGTAAGTTACCTAAAAGTATTTGGTAGTAAATGTTACATCTTAAAAAAATCTTGAGGTATTTAAGGGGAACTGAAGATTATGGCTTGTGGTATAAATTTGGAGGCAATCTGGATTTAAAAGTGTTTACTAATGCTGATTGGGCAGGAAACATTGATGATAGAAAGAGTACAAGTGGTGGAGCATTCTTTCTTGGAAAGAGGTTAGTATCTTGGACTAGTAAAAAGCAAAACTGTACATCCCAATCCACCGCAGAAGCAGAATATGTTGCTGCAGCAGTAAACTGCTCTAATATTATATGGTTTAAATAGCTTTTGGAAGGCATGAAGGTTGAGATCAAAGAACCAGTTGTTATGTTTTGTGATAATACAAGTGCAATAAATATTTCAAAGAATCCAGTAATGCATTCCAAAACCAAGCACATTGCAATTAAATATCACTTTGTCAGAGAATTGGTGCAGGACAAGGAAATCAGATTGGAATATATTCATACAAAAGAACAAAATGCAGATATCTTCACCAAGCCACTACCTAAGGATGCATTCTTGTATCTAAGAGGCAAGTTAGGGTTCACTCCCCTATCTGAGGTTCACTAAATAAAGTTTTAGTGATGCATTAACCAGAACATGTTGAAGATCAATCAGTTGATGCAGCATAGTCAAGGAATCATTGCATATGAATTAGTACATAAGGTACATTGATATTTACCGAAACTGTGTAAGTTGTCTTTGGCATGTGTTGTCAAAGAGGGAGAGTTTGCTATCATTTCAAGAGATTTCTAAGAAGAATAATTTGAGAAGTTAAGAGGGAGAGTTCTCAGATAGAGAAAGAAGTTTGAAGATGATGGGAATTAGAATGAAGCTAAGGATATGTTTCTTACTCTTGGTTTCTCTGTGAAATTTCATTGTGCTATGACATGTTGTGTTGCCATCAATGCCAAAGAGGGAGATTGTTGGATACAATTGTCTGAAGGACATTGTTGGATTAGCTATGTGTTGTCTTTGATGTCACACAAATGTCATATCAATTATCACTCTCAGTATCTACCGAGCTCAGTCAGTCAGCTAGGTGGTTTTTAGTGTCTATCGAGTTCTCTCGAGTGTCTAAAAGAAACATGACAGGCTAACAGTGTGAACTGAGCCTCCTCAGTTATCAAAGGAAAATTAGTGGTTACTGAGCTCTCTCGGTCTCCAAAGGATGTTGTAGAATTTGCTGTGGTTACCGAGTTCTCTTGGTCACCGAAGGAAATCTTTTCAAGATTAATGTTTACCGAGCAAGGTCGGCCCTTTCAAAGAATTTTGTTATTACAGTTTGTTTATCCCAGCCGACTATTATAATAATTATTAGTGCCAACTTGACAATCTAAATGATTATGAAATGGCATATATATATAGAAGGTCAAGTGGTGAATAAAAGATATACAACATGTAGAAATCATTTTGAAGAAAGGTGTGTGCGAATTTTGAAGGATGGTCAGATATCCTTGAGGAGCAGCAAAGATTTAATTGATCAGTAAGGATCTAGTGAAATAGAACAGAGATCTATATTTAGCAATTCAGTTTCAGGTCATTTCATTGTTACTCTTTAGCAATTGTAGCAGTGATATCAAAATCTCTTAACCGAGTTGGTTTAACAACCATTTTGTAAATCCTCTAACAAGGTAACAGTTCTATTGAATTATTTCAAGACCTCTTACAAGGCCACTCCTACCAGGGTGATTAAATCCTCTAACAAGGTCACACCTAACAGTGTGTTTTGTAACCTTTTATCGGGTTGGCCTCTAACCGGGCATCACTTCAGAAGAGTGAAAAATAGTAACTAGTTACATTGGTGGTTTTTCCCATATTGGGTTTCCATGGTAAATCTGGTGTCTCTTGTGTTCATGTTATTTTCTTTATTGATGTAAGTTAATCAATGATGAATGCTTAAGAACAGTTTAATTATTACACACTTCAAGGATCAAGTTTTCAACATTTCTCTGTATATTTACCGAGTGGCACAGTAAATAATTTGTTAAGATATTTAAGGGATCAGTGGTAATATTTTCATGGTTAACTGATTCACCACCACCCCCCCCTTCTGAGTTACTGCATCTATATTTCCAACACCTTTTCCTGATGATTCCAATATGGCTAGTGGTTGATACAAATAGAAAAAAATTGTATTGCAAGGAGGGTGGTGAAATTATAATTGTAAAGAGAATTCTAAATTTTGAGTATGGTTCTAAGGATTTTTGTCATTTTGAATGTATTGATACAAAGAAATTTTAATGAGAATATATCAGAACTCCTTTACACATGTATGCTATCTTCTTGTATTAATCTTGAATTGTTATGTATTGAATATGTAAGGCATTTTTAATACATCATTTACAAGGTAGATTGTGAGATTAGTCTTAAGTTTCTTTTAAGGGAAGGGTAATTCTTAAGGGTAGTTTCATGGGTTTCAGGGTTTATGCAAGAATTTGATAACTGTATGTGAAAATGAGAGGATGATTTGTAAGGAACTTCATCTAGGTTCTGGGTATGTTTAATTTGAGAGATTTTTGTAGATGTATGTTATTTTTACTCTTTTCCCTAGGATTTGGCACTGGTTTGTATTTAATTTACATCTCTCATCATCAATAAACTTAAATGAAAACTTATCTTTAATATATTGTTGGAAGATTTAGATGATTATTTTTGTGTTAATGATACAAATAATTGTTGTGATTCTTTAAAGAATTGAATCTGTTAGGTACACCCACCTAAATTTTGAAGCTCAAAGTGAAGAAGGATAATAATCCTTAGCACCTTAGTGTTTGATGATGTCAGATGTATCTTTTGGGTTTATAATGTTATGCGTCATGATTTGTAATAAGCATCTGCAATCATTTCAAGCACTAATAAAATTGATGACTCTACTTGGGAATGCTAGTGTTATGCAATATGCCTGTTAAATTTCATTGTTAACTGTCTATTATTTCATTTATGACCAGTTTGTAAAATTTTCCCCACACATTTTGTGGGTGGCAACTCTGAATTTTGTGTTTCCAGTTGCTGGTTCAACATATTGAAATTTGTGTAAGTGTCTTGTTAAGTATACAATGAGTTGACAAAGATACACCAGGTCTTATTATAGAGATCACCTAGAAAGTAATGTAGGTGATGAACTTCCCACACCTGGTAAGAAACAATAGTCTAGGAGAGGTATGTTTAATCTAAATTCCCCAAGACCCTCTAAAGGAAGAGTTTTGACCCCTATCCCTAAGGAGGTTTCTTCTTTTTCTAAAAATCATGAGCCTCTTAGAAGATTAGATCCATATGCAATTAATCCCTCCCAGGATGATGAATTTACCAATGTAGGGTTTTTCCTTGCACAAGAAAGTCTAGACCAACTAGGAGAAACTTCTACTACTAAAATTGCTTCTTATGATTCTGAGAAACTGGATGATGAGGTGATAGCTTTGAGAAAAAGAGACTCTAAGTAGTTACTAGAAATTAAAAATAGAAGAAAGAAGAGAGAGAAGGAGATTTATGAACTATTAATGGAGAGACATGAACTCTTAAGAAAAAAAAATAACAATGAGCTCAAGGCTCAAAGTCTTAATCAAGAGTTCAAGGGCTTGGACATAGACCTATTTGGTGATATTTGAACCTTGAGGCAACAAGTTAACAATGAAGATTCAAATTCTAAGAAAGGTAAATTTTAAGGAGAAGGTGCAATTCTAAGGTAGTTACATCTATCAAAGCTCAAGAGAAATGAAGATCTTGAAAATAACATTAGGGATGCATCTGGAAAGTGAAAACAAAAGATGGTTGGAATAAGTATAGTTGAACCCAAGTAGGGTAAAGTTGTTCCCGATGTTGTATCTCAAGCTAACATAGAACTAGAAAAGGCTAGAAAGGCCAAGGAAGATTTGGCTATCCAATTAGAGAAAGTGGAGTTGGAGGTTGTTGTAGCTGAAATGAAAAGGAAAATTGATTTCCTACACATCACTATGAATACTACTACTAGTAGCTCAATCTTGGTTACTATTGGGACAACACCACAAAACCAACCAAGTAGTTCCAAGCTAATTTTCCAGGCTTCAGGTTCTAAACAAGTGATCCCACAACCTATCCAAAATATGAGTTATGCAGTTCTATTAGCTGGTGGTCCCATGGGAAGTGTGTTGAATCAAAGTGCTTTGGTTGGAGGTTATGGAGCTCAAGCTTCAAAAAAATTTCAAAAGAGGCATGTTCATCTGGAAAGATACCGTATGTTGTTCTTTGATGGTATCCCTAGACAACCAAATGCTATCTCTAATGAGGTAAGAGACAAAATACCTAAGTTCATAGGAAATAATGTTGTCACTTGTGAAGAGCATCTCAAGTTTTTTACAGATAAAATAAATGATTATGAAATTGAGAATGAACATGTTGTAATGAAATTATTTATTCAATCACTAGTAGAAGATGCTAGGGATTGGTATAGGGGGTTACCTCAAAGTAGTATTACATCATTGGATTAGTGTGTGAAAATTTTTAAATAGAAATATGTTGAACATGTTAATTCTAGTTATATTCTCAATGAATTTAATAATATCAAAAAATATCCCAATGAGGGCATGCTTGAATTTAACAATAGGTTTCAAAAGGCAATGTACAAATTATTCCAAGTGCTGAGATTAGATGATGAATTTTGCCTGACCACATATTTTAATGTTGTAGATGGAAAAATGTCTTATCTCTTGAGAGACAAAAGCCCACATCCTTTAAGAGATGCTTTCAAGTTAGAAATTAACATTGAAAGTAATAGGAAAGCATCTAGTTAGATGTACAAAAGGGAGGAAGGAAGATTATGGAAATAAACCAAATGACATACTGGTAAACTAACTAGAGAAGAAGACAAGGTTAACAAGTTGGTGAGTGTTGTCAAAGATCTCTCAACTAGGATTGAAAAGAGTGAGAGAAGTTTTCAGGAAAATAGACCACAGTATTAGAGGTAGGAGATATTCCCTAGGTTGCATGATCAACCTTACAAGACAAATTAGAAAGATGGGAAGCCTATTTTTGATACTCATCAAAACCAAAAAGGAATAGATACATCTGACCCTTTGAAGAAGAATACATAACATAATATAGAAAAAACTCCATGGTGTGTGGCTTGTAACATGCCTCACTCACCTTATCAATGTTCTATGGCCCAGGCTTAGGAAGGAGAGGTGGAAGATGTAAATACCAGAGATAATGAAGGATCTGAAAAGCCTATAGTCAATATTTTCACTACTAGGAAAATAAAAGAAATTTCATCTTCAGAAGATGAAAAAATATCTATTGATGTTGATTATAAGAGGATAAATTTTCCAAAGCATGAACAATTTTTTTTTGCCCATTCTGATCAAGATGTGTCTAAAAGAGAAGTTCATAAGTCAACAAATGTGATCAAATCAAAGTAGGGTGATGCTTATTGGAGAAAGTCTAGTGAAGAAGAAATTAGGACTCTTATTGTTGCTTCCATTTCTCAAGCTAGATCCTCATATAACTTGAGAAATAGAAGAATAGACCCCAATCAAGGAGTAGCAAGGTCAATTTTTGTGAAGGATGATTCCAAAATAAAGTTTCTCCAAAAATAAATGTAACCAAAGGAAAGGGTGGTGATGATAAGAAAGAAGAACCTATCCTTGTTCAAGAAACCAAAAATAATGAAGAAGTTTCCATAGACAAGAGGAGCACGAGGGTTAGTAAAGTAAAATACTTGTTTGATCATTTTTATGAACCCCCAACCTTTGACATGAGACATGCTTTGTCTCAAATCAAAGTCTCAATCCCCTTGTTGGAAATGTTTAAGATAAAGGAGCACAAGGAAACAATATTGGCCATAATAAATGAAAAAGGAGATGCTCCTATTGTGTTTGAAAAGGAGAAGCAAGTGAAAGGCCCTAAGACAAGAAAATAAACTTCTAATTTTTGTGTTGGGAGTGTGATAACCCAAGAATCATCACTAATTGATCCATTTTATTTCATTCTAATTGTCAACAACTTTTTGTTAAAAAATTGTATGATAGATTTTGGTGCTACAACTACAGTGTTGCCATATCATGTTATGAAGGAACTAGGACTTCAAGTTGATACTTCCAATGGAAGATGTTATGCCATTGATAATAGGGTTGTTCCTATTGTAGGTACCTTGATAGGCATTGAAGTAAAGATCGCTACCTTTCCTGAGGCTACATATAAAATGGATGTAGTTGTTGTTGATACCAAGCCTCATTATGATATGCTCTTATCAAGATAGTGGACAGTAGCAGTAGGAGGAAAATTGCAACTAGACATGTCATATGCATAATACCTATGAATGGTACTGAGGTGAGTTTGTACAGAGAACCTCATTCTTCTATCATGGTTGAGATGGTATCACTTGAAGATTTAAATTGTTGTGTTGATATTGACATGGATAATTTCATTGTTGAAGAAATAAAGCCACAACTGAGGAATAATGATCCAATAATTGATGAGTTATTGTTGAAACAAGATGGGTTGTGGTATATGTACTTCACTGGTGGATGTTCTAGAGAAGGGTCAAGAGCTGGTGTCTTATTTATATGCCCATCAAGTATTACATTTAAGTATTCCTTTTTGTTAACTTTTCAATGCACAAATAATACTATTGAGTATGAGGCATTGATATTGGGACTGGATATTACCATAGAGCATGGTATAAATTTTTTAAAAGTTCATGGGGATTCCCAATTGATCAGATTAGGTCTAAATATGCTGCCAAGGATGATAGATTAAGATTGTATAAATATGTTGTCTAGGATAGAATAGAGTTATTTGGTGCTTTCAATATTCAATGGGTAGAAAGGTCAAAAAAAATCATGGCCAATTTCCTCCCAAGTATTGCATTGAAAAAAAATGATGTCACTCTTTCTAGTGTATCTATGTTAGAAGTTGAGAACATGCCCATTGTGCTAGATAACATTCATAATTGGAAGGTTTTTGAGGATGATAAAGATATCCTCAAATTTATCCAATGCCTAGATCAATATGATGGCCAACAAATTTATTACGTTTCCTCAATAGAGGTTGTTAATGGTAATGATTGCATTCTTGGAAATGAGATTGTTCAGTTAGCTTCTAACCATATTCTAAAGGGGTTAGTTGAGCTAGAAAGCATGTTTAGAATAAATGGTAATTACATGTCACAAAATACCAATACTAAGGTAGAAGATTTAGAAGAAATAAACTTAGGATTAGAGACATCCCCTAAGTTGGTATACATTGGAAAGAAGCTAAGTAGGGATGCAAGGACCAATTTGGTAAGATTGCTGACGAAATATAAGCATATGTTTGCCTGGTCTTATGATGATCTCAAGACTTATAGGAAGGATTTATTTAAGCATGAGATCCCTTTGAAAGAAGATACCAAACCATTTAGTAAAAAAAAGGGCATATCAATATCTTACTGGATACTAAAATGCAAATGTAATCGAAAAAGTTAAGGGATGTAGGTATAATAGAACCTATAAGACATTCATCTTGGGTTTCAAACTTGGTACTAGTAAGAAAGAAAAATGGGGACATAAGATTATGTGTTGATTTCAGGAATTTGAATGTTGCCTCATTAAAGGATAATTATCGATTGCCCAACATGGAAGCTATGCTCCAAAAAGTGACTAGATGTGAGTTTTTATCAATGATGGATGGTTTCTTAGGGTATAATCAAGTGTTGGTTAAGGAATCTGAATAATTTAAAATAGTATTTACTACCCCCTGGGGAACTTATGTTTACATCTGTATGCCTTTTGGTTTAAAAAATGTTGGAGCTACATTTCAAAGAAAAATGGATGTGGCTTTCAAGGATCTTATAAATGTTCTCATGGTGGTGTATTAGGATGATTTGATTTCTTACTCAAAGAAAGTTGAAGACCATTGTAATCACTTGGAAAAGGTCCTAGTCAAAGCATTAGAGTATGGCATATCATTGAATCCCAAGAAATGCCAATTTTCTATTATTGAAGGAAATCTATTTAGGCATATAGTGTCCAAGGAGGGAGTAAGGATAGATCCTAAAGGAGTTGAAGCAATTCAAAAGGTCCTTGCTCATAAGAACCTTAAAGGTGTGCAGTCTTTCCTTGGACAAATCAATTTTGTCAGAAGATTCATTGCTATTTTTGCAGAAATGGTAAAGCCAATAGTCAAGCTATTGAAAAATGATGCAAGTTTTGATTGGAGTCAGGAAGCACAAAATAATTTTGAAAAAAAAAAGAAAACAATTCAATATGCCCCTATTCTAATCTCTCCTAATTATTCCAAACCTTTCTCCCTATTTTCTTTTGCATCTTTTCATACCATTGCAAAAGTCTTATTGCAAAAGGATGTGGAAGGATTTGAGAATCTCATTACATTCTTTAGCAAGTCATTATAGTTACCTAAATTGAACTATGAACTAATGGAAAAATAGGCTTATGCATTGGTAAAAGTAGTTAAAACATTCAAGCCTTATTTAGTTTGTGCTAAGGTTAATGCATATGTTCCTCATGCTACAGTGAAAGACATTCTGGTTCAGATTGAAGTTATAGGAAAGAGATGCAAATAGATTAATAGAATCCAAGAGTTTGATTTGGAAATTCATATTACTAAGTTGGTAAAAGGCTTGGGATTAGAAAATTTAATGATAGAAGAAAACTTGAACTAAGTCCATGTGAATAATGTTACCATTGGTGAAGGAATGGTTACAAGCATCAAGATGCAGCCATGATATACACGTATTGTATATTTTGTCAAAGATGCAAGTTTCCCACAAGGCCTGAATGATAATCAAAAGAGGAGCCTAAGACTGCAAGCTCAAAGGTATGTATTTTTGTAGGGTGACTTGTATTGGAAGGACAAAGATGGAATGCTACTCTTGTGTCTGGACTAAGGGAAATCTGAGAAGGTATTAAAGGAAATGCATTTTGGATTATGTGGAGGGAACTATTCAACCAGAGAAACAAGTCAAAAAATTTTGAGGGCTGGTTATTATTGGCTTAATATTTTTATGGATACCCACTCATTTGTTAGAAAATATGAATCTTTCCAAAGATTCTCTAGTAAACTAAAGTTCTTAGGTGCACTATTGTTGAACCCTGAAGTTGCAGAAGCCCCTTTTTCCATGTGGGCAATTTGTAGAAAAGTCTAGTGGGGGACGTAGTTGGATATTGGTTGCTATAGATTACTTCACCAAATGCATTGAGGCAATTCCAACTAAGAAGGCTACTAGCACAGTGGTAATAGACTTCCTAATGAATAATGTAGTCACTAGGTTTGGTGTTCCTATCAAACTAGTAATGGACAATGCCATGTATTTCATATCAAGGAAATTTATTGATTTTTGTTCTGAAATGGGTATTAGCTTATCATATTCATCCCCTTACCACCCACAGGCCAATGGATAGGCATAATCTAGAAACAAGAGCATTTTGTAGATTCTAAAGAAGACATTAGAAAAGAACAAGAGAACTTGGCATGCAAAGTTGAAACTTGCATTGTGGGCAGACATAATTACTATGAAGAGGGTCACAGGAAAGTCCCCGTTTGAATTGGTATATGGTATGAAGTCTAGAATGCTTGTTAATAATTTGTTTCATGTATACAAGTCCATACAAGAAGAAGGTTTTGAAGTCTATGAACCTATGCAAGACAGGATGGTCCAATTGGTAGAATTGGATGAGATAAGAAGAGAAAGTCAGAAGGAGAATGTCAAGTTACAACAAAAAATGAAATATCATTTTGACAAAAGAGAAAGTATTAGAAAATTCCAGCTTGGTGATTTAGTTATTCAATGGAATGTCAGGGATGAAGATAAGGGAAAACATAAAAGAAATTGAATCATTATGGTTGGGCCCTTATATCATTCATCATATTCATGGAAAGGATTCTTATTTTTTGAGGAATTTGGATGATGAAGAATAAGAATTGCCAGTGTATGGACAATTTCTAAAGTATTTCTTCAATTAAGACTCAAAATGTTCCATGCACAATAGTTATGTAACATATGTATAGGTGTGTTTTCTTTTGTTGTGTGTTTTCTTTCTACAGTAGGTTAGTGTTGTTGTGGTCTGTCTCCCAGAGATTCATGAATCCTTGCTATGAATTTTCCTTCAAGCATCCTCAGATAGAGCCATTGTTTGGTTATTATTTAGTTTTTCTTATTGGTGTCACTATTTATCTTAGTGACTGTAATCACCCAAAAATGGTCATCTAGACTATTAGCCCCTTGCTAGCATTATTTGCTAAAATCATCAATTGCTTTTGCTAGATCAAATCTTAGTTCTATCATTTATTTGATTATTTCCTATGGGCTAACCATCTTATCCTAAATCTTTATTTAATTAAAATGAGTTTCCTCCTCTTTTAATTAAATAAAAAGCCCCCCACTTTTCCTCTTATCCTAAGTTGCACAAATAAAGCATTATTCCTATTTTATAAAAAGGGAAAAAGCACTTTTTGTCTCATATGGACACAAAAGTCAACTCTTATTTTCTCATTGGAGGATATTTGTGCACATGCATTGCTCCTCTTTCAAGCTCCATTGTTGATTAAATATTTTGCCTCTTAATCTCCATGGTCCATTCCTTTTCAATTCCTTTAAAAAGAGAGCTCTCTTCTCATTCTAGAGGCCCAACTTTTTATGCTAATCTTATGCTGCAGGATTTCTTGGAGACTTTGGAGCTTTTTGATATCTTATTGCATTTAGCCCTCATTCTTGCATTCTTAGCTTAGCTTCATGTTTATGCTTTCTTAGCATAGTTTCCTTTCATGCTCTAGTTTAGTTCACATAGCTTAATTAGTAAGGATTTCCATAGCTTAGCTTCCATTTCCATAGCTTATCTTCCATTTCCATTCTTAGTATAGCTTGCATTTCATCTCCATTTGGATTCTTGAAGATATTTGCATTCTTTCCCTTGTCTCATTGAATCTCCCATTGCATGGTTTACTAGCAAGGTTATTGGCTTAATAGCTCTAGCTGATAGCATTCTTAAAACCCTTGCACTCCATGCCTAGGGAGCTCTAGGCCGCCTTCCCAAGCTTTCCCACTCATGGATTCTCTTAGAAGTAATGGCTTAGAGAAGTGCACATCTTAGTGTGTACATTTTTGGCACCCACCGTGGGGCAAGACAACTCTGTTTTGTCCTTCTTTTCTTGCATTTCCACTATAGGTTTCAGCTATTTTTTATTTTTTTGTGATTTCCATACACTGTGCATATTTTTGTGCATCACTATTATGGAATCTCGCATGAGGTTTCTCATTGTATCACGTGAATATTTTCTATTTCTAGCACTTCTGCATGTGATAAAGGTGTTTTATCATGCGGGCATGTGTATTTTCTTGCGCAAGCCCGTGTACTTCCTTGCGTGAGCCATTGTACATTCTTGCACGGGCTTGTGCTTTCTCGTGCGTGGTTTGGTACTTTCTTGTGCGGCTAGTATTGTCTCATGTGATATTCCATGATAGACAAAGACCAAAATTCTAGATTTGTTAGTTTTGCTTGTTGTTTTTAGTTTTTGTACTTTTTTGAAAATTTTAGCATTTTCAAAATCCGTGCCACTCCAAAAAATTGGCACCCATTTTTGAGAAATTTTCCCATATGGTATCAAAAATTAAAGTGTGGTATATCATTGGAAAGCTCTTTCTGAGCTTGATCCAACCATGCTGGTTTCATTTTCAAATTTTGTCATTTGATTAGCTATTTTACTTGTAGATTACCTAATTTTTGATGTGCTAACCATTGTGGAGCTAACAAGTTGTGCTTGTAGGTGCTCTCATTGCTTGAAATATTTTCTTAAAAGAACACATGTCAAAGCTCCAAATGCACAAGGGCTACTAATGGTTTTTGTAGGGCTGCCAAAAGCATAGAAACCAATCAAGTGCTTGTTTAATTGCTTTCATTTTGAGTGTGGCATATACTAGTTGCTTCATTTCTTAGGCACTTAATATCTTGTTGTAGGAGTCTTTTGGTGGTAGGAGAGTATGCTCTTCACCCTTGTGGTGAACCAGAAATCTTGACCCACTTCTAGATTTTGAAAGCAAGAGGGTAATTAAACTTTGCTTGGTGTGTTTAGAAGAGATTTTTGAGCTAGGAGAGTATGATCTTCACCCTTAAGGTGAACCATAAATCTTGAACCTCAAAGATTAATCCATTCTTTTTTTAGTTCTAGAATCCTTTAGTGGGCCTACTCTTGAGCAATCAAGAGGAATGACCCAAGTGGGGACAAGCTAATATCAAGCTATTCTGACCCACTATAAACTCAAGGCTATCAAGGACACAAAACCTTAGTAGATGTAGTACTTGTCTTCGCTTAATGTGAGTACTTGTAGGATTGTGACCATGAGGAAAATGTTGAGCAAGAATGCTTAAGGTACTCTTGTGGCCACGAGGTTTGTTACTTGCTGCAAGGTAAGGAGTCCCTTTGGGGAGCAAGAGGAGTATTACAAACAAAAGCCCTTACTAACAACCATAGATAGAAGCTACCCCATTTTTCTACTTAACATCTTGGTGCAAGGATTGATCCTAGTGGACTAACCCAGATCACTCGAAGACTACTCACCATCTGTGTTCCTTTGGTTGTGCCATTGGCACTTCCATGAAAAAGCCAACATCTATTGTGGGTAACCACTTTGTGTGAGGTGATGGGACATCAAGTGTGGGCTAAGTTGTTAAGTATTGAGCCTTTGTCCTTCTAGGTAGTAAGTTCTTGAAGTGTTCTCACTATGATCTACCCATGCAAATGTTCTTGAACATAATATATCATGGTAGTGCTCATAGATTTTTTTCATTTTGATATCACAATTGCTTGTCTTGGCAATGTTTCTTTTTCTCTTGCGCAAGTGTTTTATGACATGTTTGATCACCTACTATTTGCAAACTTGTCTATTTCCTGATATTACTGTGCTTGAAGCCAAGAAATTGTACTTGACAACTTACAACATTGACCAAATTGCTTTCAAAATTGAGTTTCTCATGCTCACTGGTCAAGAGTCATATGATACTAAAACATCATCGCACACCCTCAATCAAGAGTCCTGAGTTATTCTATTGTCCTACTTCTATTACAATCTAGAGCTACTAAACTTGAATTTTAACCTGTCGCAGATTGTATTTTCCTATTCTTACCTGAAGCTGGTTTGTTATTTGCATGCTTAGGTTTGTTCTAGACTGAAAAATGACCTAAAACTATTGGGTTTGAGCCTAAACAATGCTACTTTTGATCACTTGTCACACTATGGTCACCTCTCTAACTACTTGCTAAATCAAGCTTCTTGCTCATATCTCGACTTGACTCAATTGACTGTTGCAAGTTCTTGAGCACTTTTGACAAGTTAGCTCTATTGTTCTATCTTGAGAAGTGATCTTCATTAGCTTTTCTTATCTCAATATCTAAGAAACTTTGTCTCATTCTCTTAGTCAAACAACAATTCTTTTCATGCCGGTTACAACTCGGTCTCAATTTGAGCAAGGGAGTCACCCTCCGTTCAATTATACACAGTTACCTTCTCCAACAACATGTTCATGAGTGCCCATTAGCAATGATTGTTCTAGTTCTAACCAATCAGAGGATCCTAAGGTTACCCCATGGTATAAAGGAGGCTTCCTTTTCTCCGCATTCAAGACCTCCAAAAGCACAAACAGTGTCTCACTCACTTTGACTGAACAAGAGAAATTTCACCATTTGCAAGAACATTTTGAGCATAAGGACAACCAAGCATGCTTAGATAAAGAACACAATCAAAACATAATGGATGCTGCTAGGCACATGGCTTTTAGAGGAATTTCTTATGAGCAACCTGAGACTAGTGGTTATGAGCATATACCACTTTTTGGTACTAATGGAAATTATGGTGACAACACACTACCAAGGTCCCCTCCAAGATGGACTTTTGATGTACCTTCTTCACCTCCTAGACCCCTTCCCTCTCACCATGAGGAAGAAGCTGTTGATGAGGTTTCTAGTGAGGAGCTTATGAGATTTGAACAAGATGAGGTCTCCCAAAGAATGATGCATAAACTCTTAGAGCGTAATGGAGACCAATATTTTAAATACATGACTTTTAGAGGATACAAGCTTCCTCCCAGCTATGATGTCTGACAAATTGTACAAGAAAGAGTACCAAAAGAATTGGAAACCCTTAGAGAGGAATTACACCAGACAAATCAACGTCTTGCCCAGATGGAAATAGAAAGAGAGCCTCCAAAGGTATCTTTTGTAGAATCTATTTGTGCTCTTCCCTTTGATAGGAGTCTACACATGGTCCCATTTCCTAGGGATATTGAGGTTCCCAAATATGACAAGTATGATGGAAGTGGTGACCCCCATGACCATGTGTGTCACTTTTACACTCTTAGCATGGACTTCCTTCATGAAGACACATTTATACTATGATTGTTCCCTAGAAGTCTAAGAGGACAAGCTTTGGAGTAGTTTTCCAAGTTGACACCACCTCTTAGGACATTTGATGAGTTGGCTATGTGCTTCACTGAACATTATCCATACAACATCCAATAGCCTATCACCATTATAGATCTAAGTGCTCTAAGAAAAAATCAAGGTGAGCCATTTGCCACTTACTTGCAATGTTGGAGGTCATTCTATTCTTGATATCCTCGTCGACTACCTGAGAGGGAAAAGATTGACATCTTCATCAACACTCTAGTGCCTGAGTTGTATTATGATCTAAGGAAACAACTATTCTCCTCTTTCAATGACATGGTTGAAAGTGCATATCAGATTGAGGATGTGGCCATAAGAAAGGGGGATATTATTATCAATAAAGATACCAGAGGTAATGGAAAGGACAAGAGAAAACCTTGGAATAGAAACAAGTAAATTGTCACTAATGGGGTTGTAGATGTTCCAAAAGTTAAAGAGCCTACTTTCAATCTCTCTAATGCTATCTACGTAGCAAAACAACAAGAAGCTGCCAATGCTCAAAATGCTCCTAAACCTCAGTATACAGACAAGCCAAAGAATCAATACCAACGATGGGTCTACACCAAGTTGGCTAAACCATACGATGTGAGTCTTAAGACTTTGGTGGCCAATAATTATCTTACTCTTCCTACCAATCCTCATCCCTACGATCCACTAGTTAAGCCTAATTGGTGGAGGGTGGACCATTACTACCACTATCATAGAAATAAGGGACACAAGACTGACAATTGTTTCATGCTTAAAGATGCTATACAAGATCTCATAGATGGAGGCACAGTTCTCACAGATGGCTTAGTTAAAAATTTTGATCACTAGGCTTTCAAAGACCCTCTACCTAAGTATGACAAGTGGGAGTCCTCTCAAGAAAATAATAAGAATCATGATGCTAAGATCAAATACACATATACTTCTAATATGCCTGTAATCAACATGGTAGAGCCCATCGAGAGTGTTCTTATGATGAGATCTCAAGATGATAATGACACCAATCATGGTAGGCCAAAGTTGGTCTTGCAAACACTAGATGGTTCATCTTCTCGAAGTGAGGCACTGAATGTTATTACTAGGGGGCAAGCCAAAATTGTCCTTAAAACTACACCTGATCCTAAGAAAATCTCTTCTTCCAAACCAATGGCTCCTTCAGTCTTGTGCAGCTATGATCTTGTACACTAATTGCAATGGACACCAGCCCAGATATCTATTTTTGAGTTGCTTGAGTTATCACCTTTGCACAAAGAGATCCTTGAGAAAGCTTTGTGTATAGAAAATGTCCTCAATGACATTGACCCAGATAGGTTCCAGGATATGGTCAACCATATCTCATCTCCCCATTACCTCTCTTTTCTTGTAGAAGATGAAACATCTCTTTGCCACCCTCATAATCTTGCTCTACACATCGAAGTTCAAGTCTACCATACGTGAGTCCACTGAGTCTTGATAGACAATGGTGCAAGGTTAAATATTATTTCTTTCAATGTGGTACAAAAACTAGGATTGTCATAATTTGTTGTAGATCCTAAGCGAAAAATTACTATAAAAGCATATGATGAAGTGGAAAGATCTTCTAAGGGTCTTGTCATGCTGCCTATCCGAGTGGGCCCTGTCATGAAAGATATTAGGTTCCAAGTGTTGGACATCCCACTCACATATAAAATTCTTCTAGGTCATCCTTGGATCCATGACATGCAAGATATCCCTTCCACTTACCACTAGTGTGTCAAATTTCCATACAATGGCACTCAAGTTGTGATTCCTGGAGACCATAATATTGCTATCAATACTCTTGCTATAGTAGAAATGTTTGTTCCTCACAACAAACCTTCTGATGATCCTAGTGAAACCCTGATTGAGGCTAAACAAACATTAAAGATGATGAGTATTGGTATGGGAGAATACACACTGGATTCCCTTGCTGCTCTGCCTACTTCTCCTAGATCATATGGTAGACCTTCTAACAAGCTGAAGCCTTATGCTTCCACCATGATAGTCTTTGATACCTTTGTTCCTTAATCCATACCCTTAGAGGTAAAAAGAGAAGAGCAAGCTATTAGGGAATGGATCTATAGAGAAGAAGAGGGTAGTATGATAATTGCTACTCCTATTTCCCCTAAGCACTATGGTAAAGGCTATAATTTTTTGTAGAAAATGGGCTATCAAGGTCAAGGACCTATAAATGATAATGGGCATGCCATCATTAAGCCTTTGAGTCATGCCAATGGCTGACCCTTTAAAGATACAATAGGTCTAGGATATGGTGCCAAAGATGACCTCCCTGATTGTTCCAGAAATGTTCCCATAATCAGTGATTTAGACACAGATACAGATGAGTCACCACTGCACACTATGGCTCAAATGGGAGACAATCTCACTTCTACTTCACTCCTTTGGGGAGAAGAGTTCATACCTGATGAGGACACAGCTGGAGCCTCTATGTTTAGCAACTATGTGCCTAATGAATCATTGAGCTTTGACAGACAACATCAAAACATTGAGCGGCTACTAGAGAGAGGAGATCTCACACATGATGACATGGGTACCTCTACTTCTCGACATCCTAAGCCTTCTTGGTGCAAACATCCCAGTAGAAGCTCAACAATAGATTCCAATGAGTACAAATGGGACACTCTTTCAGAGGGATCTTCCATGATGGATATGGATGTTGATGTGGTTCATACTTATAGTGACCAACCTGATGTAGTCTCTGAGTCTTGCATTGGGTCTAATGAGTTTGATCCCCATATTGCTTTAGTGGACCACACTGGTCCTTCTATGACAAATCTAGATCTTGAAACTTTTGGAGCCGACCCTATAAGCTCAACCTCTCTCATCACCAGAGATGACACCTATTGCATAAATGCTCTTGAACCTGTCACTCCACTTTCCTTCATACATTTAGATCTCAATGGCATTAAACCTATAATCTCTTCCACCAACAAACCAGCAACACAAATGACTAAATCAGATCTCAAAAGACAAAAGCAATGGTCAGATGGAAAAAACCACATTGTGGCAGTATCCAAACCTAAAAATAGTACAAATAAACAACAATTTTCCACATTCTTTCAAGGGAAAAAGATTAACTCTACATGGACATATTCAGACATGCTTGGTTTAAACACTGAGCTTATCATTACTCCAAGGGTCACACCTATCAAACAAAAGCTCATAAAGATGCATCCCCATGTGGCATTACTGGTTAAGACTGAATGTGAAAAGCATAGATCTGAGAACAAGGTTGTTGATGCCATGGCTACTTTGGCATCCATTCTACAACTAGAAGAGCATGAATCATGCTTTGAGTTCCTAGTGGAAGAATTACCTTATCTCACCTACAATTCTCTTGTTGAATCATCATGGTATACCACCATCTTTTCCCATCTCCCAGATCAAGTTATCCTTGAAAATCTACCACGCCATGAGAAGCACCACCTCCTCTGCAATTCCTTACACTTTACCCTCATCTCTGGTGACTTGTATAGGAAGGGTCTAGATGGAACTCTCCTTAAGTGTCTAGAATTAGAGAAGTCAGAAAAGGTGCTAGCTAAAATCCATGATGGCATATGTGGATCACATTCTAACGGTCTTACATTATCTCAAAAATTGCTTAGGGCTGGTTACTATTGGTTGAACTGGTTGGGACCTTCTATCATCACAACAGTAGCATTTGGGTCCACAGCCTATCAGTTATCTACATCAGAGGAAGCAAAGCTTACCAAGCCTATCAATGTTCTACATTTGAAGAAGTTTTATGCCTAAGGTTCTTGAGCCCTTTGTACATACTTATTGATCCTGAAAAAATTCAAAACATTCATATATGATGCTGAAAAAATCCTAAAAAGTATAAAAAGTACTGAAAAATGAGCATCCTAGTGAAAACCTAGCAATAGGCGCTTTGATGTCTCACCAAAAAAATAAAAAAATGCAAAAAATTAAAAAAAAATAGAAAAAGTTCCTTGGTGAAAACCTGGAAATAGGTGCCTTGGTAGAAAAATACAAAAAAATTGAAAAAAGTCCTAAAAAAAATCTATCAAATGGTGAAAACCTGGAAACAGGCACTGCTTGAGACCCTTGCACCTATGTCTATTAGTCTTGCATGGTGCTCCTTCACTCCACTTCTCACTTTTCCTCTCCTAGCCTAGAATTGACTCTTGTCTTACTCTAGGGGGCATATGTTGTTCTAAGATTATCTTGGGTCTCTTTGTGCGTCTGGGTTTATTGGGCCACTTGGTTCCAATGGTGTTTTTCAACACCACCCCAATTATTTTTTTTAACACTTCCCTAGCATCAAGTGTTTCTCAGCACTTATCAGATATCCTACCTACAGTCTCGAATGACGTAATATTTCTCACTGGTAGATGCGATACTCAAAGTTTGACTCTCTGACGTACACAAATGCACTTAAACACTTGACTTGCTGAGATTTATTTCTTTGTGTGCTATCTATGATGATTTCTTTGATGATAGTTCTATCTCTAATAGTTTTTGATGATGCTGAGCTAGAAGACTGGGGCATGAGGACATGTTTTATTTTCTTTCTGCTTGTGGGTATATCTTGTTGATCCTCACAGTCATGAGCATTTATGCTTGTTCCACTTGACACTAGGATCTACAATGTATTATCCTTGATTGTTTTTTGCAAGTGCATGCTTATAGTCATCTTGACTTTCCTTGTGTCTCGAAGCAAGTATAATCTTGCTATATCAAACTTAGGGAACCTCACTGCACTAGTCATCTTGATCTACATGTCTTTGATGCCTAGGTGAGATTTCCACATTCCTATCTGATATAGATCATATTGATGAAGGGTGCTCCCCTTAATACCACAAACACATAATAGAAATAGAGAAACAACAACAATATGCAAGAACAGAAAATTGGCTTCTTATTATCTCCACAAATGTGGAATTACAAACTTTCAGAATTACAATATGCAAAGCCACATGGGCATTCCCTTACAATATTCTGTAGGACAAAGCCTCAAATCAATACCTAGATCTACTACCCAGAACTATTCTGAACTGCCTAAGACAATAATACAGCCTTCCTTATATAGGCAATTTCACCGCCTGGGAAGGTTCCAGAATTTTAGCCAATAAGGACGACCAAACTTAGCATTATTTTATTTTACATTTTATTACATCATAGTCGGCTCAAGATAACCTTTGAAACCCGAACAGAAATTTTGAAGAAAATTATTTTCTGCCATTTCAGGTGGTCCAACTTCCGAAGACCATAAGTCATCACCAGTTGACCCGATCGGCTATTATAACCCCATTTCGGAAACACCACAAAGCGCTCTACAGGCTTGACCTGCGCAAGCGCCCGTCACCCAAATTTTTGACCTCATCTGGGGCCTCTAAAGCCTTCAAAACTAAGTTCAAAGTTTTTGTACCCTGCTGCCAATACCGAAAATCTTCAATATCTTCCAATATACACTTGATCTGGCAATGAAACTTTACTGGCAGACTTATATGACCAAAATGAACCTCTAAGAAAGAAATCAGATCATTCTGAGTACATACAAAAATTACCAAAAATAGTAACTTTCCATAAATAGCAGCTCTGCACAAAATAGCCCTTATTGAATATAAAAATAGAAATATTTTTGGGTGATGCAAGATTGCTCTTACACCCAGGATGCTCCTGCATCACATATTCAAATTCACATAGTTATTCTAGTGTGTATTGTATGATCTTGCGACACTACCAATAATGCTCGATGATGAATCTTAGAGTCTAATAGTTTTGTAACCTTGCAAGTAAACCACTTTTCATCATAGCTTGCATTCTTAAGTTCATGATAGTTAGTTTTGCATCTTGCATATGGAGAGATCTATCCTTTCATCTTTCACGGACTTCTTAGTCAAACTACACTCACCTTTTGCTTCTTCCCGATCATGTCTTTCACTTCTTGTCTTTCATATCACATCATTTTCTCTTCATTTCAGGATTGAAACCAAAATCCAAGTTCACCTTGATTGTCCAAATCACTTTTCTCCTTCTTTCCACATATTTGGCTGACCTTTTGAGGCCCGATTCTTTCAATCTTCATTGGGGCATCCTTTCTTCCTTCATCCCCATCTCTTTCAACCTTTCTAGTCTCTCACTCATTTCATCTCTCTCTAAGGTCTTGACTGGGGCATATATTCACTACTTGATGGTTATCCTATCATCTGTCATCTTTGATTATGATTTTTAGTGATTCAATCATGTTGCTCTTGCTTTTGCATTCCCTCTACCTGATTTCACTTTCGATCCCAAGGAGGCAAACACATCATATCCTATTAGCTATTCTCCAGAGCATATGCTTGACCATTCCATTTTCTCTGATCAATCTATCTTTGCATTTGACATGTTAGTTCTCATCTCAAGTTTTGATATTCTCCATCTCTTTCCTAAGTGTTCAGTACTGTCGCTACTAGGCTGATCATGCAGGATTTTCTATCTCTCTACACTTCATTCTTTGGAGTCAGATCTCTACTTGCCTTCTTGGATGATCTATTCTTTGACATAATGTGTTCCTAGATCAATCACACATTAGTCAAAGAGGGGAAAATGTAATCACCCAAAAATGGTCATCTAGACTATTAGCCCCTTGCTAGCATTATTTGCTAAAATCATCAATTTCTTTTTCTTGATCAAATCCTAGTTCTATCATTTATTAGATTATTTCCTATGGGATAACCATCTTATCCTAAGTCTTTATTTAATTAAAAGGAGTTTCCTCCTCTTTTAATTAAATAAAAATCTCCCCATTTTTCTTCTTATCCTAAGTTGCACAAATAAAGCATTATTCCTATTTTATAAAAAGGGAAAAAACACTTTTTGTCTCATATGGACACAAAATTCAACTCTTATTTTCTCATTGGAAGATATTTGTGCACATGGATTGCTCCTCTTTCAAGCTCCACTGTTGATTAAATCTTTTGCCTCTTAATCTCCATGGTCCATTCCTTTTCAATTCCTTTAAAAGGAGAGCTCTCTTCTCATTCTAGAGACCCAACTTTTTATGCTAATCTTATGCTGTAGGATTTCTTGGAGACTTTGGAGATTTTTGAGATCTTATTTCATTTAGCCCTCATTCTTGCATTCTTAGCTTAGCTTCATGTTTATGCTTTCTTAGCATAGTTTCCTTTCATACTCTAGTTTAGTTCACATAGCTTAATTAGTAAGGATTTGTAACACTTCTATCTTTCATTTCCATAGCTTAGCTTGCATTTCATCTCCATTTGGATTCTTGAAGATATTGGCATTCTTTCTCTTGTCTCATTGAATCTCCCATTGCATGGTTTACTAGCAAGGTTATTAGCTTAATAGCTCTAGCTGAGAGCATTCTTAAAACCCTTGCACTCCATGCCTAGGGAGCTCTAGGCCACCTTCCCAAGGTTTCCCACTGATGGATTCTCATGGAATTAATGGCTTAGAGAAGTGCACATCTTAGTGTGTATAGTGACAAGAAAGTTGTGCTAGTTTTCCCTATAGTTCTTTGTTCCTGAGAAATATCTCTAAAATTGTCTGAGTCTGAAAGAAATCATCTGTCAAAATGCCTACAATATTATGCCCTAGGTCTTGTTTTCCTTCAGTAGGGTTTTATCCTCGAAATGTAATTGGTCTTACCCCAAATCTTATGTTTCAGCATTACCTTTTCATGGCACTTAAGTTCTCATTATGCACATGGTTATTATTTCCCCTTTGTTTCTCTAAGTCTTAGAATGATGAGTGTTAAGTCTTAAATCATTCAAAGATTGGGCGACAAGGTTAAAAGGTTAATAGTCTTATGGTTATCTCTTAATCTCCAAATGGCCAGTAGTTAGTTCCTTTTATTTGGTGATCTGGCGATAAGGATTTCTCCAAGTCTCATGAATTTTGGTAGTTATTTCTTAGCATTCATCGATCAGGCATGGTGGTCTTCTCCATGTCTCATAAGGTAATGGTTAAGTCATGTAACATTCAGAGATCAAGCAATAAAGGTAATGGACTTAACAAGAAATGGTTGTCTCTGAATCTTGTAATATGATGGTGAAGTCTATTTGAATTCAGAGATTGAGCTATAAAGTGTAAGACTTAATAGTTTCTTGTTATCTCCTAATCTCTGAATACTAACAGTTAGTTACTTAACATTCAATGACCTGGCAAAAAGGGTTTTCTCCAAGTCTTGGGATCTAATGGTTAAGTTTATTTACATTTGGTGACCTGGTGACAAGGTTTAAAAGAACTAACAATAAAGGTTATCTTGAGATCTCTAGATGATTGAGGGTTACGTCAAAGTGTCCAGTGACTTGGTAGATGTAGTTATCTTTGAATCTCATGATGCCTATAGTTATTGGCTAAATATTCGGAGATTCAATGATAAATCTTAAAAGAATAAGGCACGTGGTCATCTCTCAATCCCATAAAGTCACAATTAAGTTTTGAAATATCTTGAGATTGAGCAAAAACTATAGATGATGAAAAGGATCATGGGCTAGCACCTAATCTCGAGAACTTTTTGGGGTTAAGTGAGGTATTTAGTGAATTAGACATAATGGCTTATCTCTCAATCTCAAAATGGAACTAGGATTAAAGAAAAGAGTAAGAGATTGTGAGATGTGTCTTAGTCACTCATTCTTAAGATGAAACCACAGTTAAGCCTAGTATTAAGAGATCATGAGATAATGGGTTTCACAAAATCTCCAATTGATGTGTGGTTAAGTTATCATAGGTGATAAATGGAAAAGGTTACCTTGACATGGAAGGTACCTTTTTGAGATGGAAAAAATTAAATGAAATAACCATTCAGATTCTAGTTAGGGTTTTTCAAAAAATTTTGAGGGCTTTAAAGCACAAAAAGTGTAATCATGGCTTTTTTGCTTTCTTGCCAAAAATTTAATGTACCTGTCAACTTCATACCCTACAACTAGCCTAGTTTTGAATTTGGTTATATGCAGAGTGAATGTTGAGGTGACTTAGGAACTATTTTATGTGATCTAAGCCAATTCTCTACATTCATTGATAAAAACTATAAAGACAAGATGCTCCTACATTACACTTATTAGATTTTCGGCAAGCAATTAAGAAGAAGAGCATTTGTAGAAAAGTATTTTGTAGAGCTTGTTTTAGATAAAAGTGTAATTTAGAGCCAGCAAGATGATTCAATTAGAATCAAGTCGGGTCTCATCTAGTGAGGGAGTGAAGGAACAAGGAGAAGAGCATAAAGGAAAGAGGAATTTCTCAGAATAATTTATCACTCTCCTCCCATGGTCCACATAGAACAAGAAGGTTACTGATGAAATATTCTCAGATTCTATGGTTAATTTTAGAGACCCAATTACCCCATCATGTTCAGGGTATCACCTATTTAACTAATTTTATAGAAATCGGGTTAAGAAAATTCCAGTATGTAATTCCTAGAAATTAGGCATGGTGAAGCTTATTGTTCCTGATGTTTTTTTAGATATAGAACTATTGACTAAATTAGCTAGGAACTATGACCCTATTTCAAAAACTATTAGGAAAAGTGACCAGTCTGCCCTAGTCACTCTTGAGAGGGGGTCATTCATGAAGGTCTTTGGTTCCTATGCCTCTTCCTCTATAGAGATTGACCTAAGAAAAGAAAAGAAGTATGCAAAACAAATACAATTGGTGAAGTCTCATGTCACCCATTTTATGCCCAAGACATGAAAGTATGTAGCTCCTCTTCCTAGCCATATGAATGCACCATATGAGTTCATGAGCCTTCATTTTTATATGAAAAATCTAGGATATGGATTGTGTAGAGTGTTGGGGCTAGATGGAGATGAAGAAAGGCTTCTTGCATAATAATTAATGATCATTTTAGATATTCATAATTCCCACATCAACACTGACTATGATTACATCCAGTATGTAATTGATAGGGTGCATGAGGGTTTGGTGAGTATCAGAGAAGACAACAAGCCGCCAAAGTTCATGCATTAATCTTTGTTGATGCACCTAATCTTGTTCAACAATATTGACCATATGGATGTGAATACGATGAGACCTAGAAAAATGGTTAATGGTCGACCAAACCCAATGCAGTTATGGGTAAGGGTTTGGAACTACACTTCTAATGAGTATTAATTATGTGGATTCCAAAATTGGATAGTCAATCCAATTCTTAATTTTATGGGAAAAACATTGTTAGACTCCCTATCAAGGTGCTTAGGCTTCTAAGGCTGAGAATATGTTGACAAATTGCCTCTTGGGCATAATTTAGGAGACTTTTATTTGGGAAAGACCTTCACACTAATTAGATTCTATAGTTTCCCGCAGCCCCCACATATTCTCCCAAAATATGTGCCATCAAGGGTTTCTCTTTTGGATTTTATTTAGAAATTGGTTTGGACAGGCAAGGAGCACCTGGCCCCACATAGAAAAGGTACCTTCACCCCTCGACAATTCAAATTAACTAATTTCATAGTTGGAAAGAGAGATTTTCCTCAACTCAACATGTGGTTGAGTCATTTCAAGATGAGTTCAACTATATATATGTATGTAGATCCTGAGAAATTTATAAAGACTACCGAGAAGTTTCTCAATCCCAGTATTGGTGCTAGAAAAGACCATGAGGGATGTGATGAGGAAAACTTCACTAGAAATATCCTAGATGAAAAGGAGATTGAGTGAAGGTTAGAAATGTTCTATGACCTTTTGGACTTAGAAGCACAAGAAAAGAAGGTAGGGATTGCCTTTGGAGGATTCTTCCCATGCCTCTCATACATTGCAAGAATAAATAAGATGATAGAGATGTATGACACTCTATACAACTAGCTTGATGCTCAATTGGATAAGAAGTTTCAAGTCTAGAGGGAGTATTCATCTTCAGAGTATGAAGAAGATAGTGAGGGGTCATATGAGAAAGATAACCCTCCTCAAGTGAATTGGCCTCCTATTCAGGAACAAGGAAAAGATGCCCCATAGACAGAGGTCACAAATGAGCCTCCTTAGAAAAGACAAAGAGTTGAGGTAGGGGAGCCATCCAAGAAAAGATGATCAAAGAAAAAGGTTGATAGTGTACACACTAAATAGTGCACTTCTCTAAGTCATTACTTCCAAGGGAATCCATGAATGGGAAACCTTGAGAAAGTGACCTAGAGCTCCCTAGGCATGGAGTCACAAGGATGTTGATGGTGCTCTTAGCTAGAGCTATTGAAGCATGCAACCTTGCTAGTAAACCACACAATGGGAGATTCAATGAGACAAGGGAAAGAATGCCAATATCCTCAAGAATCAATGAAAATGCAATGCAATGCAAGCTATGCTAAGAATGAAGATGCAAGCTAAGCTATGAAAGGAAAGATAGAAGTATTACAAACTCTTGCTAATTAAGCTATGTGAGCTAATCTAAAGCATAAAAGACACTAAGCTAGATGCCATGAAAGATATGATGAAAGAAATGAAACTAGAATGATAAAATGATCTCCGAAAGCTCCAAAGTCTCCAAGAAATCCTACAGCATAAGATTAGGATAAAAAATTGGGATCTAAGAATGAGAAAAGAGCTCTCCTTTTAAAGGAATTGAAAAGGAATGGACCATGGAGATTAAGAGGCAAAAGATTTAATCAAGGGTGGAGCTTGAAAGAGGAGCAATCCATGTGCACAAATATCTTCCAATGAGAAAATAAGAGTTGACTTTTGTGTCTATATGAGACAAAAAAGTGCTTTTCTTCTTTTTATAAAATAAGAATAATGCTTTATTTATGCAACTTAGGATAAGAGGAAAGTGAGGGCTTTTTATTTAATAAAAGGGGAGGGAAATTCCTTTTAATTAAATAAAGACTTAGGATAAAATGGTTAGCCTAAGGAAAATAATAAAAAATGATAGAAATAGGATTTGATCAAGGAAATTGATATAATTGAAAGATGTTGATTTTTGAAAATATTGATTCAGGGATTTGATAAATTATTGAATAGGGGCCCAAAGTCTAGGCGACCATTTTATGGTGCATACATTTGCCCCTCTTTGACTAATGTGAGATTGATTTGGGATCACATGTGGTCAAAGAATGGAATTACAATGTGTGATCAATTTAGAATCACAAAACAATCCAGATGTGTGTTTGACAGATGGGAACACATTAGGACAAGCATAAGCATAAGCTAACAAAGATAAGCTGAAAGACAAAACCAACACCTATATAGCTAGGTGATAATCAAGTCTCAAATAAGAGATAAGAATCTCAAGCAAAGCTGATAAAGCTGAATCAAGGATTGAAGCTGATAGGTACTACCCCCTCATAATCGAAATTAAAATTAGGTAGAGGAGAAACAATAAATTGATAAACTTGATCAAGTCACTAGAAATCATAATTGAAGGTGAAGGATGATAGGATAACCATAAAGTAGGAAAGACATGCCCCAGTATGACTAGGTTTGACTGAGAAAGATATAGGATAAAAATGAAATCAAACCTCAGAGAGATGAATCGAATGAAAATGAATGAAAGAATAGAAGGTTGATGGGGATGAAGAAATGAAGATGCCCCAAGAAAGATCGAAGGATCAGGCCTCAAAAGGTCAACCAACTCTGTAGAAGAAGGGGAGAGTTTTGGAATGCAATTTTGACTATCAAGATGAACTCAAATTTCAATTTTGATCCCGAAAATGGATCCAAGACATCAAAATTAGCTAGGGGTGCAATTTTTGCACAATTTCAAGGTGTTTTAAAGATTGGTCAAAAAGTCAAAATGCTATAAAAGGGGGTAAAAAGGTCATTTTCAAAATCATTTGTATTATAGTGATTTGAGAATTTTGAGAGCTCAGAGAGATAAAATGGCCTAGCAAGTAGTGATTCCGGTCCACAGGCATCGATTTGAGCGTGCCTAGTTGCACAACCGACCTCCGTAGTATGGTGCCCCGGTATGTTTTTAGAAAAACTCACCTTGTAGGTCATTTATGAGAATTTATGTCAATTTAAAACATGCTTTTAATTATTTTAAAAATTTTCAAATTTTACTCATATGAAATTTCATACGATACTTGTAAAGTATCGCACTCTTTGATAATATCTATCATGTGATAGTTCATGGGTCAAAATAGTATCGCACGGGTATGTAATCTTGTATCGCATGATACCAAAAAAAATATCGTGTGATCCTATGCGAACTATCACACTCAAAGATATTATCACACTGTTATTGAGGAAAGTATCACATGATACTTAATAAAAAAATAGTACTGCATAGTGTAGAAAAATGACATGTTTTAATGTTTTTGAGAAAAATGATAGGGGTCCAGACAATGTTTGCTTTGAAAATGTTTTGTATTGATTTTATACATCCATCATGATATGTTCTAACATTTGGTTTGGGTTAATGGCTTGTAGGAGCACTTTCCAGTGCTACTCATTAGAGCGCCAAGAGTGACTGGGTTATGATGCGTCTGAGATCTTGATGATCTGGGTCGGGCAGACCTGAGGGAGATGGGCTTCATTTATTTGCTGCAAATGCCCCACATTCAGGCTAATCATGGATTACTTACAACATTGGCTGAGAGGTGGCATAGTGAGCATAACACCTTTCACTTGCCCACTGGAGAGGCTACTATTAGCCTAGAGGATGTCTATCAAATCCTGTGAGTTCCGAGCCATGAAGATCCAGTGAGTATTGTGTGTATGAAAATTGTACCTGATCTGTAGACAACACTTCAGTAAAACATTAGAGGTTAGCTATAATCAAAATCATGCAAAATTGAAATCTACTCTAACCAAATGATTTACTGCCTTCTAGTAGGTAAGAGATTAATGTTCTCAGATTGTTATCGAGATCAGTGACCTAGACGACACCTAAACAAAGGATTTGAATGCCAAACTAATATGAAATATGAATGCAATTAATCTATTTTTTTGATATTTTCTATGCACTAATAATGAAAAACTAATATGAATCTATGCTAATATGGAAATTGATATGCAATGCTAATCTAGAAATGATATGATATGAGAATGAAAATTCTAACAATAATATGAAAGCTATGAATTTGAAATTGATCTCACAAAGGTGTCGATTCGCAAGAGCTTTGATTTTCCCAATTCCAATTCTCCAATGTGATTGTGCAAATATATGAGATGAATTATGAAGAGCTAAAGCCTTGGTTTTATAGAAATCCAGGGCTTTGGAGGTGCATGAGAAAAAGCCATAAATCACTCAAATAACTCAGCTTGATTTTTGAGTTATTTTTAAATAAAGATAATTAAGTCACAAAAATCATGCAAAAGCACAGTTTAACTCAAATTAGAAGTTTAGATTAACTTTAAAACTCAAAAAGATGTTGAGTTTCAAAAAGCAACTTGCATTGATTTTCCAATTTGAGTTTAACTGGTCCTTGAATGTGCACATGGATAATTATGATTTAATAAATAAATAAAGTGATTTATTCTCCACTTAACTGATTTTTGAAATAAAATAATTAATTTATGGGTTAATTAACTATTTTATCAAACTTGTATTAAAAACTATATTATTAAATAATGACAACTTGCTTTAATTAATTAAATAAGAATTTAATCAATTATTCATAAGATATTGGATTTATTGTCAAAATTAGATTTAATTACACAATTAAGTGGCAAGATATTAAATCTAATTAATTAAATATGAAAATATTCAATTAATCAAACTTAGGATAAATGTGATTTATCGCCAAATAATCATTAACTTAAAGATAATTAAGATAATTAGGAATATTGCTAGGAATATTCCCCGATGCAAAATTTAAGATAACCAATTATGATTCGATGATGTTTAGATGTGCCTTAGGTTAGGACTTTGATGTTGATTTCATTCGAATTGTTGATGTAGGAGGTTAATGAACTTATAGCCCATTTTTGGAGTTTTAAATTTTGCCCCTCTTTGAATTGTTGTGCAAAGTGCAGTGATTCAAAGACAGTCTGTGTTTGGTAGAGATATGAAATGGATTCAAAATTGATAATTGATATGGGACAGAAGCTGATTGATATTGATTTGAAATGGAGATAATAGGTCCTGAATGACCAAAGATAATGTTCACTGTAGCAACGATGAACCGAGGATTGTGAAAAAAAGTGTCAAAATGCCTGATTCTGAACCTTATGATTGCAAAGAAGTGAGTGACCAGTTCTAGACTTGATTGTCTTAGCAGAACTAGCAGGTATCACATCTGAATCCTTCAGTTGCCGAAGAACCAAGGAAAGAAAACTATGATCTGATGGTTGCCAAAAACTGATATAGTTTACAAGATTAGGAGAATACCAGATTGATATGGATCTTGATGAATCTGATATGCCCCAAGTGATGATAGATTTTCCTCGAGCGATGAGGTCTTTTGATGAATCAGCAACTAGATGTGGTTGTTGTCTTGATTACTGAGGAAAGATTGATAGAATTTTATTTACATACTTTGAATGATGTGCAATACCATGCCCCCTTCGAGATGAAAATTGAAATCTGACAAGAAAAGTCAACGTTGAGAGTTCAGAAGCATGTTAATTGATTGGAAAAGTGGTTATACACATTCAAGAATGCATTCTACATTGTTGGAAGGTCCCAAAAGACCAAGTTTGACTAGGTGAAACCATGAGTTGACCATAGTTAACCACGTTGAAATTTTGATAGTTTGATGTAAGATAATCAGTTAAGTTGAATTATGGATTTCTGTGATGATCGAAGGTCGAATATGCAAGTAGTTAATAATATAAACAATCTCAGATTTTGATTTTGATCCTGAAAAAGGATTCTACTTTCTATTTTGTTGGAGGAACCTTCGTGTAAGATTCAACTCTTGTTAGATTTGAAGATGCAATTTGAAGAATCGTTTAAGCATTGAAGTTCATTTAGCCATTGTGAGATCATGCAAACATGCAAAATGCAAAGAGACATGCAACCTAAGACCTAGGGCCTAGTCACTGATCATATGTCGATTTGTTATCATCATTGAACTTTTAGGTAACTAGATAAATCAATACAATGCCCACTAGCTATGAAACCATAGACATATGAATATCGATTTGTATGTACAAGAATCAATACAACACCCACTGGCTAGGCAACCATGGACATATGAATATTGATTTTGTTTTCGGAATGTCGAATTAGATATAAGCACCAAGGCACAAATGCCAAGATGACCTGAATATCATGTCCATTTTGATATAGCAATTTGTATAAGCATCAAAACATAAATGTCGTGATGACTTGAATATGCCTTGCATGAAAAATACATCAAACAACTAAGAGATTATTCTAAATCCAATGTGAATTACCCATAGTGACCCTTTATCATTCACATCCTTAGGTAAGATTGCATTTCATAGTAGGAGAAAGAACTCACTCAAAAAGACAATAGTTAGATCAAAATTCCTTGAATTTTTTGGGTATCAATGGTCGAGGTACGCATGGCCATCCAGTTTGAGATAGAGGCTCTTACAGTCGGACACCATTTCAATCCAAAATTTCCAAAGACGTTATATTTTCACATACAAGCAGAAGACAAAGAAAAGATTATGCCCCTAGTCATCACTCTCTAAATATTATAAAGGACATCATCAAAGAGCTCAAAGGGACACAATATACAAAAATCTCAATGTGAATTAGTAAGCATACAAGGAGATAAAAGCATGAAAAGCACAAATTATTTTTAGTTTGATGTTTGATTGCGTTGTTGTAGATGCAAAATCTTTTCTAGAGAGGAGATTGACTGACTGACTCAGATATAGCTTCAAAGGACTTTGACTGGATATGATACGTCTAAGATACATGGGAGACCATAGGATATGACATTGATTTCCCCCAAGTTTGAACATTGATAGGATACAGATGCTAGAGTTGTTTGGTGTACAGACTGACTTATTGAAAACTGGAAATGCAGAAACAAACTGGGAGATATGTACAAACTAAAGCAAGACTGAAAGCTAGGAAAAACCAAGATGGTGTTGATAGATGGAGCATTTTGAAACAAGTGGTGCCCATTTGCCGGGTTATCACCATCTTGGCAGAGATTCTATTTTTGCTACCAAGGTGCCTGTTTCCAGGTTTTCACCAAGGCACTTTTTCTTCTTTTTTCATTTTTTTGTATTTTTCATTTTTCAATTTATTTTTTTGAATTTTTGATATTTTTTTATTTTTTTTGTGAATCATCAAGGTGCCTATTGCTAGGTTTTCACCAAGATGTTCATTTTTTCAGGACTTTTTTAGATTTTTAAGATTTTTTCGAGACATTTTACCATAGACTGAATGTCTTAGGTGTAGAATTTCTTCAGATGGAGAATGTTAATTGGTTCTCGGAGCTGTTCTCCTCTATTCATTGAGAGTTGATAGGCACCAGAGCCAAAAGTAGCAGTGATTACAAAGGGACCCAGCCAATTGGGTTTGAACTTCCCCTTGTGTTCTCGACGTGATTGATTTTTAGGATTCTCTCTCAAAACTAGATCGCCAACCTGAAATTCTCTGTGTCTGACTTTCTTGTTGTAGCCTCTAGACATTCTCTTCTGATACACTCTGAGATGATCATATGCTACTTGTCTACTCTCATCTAGTCGTTCAAGTTCTTGTAACCTAGACACTCTGTAGTCATCATCAGTTACTAGACCATGCATTCTAATTCAAAGTGATGGGATTTCAACCTCAATAAGTAGTACCGCTTCAGACCCATAAACTAAAGCAAAAGGTTTAGCCCCAACAGGTGTTCTAATACTTGTTCTGACACTCATTCTGATACTTATTCTGATACTAGTTCTGATACTGATTTTGATATTGATTATGATACTGATTATGATAATTGTTCTGATACTGGTTCTAATACTTGTTCTGATATTGGTTTTGATACTTATTCTGATACTTGGTATACTTGATAGCACCTTTTTCCATTGCAAACTCCCAAGCAAGATCATATCATGCAGTCCCATTGTCTAGCAAGGTGAAGAACAAGAGGGATTGGCAAGCTGGTGGAAGAGATGGAAGACAAGAAAATGAAGGAGAATGAAGGGAAGAAATCCTCAAGGGAAAAACCCCTCAAGAATACTCAAGCTAGAGAAAAATTATCATGTAAAGTGCAATTGGACAAGCAATGAAAGGCTAGCATAGGATAAGTCACAAAATAATAATGCCAAAGAAGGACAAGATGTAGTCCAAAGGAGTAGACATGTCAAGAGGCTTCGTAGCACCGTGTTTTGCTCTTTCTTTCTTTTTTTTTTTATTAGATCAAGACCAAAGGGGAAAATGATAGTGATAGGTGAAAATTAATGGAGGAAGATGGACATGAAGGCTAAGTAGGAAGGGAATGAAAGAAAGATCGCTATAAGATAGCTCACAAAATAGCCAAATGTTCGTGTATAAATCAACATTGTCAAGATCAAAGAGAGAAGATGGAATGGATGAAATATGTAGAAGAACTACGCATGATGCCTAATTGTCAGATTTTCATCATGGTACTTATCCAAGGTGCCACAAAGGAGTGGTTTTCACCATAGGATGAATTTATTTCTCTTTACTTTTGCTACCAAGGTGCCTGTTTCCAAGTTTTCACCAAGGCACATTTTCAATTTTATTTTTTTTGAAGAAGGCAAGCTTTTTAGATAATGCTCCTTGAAAGGATAAACCATAATATGCCAAGGATTCAAAATGATATGCTCAAAGATGCTGATAGGGAAAGGGAGATGGAAGAGAAAATAGAGGATAAAGTTTTATGTAAAGTGAGTGAGGTTGGAAGATAGGAGGAATAGGCAAATGAGGAAAAAGGATAGAAGGTAGAAGGATAATGAATGGAAGGATTGTGAAAGGGTGGATGGAAAGGAAGGCAAGGTCAACATCAACACACACCTTGAAGGGTGGTGAGAGGATGGAGGAAACATGAATGAAAGAATACGTGAAGGAATATGGTGAATGGATAGTAGAGGTTGTGGTTTAGGCGCATGGAATGGAAGAATATTTTTGGAGGGAAATGAAGTGGAAGCCTTTAGAAGCTTGAATGTCAATTTCACTTTTTTCTCAACACCAAACTCTTTCAAGAGAGACTTTGGAATCCATATAGCCATAGGATTTTTATTTCCTTTTGATGATCTCGAGAGAATATCTTCAATGATGGATTTTGGAACTCATACTTGTCTTGTAGTTTTTTTCTTAGATATCTCTTTTGACTTTATGTTTCCATGTCTATTAGAGGAGACATGGTGATCTTCTTTTTTTGATAGATTCTTGTATTGCTTCTTTTTCTTGTATTGAACATTCAAGTTACTTCCAAAAGACTTGGGACTTGAGGAAGAAGGAGGATATGACTGGTTTAGATGGGTGGGTAGATGAAAAGGATTCAAGGGTATGCATCTATGTTGATCTTGAGGAAAGATGGGAGATGGAGGGATGTAAGGACCCAAGATGGATGGTGAATAAGGAGAGTTAGGAGGGGAAAGTGAAGGGACATAAGGACCCAATATGGAAGGTAGATGTGAAGCTCTTAGTAGTGGTGGAGGAGGTCCAAGGATGGATGCGGAAGATGCAAAAGGATAATCAATAAGTTCATCAACATCTATATGGCAACCAAGGATATCAACATCTTTAGAGTGAGCATTAGGATTTTCAATAGAATCATGGATATCTTGAATATGAACAACTTCTTTGATAGGATTTTTCAAAGCTTGCAAAGACTTAGGAAGAGTAGAAAGTGAAAGTGAACCTGGAGTGGTAGAATAAGAAGATGGAAGACTTTGATCTTGACAAAGATCTTTGGATAGCATAAGCGCATAATTTTTCTCTTGATTTTCAATAGGCTTAACATTGGAAGTAACAACACCATTTTTGACAACCTTAATGGAAGTATCATCTTTGGAAAGCACAAGTGTAGTAAGGTTATTTTGATTGTCAATAAGCTCAACTGTGTAAGTAGTAGCTTGATCTTGCTTAGGAGAAGACTTAAGACATGGTGGAATGCATGAAAAAGGGTGTGTAGGATCAAAAGAACCATGAAGCGGATAAGAGACATCACGAAAAGGACTAGATGACATGGAGGGTTCTTGATCTTGATCTTTCTTTATGTTCTTTTCTTCATCATTTTTAGAGTCCTCTTGACATGGAGCCACTTCTAAGGACAAGGAAGCATGTTGGAATGATATGGAAGACTTTGGAAGAGATGGTGAAGGACTAGCTGAAGTAGGCATTATAGCATATGAAGGCTTAGGCTCTTTAGGTTTATCATTATTGAAAGTATTTGCAGCCAAGTGAAGGTTAGCTTGAGTTTCTTTAAGAGGTAGCCTTGGAGGATAACTATAGGGAATCACATGAAAAGTATCAAGGCTTGTGTTGGATGAAGGTTTTGTGAAAGATTTGAAAGACTCGGAAGCTTTAGGAAATGTATGGGTATTGGAGGAAGTAGGGGATGGAAGGGAACCATCACAAGACAAAGGTTTAACATTAACATGATCTTGCTTGAGAGTGCAATCTTTATTTTCAGCCTGAGAGTTCTTAGAGTAGAGATCCTTGTAGTATTGATGCTTCAAGCTAGCACGATGCATTTTATAGTCCTCAGCAGTAGTAGATGGACCATAATCAAGGTATTGTCCATAAAAGCCATCAAAATCTTTTTCAAAATCAAAATCATATGGATCACCATCATGATCTATCCAATGTGATGGCCCATTTGTAGTAAGTAGGAACACATGACGATGAGGACTCTTAGGAACAGAGGTGTCATAGGTATCATTACATTGTCTATCGTCATAGTCATCATAGTCTCCAAAGTTGGATGTGTCACTCTCTATGGAAGAGGTATCATAAGGGTTATTAAATTGCTCAAATTCTATCTAGGGGCATGGTGACATGTACAAGTCTTTATCAAATGGAAAAGGGCATAGAGCTTCCCTGGAGAATTCCTTGGGTTCCTTTTCTTTCTCAAGTTTGTTAAGATGGACTTGCATAGCATGTATCTATTTCATCATAGCGGTGATCAGAATTTCTTCCTTATGCGTACTGATTCTTTGAGACATGTGTACTAATTCTCAATAGCTACTGATATGTTCTTGACACAGTGATTTGTATGATAGATTCTGGAAATAGGCTATAAAAAGCTGAAGTATCTGGCAATTTTGACAATTTTTTGACAACTTTCAAAAATTTTCCAAACGACACTCTGCAGACTCATACGATAGTGGGTAGGCTATGAAACAATAGTTGAAAAGCTTGTACGATAGTGGGTATGCAATGAAATGACAGTTGAAAATCTCATATGACAGTTGTAAGCAGGATTTGATTTCTTGAAATTTGCTGGGATGAAAACTCGTAAGACACTGGGTTGGTTATCATACGACAGTTGGGTAGCAATGAAATGATAGTTGACAATATCATACGACAGTTGCAAGATTTTGACTTTTGAATTTTCTGGCATAAAAAACTCATATGACACTGGGTTTTCTATCATACGACAAATGGGTTGTAATGAAATGACACTTGATGGAAACTCGTATGACTTTTGACTTCTTGAAATGATTTTTGACTCTAAAAAGGATTTTACTTTAGATTTTACAAATTTTGAGTTTTCAGATTCGGATTGTTTGCAAATTTCAATGTCCAAATTTGAAGATTGTAACAGATTTGTTCATTTTTAATAACCAAAGAGATAAACAAGCATGCAAAATAGTAAGCAAGTGATTTCAAGCATGTCTAAAAACAATGAACAAGGGCAAAAGAAACCTTGCGCATGAACAATCAAGTGACTTATTCATTCTAATCCTTAGAAGCACTAATTGTGTATGTTCCAAAAATATTTTGCAATAATGCACATATACCCTATAAAATGAAAATTTGGCCTCGCTAGGGTTTTTAGTAATGGTTTGACTCTGCAACTTTTATGATCCAAAGGGGTGAACTCCAATCCCGGTGCACTAGGGTTTTGACACAGTCTAAGAACTTAATCTTCAGTAGCTGCTAGGGAGATCTGACAACCCAACAATGAACCATACCCATGGATATTTCTTCCACAAGGACATTTATATAGTGGCTATCACTACCATGGTGAAAATGGCTATTACCGCTTGAGGTTCTATCAATGTAGTTTTCCCTATGAAGGGATTGTCTGCTATGGTTAACCCTCTCTAAAGGTGACTCACAGTAGTATACCACAAGGGGAATTGGCTCTAGATCCAAGGTTTTGATGCCTCTTCACTTTTAACCCAAACAAAGCAAGCAGATTAATCTGACATGCTAAGACAAAGTTTGTCTCACCAAGGTCTATGATATCAACCCCACGTGATCTATCAACCTCTCTAGAGAGAGAATGTATCAATCAATAAGGGAAGATGCACGAACCAAGTAGAACATGAGATGCACTAAGCATCCTCCCCACCTACAAGAGATCCCTCATTGAGAAGGGTTTTGCTAGGAACCCACTCTCTCAAGATCCACAAATAGTGTTCATGGGGCCTAATTACTATGTGAGTACAGATATATGTTTCCAAAAGAAAATCTACCAAAAGTACCCAAAAAAGTAGAAAGAGGAACACTTAACGCTTAAAGTGAATATGAGATGAGTCCATAAGGTGGAACACTTAACACCTCACACAAGCTGAAAATGAGTCCCCAACTTAGAAAACAAGTGAGTTCCTAAAAGCACAAATGGGTTGCCTGGTGGAACAATTAACGCTTCTCTCCTGTAGACCCCTCCCCTTTATGGCACTGAGATTACAACCACGGGGTGGAAAGAGGGGCTGGTAGATTTAGTGAGTCCAATAACCCAAGATAGAAATCAAGATCAATCACAAGTATCTAAGACTACTTAATGAATGCTTAAGGGGTCACAACCTAGTATCAATTATGCAAATGTGTACAAATAGACAAAAGTATGAAAAGATGCACACAAGCCAGACACATAAGAGATTTATTTTAAGTCCAAATTGAAATTTTATTAGATGGAGAATACCTAGGATCCTCACAATGTGTTTAGTAGATTTTACCTAAATTTTAGCAATTCTTGTTGAGCTTTTCCATGCAAGCAAGTGACGAACTCTCCAACAAGCAAACAAGCAAACAAGATATGCAAAATATATTCAACTTATGAAAACCATAGGGTTAGCTCTAAAAATCAATTATTATCAGCAATAATAACCAGCAATTAACCCAAATGACAACTCATACCATTCATTGAACCATGTTAAAAAAAAAAGTGCATACCCATCACAAAACTTTATTTTTTTTGCTGCATTTGACCTAGTCAACAAGATCTGATTTTTCTTTTATGATTTTGGCCACAAAAATAGAAATTAAAAACAAAGACCCCTACTAAAAAATAAAGAGCTTTCCAAAAATATAAATTTTTTAGAAAAATCTATTCATTTGTGCCCTAGAGACCAATTTTATCAAAATAGACTAGTTTTTATAAATTGACTATTTGAGCTATTATATTGCATCCAAATTTAAAATAAAAAGAATGGACCCCCTATATAATTTAAAGAGATTTCTGAAAATATAAAAATTTCTAAAAAATATGCTGATTTGAGTCAAATATTAATTTTTTCTATAATTTCAAGAAAAAATTATTAAAAATTCAAAACATCTCAAAAAATTTTAAATTTTTTACTGTAGCTTCTCTGATATGTGTCCAACCTGCAAAAAAAAATTTAAGAGCAAAAATCCAAGCCATTTGAGAGATAAAATTAAATATTTAAAACTTTAGGGCTTTAGCTCCCCAAAAAAATCAAAACTAGCATGTAAAGGTGGGTCTCCCCACGGTGGGTGCCAGAAATGTGTGTATGAAAATTGTACTTGATCTGTAGACACAACACTTCAGTAAAACATTAGAGGTTAGCTATAATCAAAATCATGCAAAATTGAAATCTACTCTAACCAAATGATTTACTGCCTTCTAGTAGGTGTGAGATTAATGTTCTCAGATTGTTATCGAGATCAGTGACCTAGACAACACCTAAACGAAGGATTTGAATGCCAAACTGATATGAAATATGAATGAAATTAATGTATTTTTTTGATATTTTCTATGCAATAATAATGAAAAACTGATATGAATCTATGCTAATATGGAAATTGATATGCAATGCTAATCCAGAAATGATATGATATGAGAATGAAAATTCTAACAATAATATGAAAGCTATGAATTTGAAATTGATCTCACAAAGGTGTTGATTTGCAAGAGCTTTGATTTTCCCAATTCCAATTCTCCAACATGATTGTGCAAATATATGAGATGAATTATGAAGAGCTAAAGCCTTGGTTTTATAGAAATCTAGGGCTTTGGAGGTGCATGAGAAAAATCCATAAATCACTCAAATAACTCAGCTTGATTTTTGAGTTATTTTTAAATAAAGATAATTAAGTCACAAAAATCATGCAAAAGCACAGTTTAACTTGAATTAGAAGTTTAGATCAGTGAGAGGTAGTGCGAGCTGCATATGATCATGGACTCTACATATAGGTTGTACCAGAGGGTTAGAGAGCACCATAGTACTCTCAAAGGGTAGACATGTTGGACATGGTACCTGACAGGGTGGTGGCATCACGTCCACCACCACCAGCACCTTGTGATGGGGCTAGCCAGACTTAGGTTTAAGTTGATAGATGTATAGAGACATACCCTGGGACATTATCTAGATTTTGGATCCCACATTGTATTTGTATCATGACATTTATATATATGAGATTTACTGGATGTTTGATATATCTTGTGTATTTGTCCCACTTGTCATGGATGTTTCAATTTTTATATTGTCTTGTCATATTGCTCAAAATGCATGTTATATATGCTCATGTATAATCTCTCTCATAGATGTATGTTTATTTGTCATGTTTATGATATAGACTCATGTGTTTGAAAATGATCTCTTTAGGATATAGATATGATGATAAGATTAACCCCCTATGATGACAGGAAAATGATGTGACGTGAAAGCCAAGGAGTGAAAGACATGATCGAGAAAAGGAAAGGTGAGCGCAGTTGACCAACAAATCCACAAAAGATGAAAGCAGAGCTCTCTCCATATGCAAGATGCAAAACTAAACTAACATGAACCTAAAAATGCAAGCTACTATGAAAAGTGGTTTACTTGCAAGGTCACAAAGCTTTTAGACTCTAATATTCATCATTGAGTGTTATTGGTAGCATCACAAGATCATACAATACACATTAGTATGACTATGTGAATCTGAATATGATCTATATCAGATAGATATGTGGGAATCCCACCTAGGCATCAAAGATATATAGGTCAAGATGGCTAGTGCAATGAGATTACCTAAGTTTAATATAGAAATATTATTCTTGTATCAAGACACAAGAAAATTCAAGATGACAATAAGCATGCACTTATGAAAATAGTCAAGGATAATATCTTGTAGACCCTAATGTCAAGTGGAACAAGCATAAATGCTAATGACAGTTAGGACCAACAAAATATACCCACAAGAAGAAAAGGCAATAAAATATGTCCTCATGCCCCCAGTCTTCTAGCTCAGCATCATCGAAAACTATTAGGGAGAGAACACTCATCAAAGAAATCATCATAGACAACACACATAGAAATAAAGTCAAACAAGTCTCAATGAGTGGAGTGTTTAAGTGCATGTGTGTAGGTCATAGAGTCAAAATTTGAGTATCACATCTATCAGTGGAAATATCATATCATGCTAGACTGTGGGTAGGATATCTAATAAGTGTTAAGAAACACTTGATGCTAGGGTAGTGTTGAAAAACACTATTTGTGGTGGTGTTAAAAAACACCATTTTCAAGGATGTCCTAAAGACCAACGCATCCTAGAGACCAAAGCTAACACATTTATGCCCCCTAGAAAAAGACAAAGACCAATTCTAAACCAAGGCCACAAGGTCAAGACATGATGGAGAAAGGCTAAGTGTTGAGGATGCATGCTAAGAAACAAGGGTGTAAAGGCCTCAAGTAGCGCCTGTTTCCATATTTTCACCACTTGGAGATTTTTTTATTTTTTCAATTTTTTTGTATTTTTGCTACCAAGGTGCCTATTTCCAGGTTTTCACCAAGGCACTTTTTCTATTTTTTTGAACTTTTTGCATTTTTTGATTTTTTTGTATTTTTTCAGGACTTTATATGCTTTTTAGGATTTTTTCAACATCATATATGAATTTTTTTGGATTTTTTTTAGGATCAATAAGATATGTACAAAGGATGCCCCCATACAGAATAAGCATTATGGGTAGAACTTCTTTAGGTGCAAGACATTGATAGGCTTAGGGATCTATTCTCCCTCTGGATTAGATAGTAAATAAGCACCTAATCCAAAAGCAGCAATAATAATATATGGTCCAAGCCAATTAGGTTCAAATTTTCCCTTTTTCTCTCTATGTTGTTGGTTCCTAGGGTTTTCTCATAGGACAAGACCCCCCACTTGAAATTCTCTAGGGTGAACCTTCTTGTTGAATGCTTTGGACATACACTTTTGGTAGACTCTCATGTGATTAAATGATGCTTTATGCTTTTCATCTAGAAGTTCTAGTTCTTGCAGCCTCATGGCATGAAAGTCTTCATCTGTAACTAGACCTTTAAAGGAAACTCTGAGTGAAGGAATCTCCACCTCTAAAGGTAACACTGCTTCAACACCATAAGTGAGGGCAAAAGGAGTAGCCCCTATTGGAGTATGAATACTCATTCTATAGGCCCACAAGGCCATATTTATCTGTAGATGCCAATCTCTACCATTCTTGTGAACTGTTCTATGGAGAATCTTGAGAATGGTCTTATTCAAAGCCTCTGCTTGTCCATTTGCTTGCGGGAAGTAAATGGAGGACCAATGCTATTTTATCTTAAATTTCTTGTAGTGATTTTTAAGGTCCTTGTTTTTAAACTGACCTCCATTACCAGTGATTATTTTAGAAGGCACTCCATACCAACAGATGATATGGTTCAAAATAAACAAAGAAACTATCTTGCCTGAGGCAACAGAAAGTGGGACAGCTTCTACCCATTTGGTAAAGTAATTAGCAACAGTGATAATGAATTTGTGTCCACCTGATGAGTTGGGATGAATCTACCCAACAAGGTCAAAGGCCCAATGCTGAAATGGTTAATGAGAAATAGAAGGAATAAGCTCCCTTCTTGGAGCATGTATTGGGTTACCGTGTTTCTGACACTTTTTGCATGATTTAGAAAAGGCTACTGCATCTGTCTGCATGGTAGGCCAATAGTAGCCCAACCTAAGCAACCTTTGGGCCATGGAAAGACCATTAGAATGTCCTCCACAAATGCCCTCATGAATGTCAGCTAATGCTTGGTTGGACTCATCCTTTTCCAAGCACCTAAGAAGTGTTCCATCTAAACCCCTCCTATACAGATCACCAGAGATAAGGGTGTGGTGAGAGGCATTTTGTATTAAGTTTCTTTGTTCAGAGTGGTTGAAGGTTTCAAGAATAGTACCATCATGGAGGTATGAGTAAATGGCACCATAGCAGAATGACTCATGGCCAACAAGGGTACAAACAACTTCACTTTCTTGGGAGTCATAGATAGGGTAGCATAGCTCTTCCACCAAGAATTTGAATCTGGACTCATGTTGTTCTAGCTGAAGAAGTGAAGCCAATGTAGCCATAGTGTTAGCTGCTTTATTATCTATTCTAGGGATTTTTTGAAATGTAACAAAGGTGAAATATCATCACAATGAATCAACCATTTTCTTGTAGGGTACCATTTTTTCATCTTTAGTTTGGTATTCTTCATTAACTTGGTTGACAATTAATTGTGAATCCCCATAAATATGTAGCTCTGTGATTCTCCATTCTATAACAAATAACACTCATGAACCTGAACCATTTTGCATGAAAGAGCCATCAAAGAGCATCTTCCATGTTCTTGTAGTCATGTACATTATGTGCTCATCTGGAAATTCAACTTGAATTGGTGCTTTATCTTGAATTGGAAAATCAGCCAATTGGTCTATAATGGCTTGTCCTTTTATAGCCTTACGCTCAACATACTCTATGTCAAATTATGATAAGATCATCATCCACTTAGCAATTCTACCTATGAGAGCAACCTTACCAAGAAAATATTTGAGAGGATCAATTTTTGCAATGAGGTGTATTGTATGTGCAAGCATGTAATGTCACAACTTTTGGGAAGCAAACACCACCGCTAGGCAAGATTTTTCAATACTAGTGTAATTAACCTCATATGACACAAGAGTATGACTGATGTAATATATAGCCCTTACTTTTCTAGTATCATCAAGTTGAGCCAATAATGCCCCCAAAGAAGATTTTGTTGCTAACACATACAATATGAGTAGTTTTCCTAGGATAGGAGGTATTAAGATTGGAGGATTGGCCAAGTATTGCTTGATTTGGTCCATGCTTTGCTGACAATCTTCATTCCAAACAAATTTAACCCCTTTGTGTAAAGTCTTATTGAAGGGTTGAGCTCTATCAGCTAGTTGTGAAATGAACCTCTATATAGATTGAAGGCATCCCTAAAGACTCCTCATTTGGCTAATATTTTTGGGAGGCGACATATCCAATATTGCTTGAACTTTCTCTGGGTCCACCTCTATTCCTTTAGCTAAGATGATAAATCCTAGGAGTTTTCTAGAGGTGAATCCATATGCACACTTTTTGGGATTTAATCTCAATTGAAACTATTCCATACGATCTAGAATGACTTCCAAATCACCTAGGTGTGTATCCATTTTTTTAGATTTTGCCAAGGTGTCATCCACATAATCTTCCATATTCTTATGCATCATGTCATGGAAGTTATTTTTCATAGCTCTTTGATAAGTAGCTCCTGCATTCTTTAATCCAAATGGCATGACGTTCTAGCAATAGGTTCCCCATGTGCAAGTGAAAGCAGTCTTTTCCTGGTCTTCAAGAGCTATCTTGATTTGATTATACCCAGAAAAACCATCCATCAAAGAATAGATCTCATAGCCTGCGGTCATATCCACTATCATGTCTATGTTTGGAAGTGGAAAATCATCCTTTGGGCATGCTTTATTAAGATCTCTAAAATCTATGCAAATGCAGATGGACTTGTCATGTTTTGAAACTGGTACAATATTGGATATCTATTTGGCATAATCAATGGCTCTTATAAATCCTACACTGAGGAGTTTTTCTACTTCAGCCTTGACAAGAAGAGCTATGTGAGGATGCATTTTCCTCAACTTTTGTTTTACTAGTTTGATACCTGGAGCTATGGACAAGTGATGCATAATGACATTAGTGTCCAACCCTAGTATGTCTGAGTAAGTCTAAGCAAAATTAATCTTCTTGGTTTGTAGGAACTTGGTATATGCTTCTTTTTCTTATGCTAATAAAGACTGAGCTAAATGCACTATTTGTGGAGCCTCTTCTGTATTCAATTTAACTAGTTGTGTAGGCTCAACAAGAACTAAAGACCTATCCTAAAAGTAACTTGGGAGGTGATCAATTACCTCATCCTTGGGTGCCTCAGAGAGGTTTTCACCCTCAGATACATCCTTTATTTTTACTTTTTTAGGTTCTAACACCACCACACAGTGGTTTTCACCATCATAACTCTTATTCTTTTTTCCTTTTCTTTTCATTTTGTGACTAAGGTACTTGATATCTGGTTCTATCATGCTTGTAGTTGGTTCACTAGTGGAAGAGACTATGGGATCAAGGGTGTTTAGGTAACATGCTATATCATATTCATTTTGGAAAGTTAGGAGCTAAGGCTCTTGATAGCACTGAGACCAATCAATTAGGTGAGGACAGGCAAGGGGTAGGTCAATGACTAGTTTAATGTTGTGTATGTGAATGGTATCATCTCTAGTGATTACAGAGTTAGGATCTATCAAGTATCCCTCTAAGGTATCCAAATCGGGACTTATCCTACCAAGAAAAGCATCATCCATGAAAGTGACTTGCAGATTTGAATCCACTAATCCTACACTAGACTCATTAGCTACATCAAGTTGGGCACTATAAGCATAAAGAACACCAATGTCCATGTCAATTGTAGAAGAATCAGAGAGAGATTCCCACTCATATTCATGTGAGTCTGTGTCTAAATCCCAACTGGGATGTTTGTACCATGCATGTTTGCATCATCTAGATGTAGAAGTTGTAATGTCACCAAGGGTAACACCCTCTTGAATGCCATTTGTGTATTGATGTTCTATAATAGGGTCCTCAACATGATCTTCAACAGTGGACTCTTGTTGTTCTATGTTTGAAACTATTGGGTTGGCAATTGGAATATCTAAATCTCCCCATAGGAGATTAGTGATAGGGACCCAATCTTCACACATGTCCTCCTGATTTGTCAGATTGGGTATGTAGTTTGATTTATCATCACTATCTATCACAGCAAGGATATGAACAATTTTCTTGTTATGTATTTCAAAACCTAGGTCAACCATTGTTTTAGATCTACAGCCAAAAAGAGCATGATCGAGTGGTTCAACTCTAGCATCTAATCTACGACTGAGAGGGCCATGACCTGGATAGCCCATGTTCTTGATGAGAGTATAGCCTCTTCCATAGAACTTAGGAGAGGGAGAGAAGTTTTCATTATGCAAGTATTTGTCTTCTCTATAGATCCAGTCCTTGACAGCTACCTATTCTTTCTCATCCTGGATGGCCACTAAGGACTCTACAAATGTATCAAACAAGGTCATAGCTAAGGATGAAGGACGCATCTCTTGGGAAGGTTTTCCATAGGACCTAGGTGAGACTAGTAGTTTTGTAAAGGAGTTAATTTGATATCCCCCCATACCAAGGTCTATGGCTTTGAACTTATTCTGGCATTGTGCTAAAGTGGCATCAAAATCCTTTGCTTCTCTATTGAGAGGAACAGGAGTCCCTGCTGAAATTGCATTAATAGATAATGTGTTATCCCTAGGTATACAAACTTCTACTCCATTATAGGTGAACTTAACACATTGGTGGTAGGTGGATGACACTACTTGCATGTCATGGATCCATGGTCTACCAAGTAGAATATTATATGCTTAAGGACCAGCATCAACAATCTAAAACAAAATGTCCTTTTCAATGGGGTCAATCCTGACAGTAAGGATGGCCAAGCCTTTGGAGCTTCTCTCAGCCTCATCATAGGATTTGATGGTGATTTTCTTTTGGGTATCAATAACTTGCTCAAAATAACCTAGTATTTTCAACAAACTCAAGGAACAAATATTGAGCCCAGCACCCCCATCAATCAACACATGCCTGACACGGGTCTTGTGGATCATGACTTTGATATGAAGGGAAAGTTTATGTGGATGGCTCAAAGATTTGTCATCTTCTTCTGAGAATGTTAGGTAATGAGGGCTAACAAGGTGATTCACCATGGTTTGGAATTGGTCAAAATCTATGTTTTTAGGAACATTGGTTGCACACAAAGCATCTTCAAGGATACACTTATGTCTTGGAGACAATTCCAAGAGTTCAAAAATTGAGATTTGAGTCGGCGTTCTTTGTAACTGGTCAACAAGATTATAGCTCATTTTAGGATTGACTGCTAATTTGGTGGTGACATCCTTGGATGTCACTTGCTTGGGTTTGCTGGACTAGTTGGAACTAGGACCTCTAATAACCATAGGACCTTGACTTTGGCTTCTTCTGACAGCGTTAAGAGCTTGGGATGACCTTTGAGAGTGAGGACCCCTAAGCACCACCACATGTTCTTCATCAAATATAGGAGGAGATCCCACATCATGACCATAAGAATCTTTGTTTCACATCATGTTGACACTTTCCTCGACAATCTCAAGCATATTGACCATGTTTTTTGCACCTATGTAGGTATAGTTGATTTTGACCTTGCCATTCTTAAGTTTAGAGGTTTCCCCCTTTTCATATTTGGGAAAAGTCTCCTTGAATGCCTTGTGGTCTGCATTAGTATTCAACCCATCAATCTAAAGTTTTCCACTTTCAATAAGATCTTGAATAAGGTGTTTAAGTTTCCAACAATGCTCAATGTCATGGCCAATACCATTATGGAATTTGCAAAAAGCTTTTTCATTCCACTAATGTGGCTTAACATTAGGTATGTGGAAGTTTGTTGGATCTTGTGGTTGTGCAAGATTATTGGCAATAAGCATCTTGAAAACATCCTCATAGGAGTCACCCAGTTTAGAAAATTGTCACCTCTCCTTCCTAGGCTTTTCTTGATACTTTGGTTTATGCTCTTGGTGGTTGGAGGATGTGTTGAGCTTCATAGCTTGAACTGCACTAGAAAAATGGAGGAAACCTTGATCCTTGGGTTAGGAAGAGTCCACAACTCTGTCATTGACTACTTGCTTATTCTTGTTCTAGTGTGAGTGCTTACCTTTGTCCTTATTGGTATTGTTAGGATTCTGACCATTGTTGTTATTGCTATGTTTGGTCAAAATTCCTTTCTCTTTCAAGACATCCTCTATTTGACATGTGGTCTCAACCATAGTATCGAAGGAATCAAAGACCATTTTCCAAACCTCATAATGCATTTCAAGCACCAAATTACTAACAATGATGTCAATCCTTTCATGCTCAGGAATATTCCTAGAATAGCGAGAGCACAATCATCTCCACCTTTGCAAGAAGGTAACAAAGGATTCCCCTTGGTTTTGTTTCAAATTGCATAAGTCCAACATAGTGACTAATCTTGACAAGTTGTATGCAAAATGTTGAACAAATTTGTGGACAAGTTCTTTGAAAGTTTTGACGGGAGGGGTTATGTTGGTAAACCACTCCATGGCTTGGCCTTTAAGGCTCCTTGGAAATAATCTCATATGATAGGAGTCATCTTGGTGAAACTCAAAACTCATGATATAGAACTAACGCACATGATCATGTGGGTCACCATTGCCATCATACTTGTCATACTGGGGGATTTCAACTTTTCTAGGAAAGTCCTTCATACTCACACTTTTGTCGAAAGGATTGGGACAAATAGAATCAAGTGAAAAGGAACTTTTAGGTGCCAACACTTTTTCCATCATTCATTTGAGTTGCTTGATCTCCTCTTCTTCAAAGGGTCCTTATTTTTTGATTCTCCTATCCACATCAAAGTTGTAAGGGACCCTGGTGCCCTTTTTAATCAAGCTCTCTAGGAACCTATCTTTATTTTGATCAAGATACTTCTCCGCATATTGTTGGAATAGTGGCTCTTGTTGCGTTCTCATAAAATATTGATCATCAAAATTTGCACTACTTCCTCCATGTTCAGAGCCATGATGAGCTCATTGGGAGGGTTGTCTTGAGTTCCTAGGAGGTGTTCATCTCCTATGTTGTGAAATCCTCCTTCCTCTAGGACTAGGAGATCTTAAAGGGGTACTTGACCACCTTCTACTTCTTGGGGTTCTTGAGGGAGTAGAGGGTGGAGAGTTGTTTCCACTATTGGTACCCCTATTATTGAATCGGTCATTGAGTTGTTGGGCTAGAAGCCTATCTTGTTCCTCTTGGAATGCTTTTCTTCTCAACTCTAGCAAGGCTTGTTGCTCCTCCTCTAGGTTTCTAAACCTTTCTTCTTTAGTGGCTTGTTCATCTAAAAAGTCTTTCTTTTCATTCTCAATTCTTTTAAGCCTTTCATTTGCATATCTTGAGGTTGTTTTGAGCAAAGAGTTGGACCTTGAATGTTTGAACAAGTTGTTAGTGAATGTTGCATTCACATGAGCATCACTAGATTTGTTGTTTTGGTCTTCATGTTGTGACCATGCATCTTGGTGAGCTTTCCCATAATGTCTTTCAACTCTTTGATGGGCATCTAAATATCTTGAGTTAATAGGGGGTGATTCAAGTTGATTATCATCACCAAATAGCATGTTATCCCTATGTCTTTGGAAAATGTCATCAAGAGTTTTATCCATCGCTTCTCTTTGTTTTCTAGTATAGGTGTAGCTCATGTCCATATTTGATTGAGAAGATGGTAAATAGGTACTCAACTCAATAGGATTTCTCTTTGGGTCAAACCAAGCCTCAGACTTGCTCCTAGGTGATTGATCAAAGATGGGTTTCTTTCCCTTTCGCTTTTGATGAGTTTGGACTAAAGTTAATTGTTCAAAGACAACTTGAGGTCATTTTCCTTGACTAAATTGGTACCTTGTCATAACCAACATGAAATAAAAAGACCCTTGGTGATAAGATGACCCTATGAAACGTCAATACTAAACTAGGATAGTGAAAGTGTTTGATTGTCCAAAAAGAGATGGTGAGATAGAAAGCTGAAAAAGGTGTAAACCAACACTGCCACAGAGGTGTATAATAAAAGGATAAGTATCCTAACACATATGGACCAGGAGGATGGATTTACCAATATATTGAAATTGAAATTGAATTTTGATGGAAGTGAATTGGACAAAACAGTACTGAAACTCTCCAATCATGCTACCAAAGAATCTAAAGGTGTACTTTTTCAACAAGGATAATTCCTAACTTATCAATGCTAAGCAAGACTACTTTGCATAATCAGAGAACACTAATTCAAGGGGTCTAAAAATAGGAACCCAAGGTACAAATAGGTTTCCAGTAATAGAGTAAGTCACCTACTAAAATATGGCCAACTAAGGAAAGATTGAAAATTGCATAAACTAGACAGACAGCAACAAGGATCTGTGCAACAGTTTCTAGGCTAATAGTATGATAATTTTTGACTAGGTGATATTTTGCAGTAAGTAGTGCTACAATTTCTAGGCAACCTATGTGATACTTTCTAGGGAAGCAGTGTGATAGTCTTCCAGTGATGAACTATCACATGATAATTATTAGTACAGTGTGCGATACAGTTTTTGGATCATATGACTCTTGACCAGTGAGTGCTAAAAATCTCAGTTTTAAGGGAAATTTGGTCAAAATTTCATCTTGAAGGTTGGATTTTTCAATTTCAAGCATAGTGATAGTAGTAAATAGATAGGTTTGTAAATAGTAGGGGATCAAACATTTCATAAAACACTTGCACAAGGGTAAAAGCAACCTTGCCAAGACAAGCAATTTGTGATATCAAAGCAATAAAATCCTATGAATGCTACCATGATATTTGATATTTGAGAACATTTACACGGGTAGATCACGTCGAGAACACTTCAAGCACTTACTAGCCTCAAAATTCAATGGCTCAATACTTAACAAATTGGCCCACAATTGATGCTCCATCACCTCACACAAAGTGGTTGCCCACAATAGATATTGGTTTTGTCGTGGAAGTGCCAATGACACAACCAAAGGAACACATATGGTGAGTAATCTTGGGGTGATTTGGGTTAGTCCACTAGGATCAATCCTTGCACTAAGAAGCTAAGTAGAAAAATAGGGTGGCTTCTATCTATGGTTCTTAGTAAGGGCTTCCATTTGTAATACCCCTCTTGCTCCCCAAAGGGACTCCTTACCTTGTGGCAAGTAATGAACCTCATGGCCACAAGAGTACCTTAAGCATTCTTGCTCATTTTCCTCATGGTCAAAATCTCACAAGTACTCACATCAAGTGAAGACAAGTACTACGTCTACCAAGGTTTTGTGTCCTTGATAGCCTTGAGTTTATAGTGGGTCAGAATAGCCAGCAAAAAGCTTTTCCCCACTTGGGTCATTCCTCTTGATTGCTCAAGAGCAAGCTCGCTAAAGGATTCAAAAAGCTAAACAAAGAGTGGATGAATCTTTGAGTGTCAGGATTTATGTTTCACCTCAAGGGTGAAGAGCATAATATCCTAGCTCAAAAATTATATCCCAAACACACCAAGAAAAGATTCAATTACCCTCTTTCTTTCAAAATCTAAAGATGGGTCGATATTTTCTGGTTCACCACAAGGGTGAAGAGCATACTTCTCCTACCACCCAAAGATTCCTACAACAAGATATTAAGTGCCTAATAATTGAAACAACTAGTATATGCCACACTCAAAAGAAAGCAATTAAACAAGAACTTGATTGGGTTTTAATGCTTTGGGCAGCCCTACAAAAATCGTTAGTAGCCCTTGTGCATTTGGAGCTTTGACATGCATTCTTTTAATAAAATAATTTCAAGCAATAAGATCTTCTACAAGCACAACTTGTTAGCCCTGCAAGGGTTAACACATCAAAAACCAAATGAAATCTGTAAATAGATCCCTATTCTACAACAACAAATTAGAAATCTGAATCAAACCAAGTAAATCTTGCAAAGAAATGACAAAAATTTCTCACTGCTAGGCCTGGGTGATATTTTTGTCAGAGAAAGAGTCGTGCGATATTTCATTCTATACAAGTGGGATACTATATCTTCGTGCGATAATTCCTGATACCTGCATGCGATAGAAAATAGAACAATAGTACAACATAATTTGCCAAAGCATGCAATATTTTAACTAGTAAAATATCACACTAGTATAGAAGAAACTATTGTACGACACTAGAAAACTATCTCACGATAATTCTGTTAGAAAAACCAAAGCCCAAATATTGATGAAATAGCAAGCAAATATTGATGAAAAAAAATGATGAAAATGCATAAAATGAAGGACAAAACAATAGTGTTCTACCCCATGGTGGGTGCCAAAAATGTACACACTAAATAGTCACTTCTCTAAGTCATTACTTCCAAGGGAATCCATGATTGGGAAACTTTGAGAAAGTGACCTAGAGCTCCCTAGGCATGGAGTCACAAGGATGTTGATGGTGCTCTCAGCTAGAGCTATTGAAGCATGCAACCAAGCTAGTAAACCACACAATGGGAGATTCAATGAGATAAGGGAAAGAATGCCAATATCCTCAAGAATCAATGAAAATGCAATACAATGCAAGCTATGCCAAGAATGAAGATGCAAGCTAAGCTATGAAAGGAAAGATAGAAGTATTACAAACTCTAGCTAATTAAGCTATGTGAGCTAATCAAAAGCATAAAAGACACTAAGCTAGATGCCATGAAAGCTATGATGCAAGAAATGAAACTAGAATGATAAAATGATAACCAAAAGCTCCAAAGTCTACAAGAAATCCTCCAGCATAAGATTAGCATAAAAAGGTTAGGATCTAAGAATGAGAAAAGAGCTCTCCTTTTAAAGGAATTGAAAAGGAATGGACCATGGAGATTAAGAAGCAAAAGATTTAATCAAGGGTGGAGCTTGAAAGAGGAGAAATCCATGTGCACAAATATCCTCTAATGAGAAAATAAGAGTTGACTTTTGTGTCCATATGAGACAAAAAAGTGTTTTTCTTCTTTTTATAAAATAAGAATAATGCTTTATTTGTGCAACTTAGGATAAGAGGAAAGTGGGGGCTTTTTATTTAATAAAAGGGCAGGGAAATTCCTTTTAATTAAATAAAGACTTAGGATAAAATGGTTAGCCTAAGGAAAATAATTGAAAATGATAGAAATAGGATTTGATCAAGGAAATTGATATAATTGAAAGATGTTGATTTTTGAAAATATTGATTTAGGGATTTGATAAATTACTGAATGGGGGCCCAAAGTCTAGGCAACCATTTTAGGGTGCATACAGATAGATTTGTTGCCATGGTACCTGATGATAGAGCTTATCATCATCACTTGAGGAAGAGCATAAGGGAGGGGAATAAATTTGAGACTCAAGAGGAAGTGGAGTTGCCCCTCCAAATGTGTAAGGATGAAAGGGAACTGTACCAAGAAGAATTTATCAAGGATGATGAGTTCATCAAGAGTGGCGAATTTAAAAATTTCCTCATCTAGAAGAAGCAACAAGAAGTAGGCAGTCAAATCCAAGTAACAAATGGAACTGATTCTAATAACGAGGCTCTACAACCCCTAGGTACATATGATCCCAACTCTAAACAAATTTCTATTGAGGAGGCTAGGGATATTGTGAAGTCAAGTGGGATGCTTCTTGTCCTAGGACGGGATCTAGCTTTTGCATTTTATTATTGATCAAATGAGAAGGAAACTAGAAGCCTAATTGTCTTATGAGACATAGATAGGGGAGATGATCAAGGGGTATGGATATGATCTAAGATCCCAGACATTAGCTATGTTGTCTCTAGCTCCAAGAACACAAAATACTTCTTTGGTTAGTGTTGCAGAGAAGATAGAGGGAGACAAGATTATCTAGACTGTGCAAAATAAAACTAACCTTGAAGTCTCCAAGTCTATTACACATTTCACCCATCTTGATGAAGCTAAAACTGCACAACTCTCCAATAGATATGGGAAGTTTTTTTATGAGACTATGGCACTAAAAAAGGATAGAGAGAAGGGACCAATGAATATTAAGGTTCTGGAGGAAGAACTTGAAGATTTAAAGTTCAAACTAGAAGAGGCATCAAAGGCTCTTCCCCCTCTAGTCCCAGAAATTGAAGCTATTGTGCCTCTAGTGATAGAAGATCCTCATGTACCAGTTGGAATATTTAACAAGGAAAAACATGAGGTGGAACTTGGTGCCCTAGCAAGTATTATGCAACACAAGTATGAGGTAATAAAGGGAAAAATGGGTCCAATTCATGACTCATTAAAAATGTTGGATAAGACCAATGAAGATGTCAAGACTGCAATGGATACTTTGGAGCCATTATTCAACATATGGTTTGACATGGGCTCATTATTTAAAAAGTTAGTGATGTTGCAGCCTCATAGGCCTGATATCCTGGAGTCACTTGGGCCAAGTTGGAGAAATAATATAACTAATTGGTACAACTTTTTCCTTTTTCAAAGGAAAGGAAAATCAAGTCAGATAAAAAATGGATATGTTCAGTTCTGATTTTAGCAAATATATGCCTCCAATTCATAAGGAAGATAGTGACATTAAAAGTGTCAAGGAGTGGAAAAGTGATATGAATGCATTAATGATAGGGCAGGAATCCTTTTTGCATGAAAATGGTAGTTTGGATATGGACAGGTTTAATCATGATCTGGATGACATGTTCAAAGTGGAGACTGATTGCACAAAGTTTGTTATTGACACCTATGTGTGTGAATTTTGTACCTAGCTGTAGACACAACACTTTAGTAAAACATTAGAGGTTGGCAAAAATTGAAATCTGCGAGTAATTGAAACTATGATAACCAAGCAATTTACTGCCTTCTAGTAGGTGCAAGTATGATGTTCTCAGATTGAAATCAAGATCAATGACAATGCAACACCTAAACGAAGGATTTAAGATGATGAAAACAATGAAATATGAATGCAAATTAATCTATATTTTTGTATTTTCTATGCAATAAGAATGAAAAATTATATGAATCTAAGCTATAATGTATGAAATTGAGTTTGAATGTAGATTTAATCTAAGAAATGTTATGAATGCATATAAAAATCTATGATATGAAACTATGAATGCTCAAAAAAATAAATGAAAATCTCACAATAGCCTTGATTCGCAAAAGATTGATTCTTCAGTCACAAATTTGCCAGAGTGAGGATGCAATTTTGAGGTGTTGATTGTGAAGAGTTGAGCCTTGATTTTATAGAAATCCAGGGCTTGAGGATGCATTGAGAAAAACCATAAATCACTCTTGATAAACTCAAGTTGATTTTTGAGTTAACAATAAATTAAGAATAAATAAACCCATAAAATCATGCAAAAATAGTTTTTATCTCAAAATAGAGTTTTAGTTCACTTTTTCAACTCATCATGAGATGTTGAGTTTAGAAAGTTAACAAATTTAAATTGAAAGTTGATTTAAAGTTGTTTTAAAGTTGACTGCTTTTTTTGATTGTGCATGATTTAATATGAATTAATTTAATAAATAAAGTGATTTATTCTTAGCATAACTAATTTTTGAAATAAAATAATTGATTTATGGGTTAATCAATTATTAAATCAAACTTTTATTCAAAACTATATTATTAAATATTGACAATTGACTTTAATTAATTAAATAAGAATTTAATCAATTAGTCATGAATTTTTTATTTATTGTCAAAATGAAATAATACAATTTAGGAATAAATATAATTAAATATAATTAAATAATTAAGTGGAAGTATTAAATCTGATTAATTAAATATTCAGAATATTCAATTAATCAAACTTTAGGATAAATAAGATTTATCGCCAAATAATTATTAAATTAAGAATAATTATGATAAATTAGGAATATTCCCTAATGCAAAATTTAGGATAATCAATTTAATTTGATAATGTGCAGACGTGCCTTAGGTTAGGACTTTGATGTTGATTTCGTTCGAATTGTTGATATAGGAGGTTAATGAACCTATTGCCCATTTTTGGGGTATTACATTTTTCCCCTCTTTGAATTACTGTACGAAGCATAGTGGTTCAAAGATTAGTTTGTGTTTGATGTATGGAACTAATTTGAAAGATGAACTGATTCTAAGATAGAAACTGATTGAAAGATTTGAAGATGTTAGGTCTTGAATGACCAAAGATAATGTTAACTATAATAGCAATGAACCGGTGATTACAAAAAAAAAGTGCCAAACCACTTAATTCTGAACCTTATGATTGTGAAGAAGTGAGTGACCAGTTCTAAACCTGATTGTCCAAATAGAATCATATTGGTATCACATCTTGAACCCATCAGTTACGAAGAACCAAGGAAATAACACTAATGAACTGATGGTTATGAAAAGTTGATATAGTTTACAAGATAGATTAGGATACCAGATTGATATGGATCTCAATGAATCTGATATGCCCCAAGACATGATAGATTTTCCCCAAGCAATGAGGTCTTTAGATGACTCAACAACTAGACGTGGTTGTTGTCTTGATTACTGAGGAAAGATTGATTACAAATTTAGATTTACAAACTTGAATGATATGCAATACCATACCCCATTCGGGATTAAAATTGAAATTTGATAAGAAAAGTTAGCGTTGAATGGTTTAGAAGCATGTTAATTTATTTGAGAAGTGGTTGTGCACATCCGAGAACACGTTTTGCATCATTTGGAGGTCCTAGAGACCAAGTTTGACTAGATTTTACCATGAGTTGACCATAGTTGACCAAGTTAAAATTTCAATAGTTTGATGTAAGATAATCAGTTAAGTCAAATTTTGGATTTCTATGATGATTGAAGGTCGATTATGCAAGTAGTTAATAATATGAATGATCTCAGATTTTGATTTTGATCCCGAAAAAGGATTCTACTTGTTGTTTCATTATAGGAACCTTCATACAATGCTCAAGCCTTGTGTCATGTTGAGCATTTTTGGTTTTGAAGAATCGTTTAAGTGTTCAAGCAATTTGTGAGATCATGTAAAGTGCAAAATGAAATGCAAACCTAGCAACTAGGACCTGGTCGCTGATCATGTGTCGATTTGTTGTCATTATTGAACTTTTTAGGTAACCGGATAAATCAATACAACATCCACTAGTTAGGAAACTATGAACATATGAATATTGATTTGTTTTCTCAAGAATCAATACACCGCCCACTATCTACACAAGCATGGACATATGAATATTGATTATTTTTTTGGAATGTCGGATTAGATATAAGCACCAAGGCACAAATGCCAAGATGACCTGAATATGATGTCCATTTTGATATAGCAATTTGTATAAGCATCAGAACATAAACATCATGATGACCTGAATATGCCTTGCATTACAAACACATCAAGCAATCAAGAGACCATCCTAAATCCAATGTGAATTACCCGTAGTGACCCTTTATCATTCACATCCTTAGGTAAGATCACGTTTCACAATAGGAGAAAGAACTCACTCAAAAAGACAATAGTTAGATCAAACTTTCTTGAATTTTCTAGGTATCAATGGTCGAGGTACTCATGGCCATCCAATTTGAGATAGAGGCTCTTACAGACGGACACCATTTCAATCCAAAATTTCCAAAGTTATTAGATTTTCACATACAAGCAGAAAACAAAAAAAAAGATTATGGCCCCAGTCATCACTCTCTAAATCCTATAAAGGACATCATCGAAGAGCTTGAAAGGACATAATATGCAAAAATCTCAATGTGAATCAATAATCATACAAGGAGATAAAAGCATGAAGTACAGATTATTTTCAATTTGTGTTTGATTGCATTTTTATAGATGCAAAATCCATTCTGGAGATGAGACTGACTCACTGACTCAAATGAAGCTTCAAAGGACTCTGACTGGATATGATACATCTAAGATACATTGGAGGCCATAGGATATGACTTTGATTTCCCCCAAGTTTAAACATTTATAGGATACAAATGCTTTAGCTGATTGGTGTACAGACCGACTTATTGAAAATAGGAATGTGTAAACAAATTGGGAGATATGTACAAACTAAAGCAAGACTGAAAGTTGGGAAAGACCAAGATTGTGTTGATAGATGGAGCATTTTGAAACAAGTGGCACCCATTTGCTGGGTTTTCACCATCTTGTCGGAGATGCTATTTTTGCTACCAAGGCGCCTGTTTCCAAGTTTTCACCAAGGCACTTTTTTCTTTTTCTCATTTTTTTGTATATTTCATTTTTTCAAATTTTTTGTACTTTTGATATTTTTTACTTTTTTTGTGAATCATCAAGGTGCCTATTGCTAGGTTTTCACCAAGATGTTCATTTTTTCAGGACTTTTTCTAATTTTTCTAATTTTTTTAGGACATTTTACCATAGACTGAATGCCTTAGGCATAGAATTTCTTCAAATGGAGAATGTTGATTGGTTCTTGGATCTTTTCTCCTTCACTCATTAAGAGTTGATAGGCATCAAAGCCAAAAGTAGCAGTGATTACAAAGGGACCTAGCCAGTTGGGTTCAAACTTCCCCTTGCATTCTCTATGTGATTGATTTTTAGGATTCTCTCTCTCGAGACTAGATCGCCAACCTGAAATTCTCTATGTCTGACTTTCTTGTTGTAGCCTCTAGACATTCTCTTTTGATATAATCTGAGATGATCATACACTATTTTTATGTGCTCATCTAGTACTTCAAGTTCTTGCAACCTAGACACTCTGTAGTCATCATCAGTTACTAGACCATGCATTTTGATTCTTAGTGATGGGATTTCAACCTCAATAGGTAGTACCACTTCAGAGCCATAAACTAAAGTGAATGGTGTAGCCCCAATGGGTGTTCTGATACTTGTTTTATAGGCCCAAAGAGATGGATTGATCATGAGATGCCAGTCTCTTCTTATCTTATTAACTGTACGGTGCAAGATTTTCAATAGATTCTTATTAGTAGCCTCTACTTGTCCATTCCCTTGAGGATAGTAGATAGATGACCAATGTTGTGTAATCTTGAATTTGGCACATAAATCATCCAAGTCTTTGTTCTTAAATTGTCCACCATTATCTATGACTATAGAATGTGGAATACCATGCCAACATATGATGTAGTTCAAGATGAACATAGATATTTGTTTTCTAGTTACTTGTGTTAAAGGGACCACTTCTACCCATTTCGTGAAATAATCTATAGCTCTAATAATGTGGGTATGCCCATTAGAAGAATTAGGATGTATGGATCCTATAAGATCAAATGCCCAATGATGAAAAGGCCATTGTGTAGTGAAGGGGATTAGATCTCTCCCTGGAGCATGAATTAAGTTGCCATGCACTTGCCATTTTTGGTAGTTCTTAGCAAACTTGATAGACTCTTTCTCCATTTCTGGCCAATAGTACCCAGCCCTAATAAGTTTTCAGGCTAGTGTTAAACTGTTTGAGTGTGACACATAAATACCATCATGGACTTCCTCTAACACATGTTGAGACTCTTCCCTTTCTAAACATCTAAGTAGGATACCATTTAGACCTTGTTTGTACAGATCGTGACCAATAGTGACATATCAGGAGGCATTACGGATAAGGTATCTCTTTTCATGATGGTTAAAGGTATTGAGAATGATTTGGTCTTTGAGATAGGAGAATAGGTTTTTATATATGGATGAATCATGACCAGGAACTCATAGCATAGCTCATGTTCAGGCTGCTGTAATAAAGTAGAGAGCATTGCCATTACATTGGCAGCCTTATTCTCTATTCTAGGTATTTGCTCAAAGGTGATAGATATGAAGTATTTGTTTAGATCATATACCATTCTCTTGTATGGAATGAGCTTTTCATCCTTTGTTTGGTACACATCATTGACTTGATGTATTACAAGTTGTGAGTCTCCATGAATGTGTAATTTTGTTACCCTCCACTCAATTGCTATTTTCATACCATTCAAAAGGGCTTCATATTCAACAATATTGTTTGTACAAGGAAATTTAATTATGAATGCCTTAGGAATGGAGTATCCTTGAGGAGTGATAAACAAGATGCCTGCTCCCGATCCATTATGTGTATAGGAGCCATCAAAGAATAATTGCCATTCTCTAGAAGAAAGATTCATGATAGAGGAATCTGGAAATTCCATTTGCATTGGTGTGTCATCAAACAAAGGTGCATCTGCTAATTGATTAGCACTAACTTGGCCTTTAATAGCTTTTCTTTCAACATATTCAATGTCAAATTCACTTAGAAGCTGACCCATTTAGCCAATCTACCTGTGAGGGCAGCTTTTCTTAGCAAGTACTTTAGTGGATTGATCTTAGCTACTAAATGCATGGTATGAGCCAACATATAATGTCTCAATTTTTGTGACACAAAGATCATATCTAGACAAGCCTTTTCAATCATAGAGTAGTTCTTTGTGTATGCCACCAATGTTCTACTAATATAATATATGGCTCTTTCCTTCTTGTTCTCATCATGCTGTGCAAGCAATGCCACCAGTGATGTATCTGTAGCAGAGAAATATAAGATCAAAGGCTTCCCTTGAATGGGAGGCATCAAGATAGGAGGATTTGTTAGATATTTCTTGATATGATTAAAATTCTTTTCACATTCCTCTCTCCATGCAAAGGTCACACCTTTATGTAATGTCTTTGTAAAAGGTTGTGATATGTTTGCTAGCTGAGATATGAAGCATCTAATAGATTGAACTCTCCCTTGGAATGTTCTCATTTGACTAATGTTCTTGGGAGGTTACATCTCCATGATAGCTTTAACTTTAGCTAGAGCTACTTCAATTCCTTTCTTTGAAACAATGTAGCCTAAAATCTTTCTAGAAGTGACACCAAAAGCACACTTCTTAGGATTTAGTAAGAGACTAAATTTTTCTATTATGTCTAGTATCTTGTTCAAGTCATTTAGATGTTCAGATCTTCTCATAGATTTTGCTAAAGTATCATCAACATAATCCTCCATAGTTCGATGTATCATATCATGAAAAATAGATGTCATAGCTCTTTGATATGTAGCACCAGCATTCTTAAGCCCAAATGGCATGACATTCCAATAGAAGGTACCCCACACACATGTGAAAGCAATTTTCTCTTGATCTTCTGGAGCAATTTTTATTTGATTATATCTAGAAAAACCATCCATTAAAGAATACATCTCAAAGCCTGTAGTCATGTCTACTATCATATCAATGTTAGGTAGTGGAAAATCATCCTTAGGACATACCTTATTTACATCTCTAAAGTCTATGCACACTCTGATAGATTTGTCAGGTTTTGATACAGGTATAATATTTGAGATCCATTCAGCATAATCAATAACACAGATGAATCCAACTTTTAGTAGTTTCTCTAATTCAACTTTGACCAAGAGTGCAACATGTGGATGCATCTTTCTCAATTTTTATTTAAAAGGTTTGAACCCTGGAGCTATAGATAAATGATGCATTATAAGATAAGGATCCAATCCTAGTATATCTGAATATTTCCATGCAAATTTGATCTTTTTCTTTGTTAAGAATGTTGTAATTTTTTTCTTTTCTTCTTCTGATAAGGATTGTGCTACATGGATCAATAGTGGTTCTTCTATTGTTCCCAAGTTGATGGATTAAGTGGGCTCAATTAGAATTGGAGATTTGTCCTATAAATGACTCAGAAGGACATCAAATATCTCATCCTTAGGAACCTTAGAGAGGTTTTCACCTTCAGATATATCTTTTATTTTTACTTTTGTAGGTTCTGAGACTGTCACAAAGTGGTTTTCACCCTCAAAACTCCTTTTCTTTTTATTTTTATTCTTATTCTTCTGACTAAGATACTTGATGTCTAACTTTGTCATGCTAATACTTGGTTCACTGATGGAAGTCCTCATAGGCTCAACTACATTTAGGTGGCAAGCAAGGGCATAGTCATTCGAGAAGGTATAAATACCATAGCTTGGATTTGTGGAAGTTTGGTCAAGAAGGTCAAGATGTTGGATAGTCAAAGTGGTAAAAGATTGGGAAAGAGTATTTACGGATATGGATCTATCATCATTGGTCCTAACCCGATGCTTGAGTTTAAAGGTGATATTACAACTTAAGATGTTTAATTCATGAATAGGCTCAATGTCATTGTGGAAGGTCCACTTCATCCATTGGTGGATCAGGCTCGATAAGTTCATCATTTTTCTCTAGACTTATGTTGGGTTTAGGTGCATATTGGTGAATAACATCAACATGTTTGTTTTTAATAAGCTCATCTTCTTTTGGAATGGCTCCCCATTCATAGTCATTAGATTCTTCATCTATGCCTCTAGGAAATCTAAGAACATGAGTAAAGTTAGGATGAATACCCCAAGAAGGGTTACCCTCAGATTTTGATTTGAATTCATACTCATGAGAATCTATCTCAGAATAACTACCACCTTCCTCTTTGTTTGTTTGATTATTTTCGAGATTAGCTAGTTCTTATGGTGCAACTATCTCTTGCTCTATAGTAGGTTCTTGTGTTTCTACTACATTAATTATTTTTACTAGATCATCTTCAGCTTCAAGGAGGTATTTTATTTCTTTAGGAAAACACTCATAGGGAATGAGATCTTCAGTGATGTCTGAATCATCACTATTAGATTTTTCTATTGTTTCTCCCTTTAGTTGATTTGCTATGGAAGGATCAACCTATTCTAAGACGTGGGGAGTTCTTGCTGAGACATAAAGTCTTCTTCTTATATCCTAGACCTGTTGTATTCTTGTTTGCTCATCCATGATGATCAATAGGTGAAATAAGACCTTTACCCTATAGTCCTAGAGGTCCTTTTCCTTTATATCCCATTTTGTGATCAATTTGTCTCCTAGGCCATATGACGTAGAAGGGATATTCGATATTTTAGCATCACATTTTTGAACAACTTGAGATTTAGGTTCATCTTTGTATAGCCATGTGAGCACAACTTCATCCTCTTCAAACTCCTTTTTAGATACTTGTTCTGCAACAAAATTTCCTTTATATGCCTCAAGAGGTTCTTTAGACTCTCATTTGGACTATTTTAGAATTTGTCCATAGGACTGAGGTGAGATAAGGAGAGACATCAAAGATAAGACTAGCTCTATAGTATATTCTCCCATACCATTTTCTTTGATTTTAACCTCTTTACCAATGTCTTCCATATTGGATGTTGAAGCAACATCTAGCTGCTTAGTGGAGGATTCTCTGTTATTAGGAACAAGTTTATCCATACTCTCTTTCAATGTATTGCAAGTTGTATATAGATCAGCTAGGATTGTCACCTCTACTCCTTCATAAGGAAATTTCAAACACTGATGGTGTGTAGAAGGAATAGCTTTCATTTCATGTATCTAGGGTCTCCCTAGAAGGATATTGTAAGCCAAAGGTAAATCAAGAACTTGACATATAGTATCTATGATGATAGGACCTTCTTTGATAGGTAGGACAATTGTTCCTTTTGAAGATCTTTCTTGCTCATCATATGCTTTGATAGTTATCTTATTTCTAGGATCAATGGCCATTTCTAAAAATCCCAATTGTGTAATCAAGATAAAAGAACAAATGTTTAGACCAGTGCCCCTATCTATCAACACACATTTGACATGATGGTTTTGGATCAAGACTTCAATATGCAAGGGCTGGTTATGAGGATGACTCAAGGAGTTATCATCTTCCTCTAAAAAGGAAATGTACTATGGAGACATAAGATGACCAACCATAGTCTAGAATCTATGTAAATCAAGGTTATCAGGAACATTGGATCCGAGCAGAGCTTTGTCTAGAATGGCTCTATGAGCTGGAGATATCTGAAGCCATTCAAACATGGAGATTTTTACATTTGTGTGCTGGAGCTGTTGAACAATACTGTATGAAGTAGGCCTCGTGTCTTTAGGATTTGAAGATTTAGATGTATCCTTCTATTTAGAAGTAGATGAAAGATTGAAAGGCACCTTAGGGACATTGGATGAATCTAGTATTTGTCCTTGCAGATGTGCATGAGCTTGTGATCGAGCAACTGTATTTGTTGATTGATTATCTCTATCTCTTCTTACAATTATGAAGACATTGCAATGCTCATATAGGCATGGTTCAACTATTAGGAATGAATGTTAAATGTTTGGTAGCCATTCTGTAGCAGTTGTTGTTGCATTCATGACTCTTATTGTCATCGTTGTCAACACAGTGATTTACCAAAGACTTGTAGAGAAGCAGAGTTTCAATTAGCACACATGGGTTATTGTAGTTGGAGGTATGTGATGTTGAGGTTATACTCTTTTATATGTTATATGTTTATGGTTAAGAGTGTAGATAGTAATTCATTTATTCATGGAAGTTATAAGCATTTTGGTGGAAGCAGTATTCAGGCAGTGTTCCTGAGTAGCAGTTTGTGAAAATCAGATGATATCTCCTAATTGGGATGGAATCTAGTTTTGTGTAGTTAAAGGGAAGTTTAAGACACATTGATAGTGATGTGGATGATAGCATAGACTTCGAGGTCACACGAGTGAAGATTTATTGTATTTGGAAGCTGGCAATTTTGTGTAATTTTGGTATAGCGTGTGGAAACTTATATTTTGTAATTGTATGCCAACTCATTTGTAATGATTTGAGTGTGGTATAAAGGAAGGAATGTATTTCCTTGTTGTAATGTAATTTTTGATATAAAAGTAGTGGTTGTGTGTGATGATGTATGCATGAAGTGAAGAAAAGAGCTAAGTATGAAAGCGAATATGTGAAGGAAGACATGCGAGGTACAAAGATCTAAAATTCAGATCTGATGTAATAGTGAGTGTAGTCTTCCATAGTTAGAGAAGAGGTAACATATTATTTTTTTGAGTAATGTGAAAATTATTTGGATAATCTGTTCAGTGATCTTACCCTGAAGCTGTTTGGGCAGTGGGTCCTTCTATCTTCCATAACTCTTAACAGGGTTAGAATCTTTTAACAGGGATTCAAAATCTCCTAACAGGGATTCATATGTACTAAATATATTTCATACGACTCCTAATAGAATCCATCCTCTCACAAGGAATATTTATATTAGTGCATCTTTTGTGGGCATCATTCCCACTGGAGTTTACTCTTTGATCAAGAGGTTCCCTAGTCAACATATCTTGTGTCATTGTGTTATTGTGTATGAATATCTTTCTATGGTTGGTAATTATATTGCTTATATGGTTTAATGTTGTTGAAGATGATAAAAGTTATAATTATCTGATAACTGATTCATCCCCCCCCTCTTAGTTATCTTGGTGGACTTTACTTTCTAACAATTGGTATGAGAGTTGCAAGTTTTTGGAGAAGAAGTTTAACAACTTAAGGAGATCCATGGTGAATTTTAGGAAAGAAAGCCCTAAGTTTGACAGAGTAAATTTTGACAGCTAGAAAGAAAAGATGAAGACACACCTACTATGTTTAGGACTGGGTTATTGGTTAATTACAAAGAATGATAAGACTATCATTGAAGAGGACAATCTTGAAACATGTACTATGGATGTGAGAGATCTATTCATGTGTAACATACTTGCAAGAGAAGCCCTTTTGACAGCCCTTCCAGACAATGAGTACAGCCAAGTAAAATATTTGAAAAAATCTCATGAAATTTTGAATGCTTTACACTCTACTTTTTAAGGTGATGAACATGCCAAAAGAGTTAGATTACATAATTGGATATGTGCATTTGAAGATATAAGAATTTTGGAAGATGAATCTATTAGAATTTGTATTGGTAGAATGTCAGAAATTATTACAAGTATAAATTCTTGTGGAGGAACAAAGATAGAGAATGAAGTGATATGAAAAATTATGAGGACATTGACTCCTATATTTAAGTAGACAAAATAGATGATTGAACAAGTTATACCTTGTACTACAAAATTTACAAGAGAAACTCTTCTTGGAAGATTGGAAGCAGCAAAAATGAACTTGAGATTATCAAGAGACTTACCTAGAATGGAGAAAACATTCAGTGCTCTTAGTGGTCACCCTACTTTGTCAAGAAGCATCAGTGTGAGCTGAGATTATGCTGGCAGCAACAGATCTAGAAATGAAGAAGAAAAGAATATTGAAGAAGGTATTGCCTTGCTTGTGAAAAGAGAACCAGATGGTAAGAAAATATTTAAATGTTGGACTTGTCAAGAATATGGTCATTTTGCATCTAAATGTCCTAAGAGAGTTAAAAAGTATAGAAACAATTTCAAACCTAGAAGATCTAAGGAATTTTATTATGCTAATGATGAAGATCTTGAAGCTAGTATAGAAAGAACTTTAAGTGAAAGTGATACTGAGAATAATGACGACATAGGATTTGTAGCAATTAAAGAAGAGAATCCTAAAACTAATGTTAAGGAAGAAAAAGCCTTAGCTGAAAAGAAAGCTGATTGGATTATAGACAATGGTTGTTCACATCATATGACTGGAGACATGAAAAAGTTCATAAAGTTTAATGAATATGATGGAGGAGTTGTTAAAGTTGGAAACAATGCACCTTGTTTGATTAAAGGTATAGGATCTATTACTCTTGATGGAAAGAATAATACTGATGATGTTTATTTTGTGGATGGATTGAAACATAATCTTTTGAGTGTTGGATAGTTAGTTGATAAGGCATATCAATTTTCATTTACTGAGAAAACTTGTGTGATAAAGGATAAAGATGGAAATCTGATTGGAATTGGATCTAGAACAAGAGGTAATGTATTTCAGTTGAATCCTACTGAGATAAAATGTTTGATTACTAAGATTGATGATAGTTGGTTATGGCATAGAAGGTTTTTTCATATAACCTTTGATAACATTGTGAAAGTAAGTACTACACTTGCAGTAAGAGATTTACCTAAAATTATAAAACCTACTAACATGATTTGCAAAGAATGTGTAATGGCTAAACAGAAGAGAAGTTCTTTTCCTAGTAAGAAGTTTGCATCTACAGAGAAGCTAGAAATTGTTCATACAGATTTGAGCGGTCCTACCAGAACTAGAGGATTCTATGGAGAAAGGTATTTTATGATTCTTGTTGATGATTTTACAAGATTGATATGGATTGCATTTCTTAAAGAAAAATTTGAAGCATTTGATAAGTTTAGGATTGTTAAGAATAAAGTTAAGAATGAATTTGGAATGAAGATTAAATGTTTGAGATCTGATAGAGGTGGAGAATTTACTTCTAGATAGTTTAACATATTTTGTGAAGAAAATGGCATTAAGAGACAATATTCAGCCCCTAGAACACTTGAACAAAATGGTATTGCAGAAAGAAGAAATAGATTAGTGACTGAAGCAACAAGAGCTATGTTGTTTGAGAATGATTTAGTGAAGATATTCTAGAGAGAAGTAGTGAACACAGTAGTGTATACAATGAATAGAGTACAAATCAGAGCAAACACATATAAGACACCTTATGAATTATGGTTTGGACATGCACCCTCAGTTAAGTATTTTAGAATTTTTGGAAGTAAATGTTATATAAAGAGAGATGATGATATTGGAAAGTTTGATCCTAGAAGTGATAAAGGTATATTTCTTGGATATTCTTTGAAAAGAAAAGCCTATAGATGTTACAACAAAAGAACTAAGACTATTGTTGAAAGCACAAATGTTAAAGTTGATGAAAATATCAAAAATCAGGAAAGAATGCTTGATTATGAATTAGATGAAGAAGCTCACCCTAAACCTAAAATTGGATCTACTAAATTATTTTATGAAACTAGCAGTGATTTGTTGAATGAAAGCCATAGTGAAGTCATTGAAGAACCTACATCTGAAGAGAGATCTGAGACAGTGACACTTAGCAAGAGTTTGTTAAGAAATCATCCTATTGGACAAATTATTGGGAGCATCAAAAGAGGATTTCTAACTCAAAATAAGGTACAAGAATAGTTATGTTTGATTTCTCAAATTGAACCTAAGACTACTAATGAAGCTTGTGAAGATGAAAGTTGGACTAATGCTATGAAAGAAGAACTAGATCAGATTGAGAAGAACAACACATGGGAATTGGTCTCTAGACCTAAAGACAAGAATGTTATTAGAACTAAATGGGTATTCAGAAGCAAGATGAATGAACAAGGAGAACTAGTGAGAAACAAAGCAAGATTGGTATGTAAGGGTTACTCATAGCAAGAAGGAATTGACTATGAAGAAACCTTTGCACTTGTTGCAAGAATTGAAGTAGTAAGAATGTTTTTGGCTTATGTAGCTTATAAGAAATTCAAAGTATATCAGATGGATGTGAAGTCATCGTTTTTTAATGGAGAATTGGAAGAAGTCTACATTGAGCAGCCTGAAAGTTTTCCCTTAACTCAAGAAGGTGACATGGTATGTAAATTGAAGAAAGCTTTATATGGACTTAAACAAGCACCTAGAACTTGGTATGCAAGACTGGATAAGTATTTGATTAAATTGGGATTTATAAAAGGAATAGCTGATAGTAATCTGTACATAAAAGAAATTGAAAATGGTTTGTTGGTTATAGTTTTTTTTTTTTATGACATTATCTTTGGAGGAGAAGATGAAGCAAGTGAAAAATTTGCTGATGAAATGAAGACTGAAGTTGAAATGAGTATGATTGGTGAAATGAAATACTTTTTGGGATTATAGATAATGCAAAACAATGATGGTATCTTTGTAAGTCAGACAAAGTACCTGAATGACTTGTTGAAAATATTTGGAATGGAGAATTGTAAGCCAGTTGGAACACCCATGGTGACTAGACGTAAGCTATCTAGCACAGATGAGACTCCTGCAGTAGAACAGAAGAAATATAGATCTATGATTAGAGGATTGTAGTATTTGACTCATACAAGACCTGATATAGCACATTCAGTTGGAATTGTAGAATGATTTCAAGATGAACCTAGAGAATCACATTATGCAGCAGTAAAGAGGATACTGAGATATCTAAGAGGCACAATGGACTATGGACTATCGTATGAAAAATCTGATGATTTTACCCTATGTGCATATACAAATGCTGATTGGGGAGGTAGTGTTGATGATAAGAAAAGCACCAGTGGTGGAGCATTTTTCCTTGGAGGAAGATTGGTTTCTTGGCTAAGCAAGAAGCAGAATTGTATCTCACAAAGCAGAGCAGAAGTAGATTATGTAGTAGCAGCAAACAATTGTAACTAGATAATTTGGATGAAGAAAATGCTGAAGGATATTGGAATAAGGTTTGTTGAACCTATTGTCATACATTGTGACAACACCAGCATAGTTAGTATGTCTAATAATCCTATATTACATTCTAAGACAAAGCATATAGAGATTAAGTATCATGTTGTAAGAGAGAAAGTTGCTGAAAAAGAAGTCGGACTTGAGTACATAAGTACAAAGGAGCAGATAGAAGATATATTCACAAAGCCTTTGCCTAAAGATACATTTGAGTATCTAAGAGGTATGCTTGGGGTTATTCCCTAGCTTAATTTTGAAAAGTTATGTAGTTGGTTGCGTCCATCCAATGGTATATGAGCCTTATGTTTCTTCTAGACTGGATGTTGGTACTTCCTCTATGGGAGAGTATGTGTATCTGAGTTGAGTCATGAGGACTCTAGTGAATGTATTTTCTACATAGTGTCTTTTAACATTGAGTTGTTGTTGACATAGTGATGTAATTTCTATCATTGATGTCAATGGGTGAGAAGTATACATGAAAAACCATCTGAGACATCTGTTGGAGAGAACTGAATAAGAAAATGAAGCAAGATTTGATTGATCAAGAGGATTTGAACAAGCAGTGTTGCAGTATTGAATTTTTGGAACATTGGATATTTTTCATCTATGTTGCCATCAATTCCAATGGGGGAGATTGTTAGGAATGAATGATAAATGTTTGGTAGCTATTTTGTAGCAGTTTTTATTGCATTCATGACTATGATTGTCATTGATGTCAACATAGTGATTTACCAAAGACTTGCAGAGAAGCAGACAGAGTTTGGATTAGTGCACATGGGTTATTGCAATTGGAGCTATGTGATGTTTAGGTTATACTCTTTGATATATTATATGTCTATGGTTAAGAGTGAAGACATTAATTCATTTATTCATTGAAGTTATAAGCATTTTGGTGGAAGCAGTATTCAGGCAATGTTCCTGAGTAGCAGTTTGTGGAAATCGGATGATATCTCCTAATCAGGATGGAATCTAGTTTTGCATAGTTAAAGTAAACTTGAAGGAATATTGATTGTGATGTGGATGATAGCATAGACTTTGAGGTTGCACGAGTGAAGATTTATTGTATTTGGAAGTTGATAGTTTTGTGTAATTTTGGTGTAGCATGTGGAAACTTTTATTTTGTAATTGTATGCTGACTCATTTGTAATTATTTGAGTGTGGTATAAAGGAATGAATGAATTTCCTTGTTGTAATTTAATTTTTTATGTAGAAGTAGTGGTTGTGTGTGATGATGTATGCATGAAGTGAAGAAAAGAGCTAAGTATGAAAGTGAATATGTGAAGGAAGACATGCGAGGTACAGAGATCTGAAATTGAGATCTGATGTAATAGTGAGTGTGGTTTGGCATAGTCAGAGAAGAGATAACATATTATTTTTTTGAGTAATGAAAAGATTATTTGGATAATGTGTTCAGTGATCTTACCCTGAAGCTGTTTGGCTAGTGGGTCCTTCTATCTTCCATAAGTCTTAACAGGGTTAGAATCTTTTAACAGGGATTCATATGTACTGTATGTATTTCATAAGACTCCTAACAAAGTCCATCCTCTCACAAGGAATATTTATATTAGTGCATCTTTTGTGGGCATCATTCCCATCCGGGTTTACTCTTTGATCAAGAGGCTCCCTAGTCAACATATCTTGTGTCATTGTGTTATTGTGTATGAATATCTTTCTATGGTTGGTAATTATATTGCTTATATGATTTAATGCTATTGAAGATGATAAAAGTTATAATTATCTGATAACGATTCACCCCCCCTTGAATTATCTTGGTGGACTTTACTTTCTAACATCAACCATATTGATAACAACATTGTTTCTAGAGTAGGCATAATTGACTTTAGCACCCATATTAGGCTGAGAAGAAGAATATTCTTTACCATGTTTAGGAAATGGTTCTTTGAATGTTGTATGATCATTATTTCTCTTATGATTGTCAATCATGATGTCTCCTTTATCAATTTTGTCTTGTATGATGTGCTTCAAGAGGATGTAGTTATTAGTCTTATGACCCTTATTGTGATGGAATTCACAGAAGTTGTTCTCCCTCCACCATTTCAGTTTAGGTTCAGGATCAAAGACTTTCATCTCAGGTAAGTTGATGCTTTTTTTTTCCAATAGAGTTTTCATGGTAGATTCCAAGGACTCTCCAAGAGGAGTGAATTTTTGATTAGGATTAGTATCCCAAGGGCTATAATCAAATGAATTTTTGTTAGATTTAGATGTTTTAGCTTCAATAGCATTGATGGCTTGGGTGCCAATAGTGAGATTGAAAGTGGGTGCCTTAGATGGGGCATAAATATTATCAACAATGCCAGCTATGATGATGCCTTTATTATTATTCCATTTTTTGTTCTTGTCTTTAGAACTAGATCCAGATTCATACTTGTCCTTCTGAAGTGATATGTCCCTTTTTGCACAAGTATTTTCTCAATTTTCATTGAATTTTCTACCATCTTATCAAAGGATGTATGATTTTTCATTTGCAAGTGGTAGTTGAGTTCTAGAACAAGATTGTTGATGAAGATTTCTAGCTTCTCAGTTTCTGGAATGGGTCTAGCATATAGAGAAAATTTCTTCCTCCATCTGTTGAGAAATGTCATGAATGGTTCACCTAGATATTGTTTCAGATTGGAGATGTCGATCATTGTGACCTGATGTTGAATATTGTAGGAGTATTATTGATAGAATAGTTTGATTAACTCCTCAAAAGTTTGAACCAATAAATGCTTGCTCCTCCCAGAGATTGAGGGAAGAGACACATTAACCAGGTTGGTTCATGCATGAACTCCAAGGATTGAGTACAGAATTCTCTAACATGATCTTAAGGATCAGAGTTTCCATCATACTTATCATACTTAGGCATTTCCACTTTTTTAGGGAATGGTGGCATGTACAATTCTTTATCGAATGGAAAAGGGCATAGAGCTTCCATGGAGAACTCCTTAGGTTCCTTTTCTTTTTCAAGTTTGTTAAGTTTGACTTGCATGGCATTGCATCTATTTCATCATAGCCATGATAGGAGTTTCTTCCTCATGTGTAATGATAATTGTTAATATGATTTAGAACAATAGAGAGGGGGGGTGAATAAGTTGTTCTCAGGTCCTAATGTATAAAACAATCTCATAAAATTATCTTTAAATCAGATCCAAAACCAAAACAAACTCAGTCATCACTGATTCAATAATAGAAACATCTAACAATGCAGTTCACTACCCAGCTGTAACTTAACTTGTAAAACATAGCAATGTTCAGATTTAAACATCCACACAAGTATAAACACCAAGTTTTATAGTAGAAACCCAATTTGGGAAAAACCACTTTGTAACATGCTACTATTATTTTCACTCTTCTGAAGTGAGATTGGTAAAAAGCCAACCCTGTCAAAGGTTACAATACACACTATCAAATGTGGCCTGGTTAAAAGATTTCAATCACCCTGTTAAAAGTGAGCCTAGTCATAGGACTTACACTCCATTAGAATGCGACCTTATTCAAATGATTTAACATATGACTGTTAGGTCAACCTCTATAAAAAGGATTTTAATTGTTACAATGGTTAGAAAGTAGGAGCAGTATTATCTAAAAAATATACAACTCACTTTGCAAATATCAGATTTGATTCCGTACACTAATGCTAGTTTACTGACTTTGAAACTTTTCCATTTCCATCTCTGATCTGCTTAGAACTTTCCTTCAAGCAATCACCACCATTCTCCTTCAGCCTTTTTTGCTTATTCAGTCAATAAAACTTTCCTCTTCTAGCATTCTCTATTCACCATGTACATACATATCACAATGTTTATTTTCCCTTATATTTTCCTCAATTAGGTTAACTCATCTTTTGCCACTCAATCTTATTCATAGATCTTAGGGTTTGGTCAGATTCATTGAATCTACCCACTTTATGTTCTTTGGCTCCTTTTCTAGAATCATCTCAAATCTCTCAAAGATTTACAATAAAACATTTTACAAAGCATTCAATGCTTCCAAACAATCAATAAATAAAGTCAACATGTTTTACATAATCCAAAAATTCAACAATGTCAACTCCAAAATTAAATTCTCTTCAAATATAAAATTGTTGATGCTTAGTCAATTCTGTGATTGTTCACTCGGTCTTCATGTAGAACACTCAGTCAATACTAAAACTATCTCCTTGGCTTGCACTGTCTTCCTCGGCAATTTACTGGTGCTTGGTCAACACTATAATTTTTCTCGACATATACTAACTCGGTCGACACTAACATCAGTCGGCTTAATCATGATTTTTCCATTATTTTCTTAGTTAAGCCTACCAATTTAGTCTTCAGTCTTACTAAGATAAATAATACATTATCTCATCATAGTGCAACATAGTCAAGTACACTTTGTAGTATCAAGATAACTCAACCTTTCCTTAGGTTCTATTGTTACCAACCTTGCTTAGCCCTCTTAGCAACACTCAAATAGATATAGTACTTTCCTAAGTAGCAACAATCTTACCAATTAAGGTTTATCATCAATGACAATACAACAATTATTTCAATTTAGTTTCCAACAATCTCCCTCTTTGGCATTGATGGCAACACCATATGATATCATCTGAATAACACATGCATTACCAAACAATCCAAAATCTTATCTGTCCATCAAAAACTTATTTATAATAACCTTAGCTTCATTATGATTCAAAATCTTATAAGCCTCACTCCTATGACCATCAGAAGTATTCAGATCTTTTGCTATCTTGATTCTACATTTTAGTTCATCATCCTTTTTCCTTTTAGTTCCATCAAATCATCAACTCTTAGGATTTTTTTAGTATCATGTGTTATCATATCAGTACATTCTCCCTCTTTGACAAAAATGCCAAAGCAACAACTAAAACTTACATCCATGAGATGTAGATAATATATGTGCAACTCTGTGTTTCTCCCTCTATCATCTTGCTTATGACTAATTGCTTTTCTTTTCTTCTCTCCATAACTCTAGGCCAGCCCTAAAGTGTGACAATCTTCTACATCAATTTGTCAAATGTTTTGCTGTAGCACATTTGATGTAGTGCTCCTAGCTTGTCTAAGCAGCCTTAGTTAGGGGAAGAACCCCTAATTGACTTCTCAAATACTCATGAGCTTCTCTGGGTAAAGATTTAGTGAATATGTCTGCTAGTTGCTCTTTTGTATTCACATATTCCATTCAGACTTCTTTGTCTTGTACTGTTGGAAACAATTGTCTGAAGAAAATTGCTACTCAATTATGTATTGTCTTTGATGTCACACTATGTCATAGTCCGCAGCAATCAGCTCCTACCGAGCTCAGTCAGTCTGCCAGATAGGAATATTAATGCTTACCGAGTCCACTCGGTTATCGAAGAAAAGTAGTATTTACCGAGTCCACTCGGTTATCGAAGAAAAGTAGTATTTACCGAGTTCACTCGGTTGCCGAAGAAAAGTAGTATTTACCGAGTTCACTCGGTTGCCGAAGAAAAGATAGTGTTTACCGAGTTCAGTCGGTCATCGAGAAAAGATAGTGTTTACCGAGTTCTGTCGGTTATCAAAGGTAAAGAATTGTCGGTGTTTACCGAGTTCCCTCAGTCACCGAAAGATTATAGAAAGTTATGGTTACCGAGCACTGTCGGCCCTTGAAGGATTTTTGCAAATAGAGTTTACTTAATTCAGCTGACTGTTATACTAAATATTGTCGATTTGACTAATCCAAAATCATATAAATAAAAGGTCAAATGTGAAAAGTAATAATAAAATAGCAGAAGATTTACAGAAGAAAAGAAGGAAAGGTATATGCCAATTTGTGAAGGATGTTCAGATATCCTTGAGGAGCAGCAGAGATTTATTTGATCAGAAAGGATCAGAATTATGCAGAATAGAGATCTGTAATTAGCAAGACAGTTGCATTATTATACAGGTTACTTTCTCATTGTTACCTTCTTATCATTGTAACAGTGAATTCTAAATCTCTTAACCGAGTTGGTTTAACAACCATAATGTAAATCCTCTAACAAGGTGACAATTCCATTGAATTGTTTTCAAGACCTCTTACCAGGCCACTCCTTGCAGGGTGTTTTAAATCCTCTAACAAGGTCACACCTAACAGTGTGTTTTGTAACCTTTTACCGGGTTGGCTTCTAACCGGGCATCACTTCAGAAAAGTGAAAATCAGTATCTAGATACATTGGTGGTTTTTCCCATATTGGGTTTCCACGTTAAATCTTGTGTCTCTTGTGTTCTTAATTGCTTTCTCAATCATTTACATGTGCTGATGAATATCTAAAGATAATATTGATAATACTTTCTGCATCTTCAAAGTTACTGCAATCTATTTACCGAGTGCTAAAACAGATAACAGTGTTAAGATATCCTAAGGGATCTGCAAAGAATAAATTGTGAAGTGTTTTTATGGTTGACTGATTCACCCCCCCCCTCTCAGTCACTTCACCCATATTCCATCAATTGGTATCAGAGCTTTTGGTGCTTGCAGGAAGGGTTTCAAGGACCTAAGCTAAAGATCAGGATGTCTTACAAGAGGGAAATTCCAAAGCTTAACAGAGATAACTTTTCAGCATGGCAAGGTCTCATGCGACTTCATCTGGCTTCCATTGGTGATTCAGGATGCAAATACATTGATGAAGAATACACAATTCCTAATGGCGCATTAACTGTTGAAGACATTGCAGATAAAAAGACTCACACTAATACATTTGGGGTCATTTTCTGACGGCTATGTGTCGCAATTGCGACAGCTATGTGTCGTAATAGCAACACCCATAGACGTCGCTATTTTTTAGTCGCAAATTGCGACGTCTATGCGTAGCCGTCGCAATTGTGACACATATCCGTCGCAATGTGACTAAGATTTAAGAAGCGGCATGGCCGTCGCCCCCCCATCGCATGGCTTCGGAGGGCCGTCGCAATCGCGACGGACCTCCCAAGCAATTGCGACGGGTGCCTGCATCGCATTGCGACGGGTTTTCGTCGCAATTGCGACGCCCATGGGTGGATTAAAAAAAATAAATTAATTTAATACATTGCTAATGAACCACATTAATGCTTTTTTCTTTCAACAAATGAGGACAGCCACTGTAAAGACAACATGATAATGTACACTCACTGTAAGGACAGTCACAAATGAGGACATCTCATAGTGACTGTCCCTAGTGTAATTGCCACTTGAATGTATTGCTATTCAGCCACATTAATGCTTTTCTTCTTCAACAAATGACGATAGTCACTGTAAAGACAACATGATAATGTACACTCACTGTGAGTGTACATTATCATGTTGTCTTTACAGTGACTATCCTCATTTGTTGAAGAAGAAAAGCATTAATGTGGCTGAATAGCAATACATTCAAGTGGCAATTACACTAGGGACAGTCACTGTGAGATGTCCTCATTTGTGACTGTCCTTACAGTGAGTGTACATTATCATGTTGTCTTTACAGTGTCAATATATGCATTATTACTTAAACTGAAGAGTACTCTAAATAATATGTCATTGTGGAGTTCTGATTGCTTCCAATTTGATATACGCTTGTTCTACTTATGTATCCAGCATCATGTAAGAAAAGTTGATGCTTTTAAATAGATTCATTTAGCCATGAAATGCCTGTGCATGTTACATACAAGATTCCAAGGCCCAAAACTGATTACTCATTATAATTCATGTACAGAATGATAATCAACCACAACGAGGCATGCATAGGCGCTGCTTAGATTTTGAGGCATCAGAAGCTCGTAGAAGAAACTTGACCAATGGCTCATGGAATGCAACAAACTTATTGCCTAAAACAGGAGCATTGGTAACCACAGATGATGGTTTTGAAAAGAACACTTCACCATCAATGTCACGTGAGGGAACTGCAATTTCTGATGGCAAGTAACTTGTAGTATATAAGAGAGATGCAGGTACAGATGCTAGGAATACATTGCTAATGAACCACATTAATGCTTTTTTCTTTCAACAAATGAGGACAGTCACTTTAAAGACAACATGATAATGTACACTCACTGTAAGGATAGTCACAAATGATGACATCTCACAGTGACTGTCCCTTGTGTAATTGCCACTTGAATGTATTGCTATTCAGCCACATTAATGCTTTTCTTCTTCAACAAATGAGGATAGTCACTCTAAAGACAACATGATAATGTACACGGGCTGTAAGTGTACATTATCATGTTGTCTTTACAGTGACTGTCCTCCTTCAAGTGGCAATTACACAAGGGACAGTCACTGTAAAGGCAACATGATAATGTAGAGAAACGTTGTCATTTGTATTTTCAACAGTGCCGAGAGAGATTCCCTCCGTGAAATCACAGCTACAATTTCTGAGTACGTTGGGTTTATTTTTCTTTTGCCATTATTATGTAATCTGGTATTCAGCTATTACAGAGCTAAAATACCCAGAAATGAGGACATATCTGTGTTGAATTTATTGTTAGCGGCTCTGGTTATTTAGAAGTTTAATTTTATTTGTTCATCTTTCAAGCACAAACGTTTTATGGACCGTAACATCTTCATTGTTTCGGGTATGCAATGAAATAGCTGTAACTTGCAACTACCTTCACGGTACTTGTGTACATTATCATGTTGTCTTTACAGTGACTGTCCTCATTCAAGTGGCAATTACACAAGGGATAGTCACTATGAGATGTCCTCATTTGTGACAAGGACAGTCACACATGAGGACATCTCACAGTGACTGTCCCTTGTGTAATTGCCACTTGAATGTATTGCTATTCAACCACATTTATGGGCCCGTTTGGACCCCAGCACACAGTAGCATCTACAGAGAAGAATATCCCAGGTGTAACAAGTTGTAAGAATATACCAACAGTTCTAAGAAGTTCCCTAGCACATAGTAGCATCTACAAAGAAGAATATACAACATGAGGGCAGCCACTGTAAAGACAACATGATAATGTACACTCATTGTATGTGTACATTATCATGTTGTCTTTATAGTGACTGTCCTCATTCAAGTGGCAATTACAGAAGGGACAGTCATTGTGAGATGTCCTCATTTGTGACAAGGATAGTCACACATGAGGACATCTCACAGTGATCGATTGTCCCTTGTGTAATTGCCACTTGAATGTATTTCTATTGAACCACATTAATGCTTTTCTTCTTCAACAAATGAGGACAGTCACTCTAAAGACAACATGATAATGTACACTCATTGTAAGGATAGTCACAAATGAGGACATCTCACAGTGACTGTCCCTTGTGTAATTGCCACTTGAATTACACAAGGGACAGTCATTGTGAGATGTCCTCATTTGTGACAAGGATAGTCACACATGAGGACATCTCACAGTGATCGATTGTCCCTTGTGTAATTGCCACTTGAATGTATTGCTATTGAACCACATTAATGCTTTTCTTCTTCAACAAATGAGGACAGTCACTCTAAAGACAACATGATAATGTACACTCACTGTAAGGACAGTCACAAATGAGGACATCTCACAGTGACTGTCCCTTGTGTGATTGCCACTTGAATGTATTGCTATTCAGCCACATTAATGCTTTTCTTCTTCAACAAATGAGGATAGTCACTCTAAAGACAACATGATAATGTACACGGGCTGTAAGTGTACATTATCATGTTGTCTTTACAGTGACTATCCTCCTTTAAGTGGCAATTACACAAGGGACAGTCACTGTAAAGGCAACATGATAATGTAGAGAAACATTGTCATTTGTATTTTCAACAGTGCCGAGAGAGATTCCCTCCGCGAAATCACAGCTACAATTTCTGAGTACGTTGGGTTTATTTTTCTTTTGTCATTATTATGTAATCTGGTATTCAGCTGTTACAGAGCTAAAATACCCAAAAATGAGGACATATCTGTGTTGAATTTATTGTTAGCGGCTCTGGTTATTTAGAAGTTTAATTTTATTTGTTCATCTTTCAAGCACAAACATTTTGTGGACCGTAACATCTTCATTGTTTCGGGTATGCAATGAAACAGCCGTAACTTGCAACTACCTTCATGGTACTTGTGTACATTATCATGTTGTCTTTACAGTGACTGTCCTCATTCAAGTGGCAATTATACAAGGGACAGTCACTGTGAGATGTCCTCATTTGTGACAAGGACAGTCACACACGAGGACATCTCACAGTGACTGTCCCTTGTGTAATTGCCACTTGAATGTATTGCTATTCAACCACATTTATGGGCCCGTTTGGACCCCAGCACACAGTAGCATCTACAGAGAAGAATATCCCAGGTGTAACAAGTTGTAAGAATATACCAACAGTTCTAAGAAGTTCCCTAGCACATAGTAGCATCTACAGAGAAGAATATACAACATGAGGGCAGCCACTGTAAAGACAAAATGATAATGTACACTCATTGTATGTGTACATTATCATGTTGTCTTTACAGTGACTGTCCTCATTCAAGTGGCAATTACAGAAGGGACAGTCATTGTGAGATGTCCTCATTTGTGACAAGGATAGTCACACATGAGGACATCTCACAGTGATCGATTGTCCCTTGTGTAATTTCCACTTGAATGTATTGCTATTGAACCACATTAATGCTTTTCTTCTTCAACAAATGAGGACAGTCACTCTAAAGACAACATGATAATGTACACTCATTGTAAGGACAGTCACAAATGAGGACATCTCACAGTGACTGTCCCTTGTGTAATTGCCACTTGAATTACACAAGGGACAGTCATTGTGAGATGTCCTCATTTGTGACAAGGATAGTCACACATGAGGACATCTCACAGTGATCGATTGTCCCTTGTGTAATTGCCACTTGATTGTATTGCTATTCAACCACATTAATGCTTTTCTTCTTCAACAAATGAGGACAGTCACTCTAAAGACAACATGATAATGTACACTCACTGTAAGGACAGTCACAAATGAGGACATCTCACAGTGACTGTCCCTTGTGTGATTGCCACTTGAATGTATTGCTATTCAGCCACATTAATGCTTTTCTTCTTCAACAAATGAGGATAGTCACTCTAAAGACAACATGATAATGTACACGGGCTGTAAGTGTACATTATCATGTTGTCTTTACAGTGACTGTCCTCATTCAAGTGGAAATTAAACAAGGGACAGTCACTGTGAGATGTCCTCATTTGTGACAAGGACAGTCACACATGAGGACATCTCACAGTGACTGTCCCTTGTGTAATTGCCACTTGAATGTATTTCTATTCAACCACATTTATGGGCCCGTTTGGACCGCGGCACATAGTAGCATCTACAGAGAAGAATATCCCAGGTGTAACAAGTTGTAAGAATATACCAACAGTTCTAAGAAGTTCCCTAGCACATAGTAGCATCTACAGAGAAGAATATGGGTCAACGAGGTTGACTTCAAAGCCATGCAATCTAATGGTAATAGTAATATCATAATTTGACATACTATCAGAAATACTTCCTAAATAGACTATTCAATCTTATAAGAGATGGATTCATGAGAACTATTATTTATGAAATATGAGTCAATGACTTTAATTAAAAAAATTACACAATCTAATTCTTGTAAAAATATCAAAATTTGACACATTGAAAATACCTTCCAAAGGTATCGTTAATTGATTAATATGAATCACTACTCATGAAATATAATTTTATAAACCTAATCTAAAAACTACACAATAAAAATCTTAATAGCAATATTGTAAGAAACTATTCCCAAAAGCAAGCCTAATAAAATTTGATGAAAATAATTTTTGTTTCACTCAACTTTGACATTCACAACTTCCTCTTTTATTATAATAAGAAAAAAAATGTCTTTTTAGATATACCTCATGAACCATACTCGAATAATCTATCATTTTTCTTCTCAAAAACATATTTGCAGAGCCTGCTTCTTTTACTTGTTTGTACTTTTATCTCTCTAATGGAAAGGGTTCCTTCAGGACACATTTTTCCAAGTTCACTGCTTGAAATATTTGAGGAGGGTTCCCCTGCTTGAGTATCCATCCAACCCATATTCGAGTAGTTCTACAATTGCACAGTCTAAATTAATAATACTGACAATTGAATGACGAATGATGATACATAGAATTGATATAAACTAATCCTAAAAACACTAAAACATTATTAATATATTTATATTTCATAAATAAAATTGATATAAAAGATTTGGAAAGATACATTAAAAAATAGAAAAACAGTAATTTATAATAGAAGGAAACTGAAATTGCTATTTAAAAAAAAAACAAGAGTCTTAAATCTTATCATTTTGTTTCATTATCATCCATAAGTACACACCTCTAGCATAATAATTATATTTTACCACCCATAAAATGAAAAAAAGATTTTCACAAGAGAAATTGAAGCTAGATTATAAAAATGAACCATCTTATTGGAAACTGGAACTGTTATCATACCCAAAAGGACTACAAAATTTCACCTTATCATACCCAGATTGTTGCTTTGCCTGGCGGAGGGAAATTTGATTAGTAAAATTGACACAGAGTATGTTGTCTCCATTGTCATGCTGGATAACAAAACACCAACTTTAATGGGCATGTACTGTCCCTTGTGTAATTGCCACTTGAATGCATTGCTATTTGATGCAGGGGCATCCCTAATGCAAGCCAAAGACACCATGATTGAAGGAAGTTGCCATGAAGCCAAGGAGTCAAATCCTATCAATTGGAACATAAGATTTTCACCTTGGAGCTTTGAAGGATTGACTGGTGAAAGGTCCTTTTGATTGACAAATCAGAGTCTTTTTGAATGACAAATCAGAGTCTTTTTGAATGACAATAAATTAGAATAGGAGTTTTAGATGTTTTCTTGGTTTGTAATAAATATTAAGGATTGATTTTATCTCCTTATAAACATCCACTTGTTGGACACAAGACCCCTTGGTGACTTATAAACCTTGGGCATCTTTTGAGTCCTTGGATGAAATGAGCATAGTAAGTGTTTATTAGGTGTCTTTTAGATGTTGTTAAGAAGTTTGAAGGTCCAAAATAACTTTAATAAGGTTCCTAAAGTTTCACAACACATTTTTAACCTTCTCGGCAAAGTTGTTTGCAAAGTTGTAATGCAACTTTAAAAGTTGCTTAGCAAAGTTGACATTTGTTGGATAAACTGTTCTAACCACCTAGATGGTTGAACCAACGTTTGGAGAGCCTATTTTAGGCTTCAAATGGTCGAAGACAGACAGAGAACCAGTATTGTAATCATTTTGCTTTCATAAAAAATAAAAATAACCCTGTTTTAGTGCATTTCTGGTGAAAAATGAACTCTGTACGGCTGTACGGATGGTGGTTGGATGATAAAATTTGCCTGGAAGTTGTAATAGTGACATCTGATGCTTTGGAAGTTGGTTTGATTGATTCTCTTTGTTTTATATCTAAGTTATTTCAAATTTTCTGTGCATTGTTTACAAACCCTCATTTTCAGGGTTTGACTGATGTAAAGACCTTAACTCACGTTTCAACCATTGGAATTCCTTCTTCCTTGGTGGAATGAGAGTTAAGGATGTATATTTGTATATTCTAAAAGCCCTGACTACTCTGCATCACTATTGAACCACATTAATGCTTTTTTCCTTCAACAAATGAGGACAGTCACTGTAAAGACAACATGATAATGTACACTCACTGTAAGGATAGTCACAAATGAGGAAATCTCAGAGTGATTATCCCTTGTGTAATTGCCGCTTGAATACATTGCTATTGAACCACATTAATGCTTTTTTCCTTCAAGTGGCAATTACACAAGGGACAGTCACTGTGAGATGTCCTCATTTGTGACAAGGACAGTCACACATGAGGACATCTCACAGTGACTGTCCCTTGTGTAATTGCCACTTGAATGTATTGCTATTCAACCACATTTATGGGCCTGTTTGGACCACGGCACACAATAGCATCTACAGAGAAGAATATCCCAAGTGTAACAAGTTGTAAGAATATACCAACAATTCTAAGAAGTTCCCTAGCACATAGTAGCATCTACAGAGAAGAATATACAACATGAGGGCAGCCACTGTAAAGACAACATGATAATGTACACTCATTGTATGTGTACATTATCATGTTGTCTTTACAAGGATAGTCACACATGAGGACATCTCACAGTGATCGATTGTCCCTTGTGTAATTGCCACTTGAATGTATTGCTATTGAACCACATTAATGCTTTTCTTCTTCAACAAATGAGGACAGTCACTCTAAAGACAACATGATAATGTACACTCACTGTAAGGACAGTCACAAATGAGGACATCTCACAGTGACTGTCCCTTGTGTGATTGCCACTTGAATGTATTGCTATTCAGCCACATTAATGCTTTTCTTCTTCAACAAATGAGGATAGTCACTCTAAAGACACAATGATAATGTACACGGGCTGTAAGTGTACATTATCATGTTGTCTTTACAGTGACTGTCCTCCTTCAAGTGGCAATTACACAAGGGATTTGTGTTTTCATTTGTGTTTTCAACAGCGCCGTAACCCTCCGCGAAATCACATCGGGATATAAGGGCAAAACAAACAAGAACGTTGTCATTTGTATTTTCAACAGCGCCGAGAGAGATAAACAAACTTAAAACTCAGACTTAAGAAAGATGAAGGCAATGCTTCAAAAGGCCGATGCCCTAAATATGGGAAAACACAATACCACCATTAAACGATGCCCTAGTCACCGTATCAATGCTGCCAGCTCCGTACCAGTATGCTGACTGCTCACTTTCATCCTGTGATAAAGGTAACTTCATTAATCATACTTGAAATGGAAGCATACGAACTAAAGCTGATGAACATTTATAAACTAAAAGTTTAAAACTATAGATTACAAATGTAGTAGTTTCATACGAAAAGAACTTGATGTCTGAAATTTACCATGAGAAGTATCCAAAGGAATACCACAGTACTGTTGAACTTGGAGAATCGGAGATGATCTACACAGCAAGGTTCAATAGCTGTAAGGACTGTTACACCATCTTTAGCATTTGAATACATTTTCTCCTTGGCTTCTGGTGGATCCTCAAAGACCCCCAATGACGTTTTCCCTACAATTATCAATTGTTTGTCAGTATGAGATATTAATAAATAAACATTAATCACAATATTAGGCAAACAATGTTCTTGATGTCTGAATCTAAATCACAGAAAGCTCTAATAAAGCAGTTCTCAGTTTCACATTAAAATAAGTTTCAATTTCAAATGGTTATAATAATTTTTGCAAGTTATAAGTAGCTGGTTACAGTATATGACATAAAAAGAAAAAAAATCATTTCTATTCTTTTCTTCTTTTTCTCTTTCAACGAAGCTTTTGCACCACACAAATGCATACCAAGAATTTCTCAGGAGGTTTCAAGACCATTGCATACCAAACTTCTTCTCTGTAGATGCTACTGTGTGTCGTGGTCCAAACGGGTCCAAATAGACCTAGTGACTCTAGTAGGTCTCCAAAACCTGTTCTGCAGCAATAACTCTTCAATTTGACAAAGGACCTTATGAACTTATATGTTTTTTGAGTACCCTTTTTGATGTTCTAACAATCCTCCAACTCCCAGACCTTGACTCCACTCTAGCATATCAATGTCCTTATTGAGTCCGCAGACCTAATGCATGCCTTTGGGTGTGGGTTCCAAAACAAGGCATTGAAAATGGGTGCATGAAACCAAGATCAGAGTTTGAAGATGTCCACCATGCTCTAAAGATCTAGATTCAACAAGGTTTGAGGTCCTTTACTTGCCGCTACCCTCTGATCTTGCATAATCCATCAACTCCTAGTCAAGAACATTGAGATTCTTGACCTAGGGCTTGCTCTTGAAATTCTCTGGCTTAGTATCCTGTTCCAAAGCTTTTAAAATATGAAAATAAACCCCCTTAACTTTCATTTTACAAAGAACAGAGGATATCCTATGGTTTATTTGCAAGTTAAGGCCATTTGAATGCAATAACCCAAAAAATGAGGGTTTGACAGAACAACAGATAAGAAAAAGGAATAACTTTGATATAAGGTGTCTTGAATCTACCAAATAAACTCTCAAAGCATAAGATATAAATACTCTAACTTCCACATTGGTCTGCCCTCCCTTTCACATCCGTACACTGTACAGTACTTGAAGGAAATGCACAAAAAAGGCTCTGAAATAGTGGCTCTATCTGACAGAGAGTCCATGCTAGGCTTCATGACTAACCTAGAGCACATTCCTTGTTATGGAGGAAGTTTGAATGGTGAAGAACTTATGGAATGGATAGAGGACCTAGATAACCATTTTGACTACAAGTATCTTATTAATAACCATTTTGACTACAAGTATCTTATGGATAGAGGACCTTGATAACCATTTTGACTCATTTAGTATCTTATTGAGCTTCACTTTGTTTCGAGAATATAGTTTAATATTCTCTACTAAACAGGGCCAACCACGTGAAGGTGGAAGCTCATTTGGCCCCACCCCCCTCCCCCTAACATCACTCTACATTCCCCGTTAACATCTAACATTCATTCATTCTTTCAATTATTAATAAAATGTAACATTCAATCAATATCACATGATAACATTCATTAACACATTAGATTCGTTAACACACAACATTCATCAATATGAAAATAAACACATAATTCATGAACATTCATTAGCACATAATTAAATTCATTGAGACATAAAATTCAGTCATTATCAATTAAGGTATTTAGATGACAATCATTTCTTTTTTCTCTTTCTAATTTTTTTTTCTATGTAAGCTCTAAGAGGAGCATCAGTGTTATCATCAATACCCCCCTCATCAGTTGTTTTGTTCTTTGTTCTTGATGATCTCAAATTCCTATGCTGCTGCAAAGGGGGGTCCTCTACAATAACAAATAAAAGAGTTAAATTTAAAATATTTAATTATAATTGTTACAAGTATTTAATTATTTTAAAGAACATAACTGTGGCACTCTTTAATTACCTGATCTGGCCACATCATTTTGTCTAGACTCAACCTCAACATGCTCATGAGCACCGACCCCTCGATCCTCTACAGTTGCTATACAAAATGTTACATTAATCCAAACACCAATTGTAATTACATATAAAATTTTTAATAGCAAATGTATACCTCCACCACTAGGATGCACATCATGCGAACCTTCATTATGCATAGATTGTGTAGAAGGATTGTCAGGCTGCATTCCAATATCCTACACATTGTTATCATTGCTTTCTTAAAACAGATATACTCACTTTATATTAGAACTTAACATCAAATAGACTAATTGGTAAAGTATTCAATTTGAAATAAATTTCATTTAGCTTATTTACCTGTGGCTCAGATGCATCATTATTTGAACCTTGCACACTGATTTCAGCTCGTAGCCGTTCAGCCACGGCTCTATAGCCTTGTTGGAAGCCGATTCTCTTGTCCTCTTCTGTGAGGCATCTATTGAACTCTGACCCCTACATTTTTTCTTGGTATGGTGAATTTTACTTGCATTGTTTGATCAAAAAAAATTTCCTTGCAATATATAAAAAAATTGATACAAGTTTTCATTTACTAATACTTACAACTCGTGCTTGAAGTTTGGAAAAACCACCAGAGCCGAGCTTGTGTGTCCCGTGCTTTTCTAATCTTGCCTTTGTTGCCTTTGATGTGTCAGGCAATCTATGAAAAGTTTGAAATATGTTAGAGACCAGTATAGGAAAAATTTAGAGGTTAATTAGTACATAATTACATTCTCAAAAGTATCACATACCTTTCTCTACTCTCTATTGGCGTAATTCCTTTTTTCATGTCGGCTTTATACTTTCCATCCAAAATCAAACCCTGCCACTCAGCCTCAAGAACACAGGGCGGACGCTCGTGCCTTGGGTTAACCTCTAAATATTTCCTGTACTGGTCCCTAATATACTTCAAACATAAACCAGCTCTTTCAAGGAGCTTGTTTCTCTCGAATGCACGAGGTCCAAAAAGCTGGGTCATACTATGTACAAGATCATCCTTCAACTTTTTATCTTGGTTATTCCACCTTTTAAGTAAAAAAAAACATGTTAGACTCATAAATGAAGAGAAGCTACCTTTAATATAGTTCAAGAAATTGATGAAAAGGAAAACTATTCTAGCAATGATATGAAATCAAAATAGTGGTTTGGGGTTTTAGTTAGGATATGATGTTCCACCATGTACGTATGGTGGGCCCGAATATCCGCAAACACTCGTCACCAAGTTTTCGCCAAAAAATATCATTCCCTACAAAATAATCATGGGATCATTAGTCGATGAAGAGTGATCAAAAACTAAATTACTATTATATCACTATAGAATAATAATAAATTTAAAGTACCTGGAAGTTTGGATACTTTTAAGGGAACGCCTTCATCATCGCTGATGATCAATATGCAATCCTTCACCGTTCCCGTACTAGGAACACAGGAACATCCAGGAAATGATGTTGCATCGGGACTTGTTGCATCTCCTATTGCAAAAAATGAAAACCATTATCAAATGCCTCCAAGAAATAATACTTCAAGGGAAATAAATTGGTGCAGAGCACCCATGGCACAAACACAATCAAGGGATCTACATCGTAAACACATAACACTTAAACACATAACAAAAGAGAGAAAAAGAGGGATTTGTGTACCAGTAGATGGTGCAACAGTTGGTGCATTTAGGCTGTGTGTTGTTGACATGGCAGTCGGCAAGACATTTGTAGCTGTCCTGGATGGAGGCGGCGTTGTCATATCATCATGGAAAGGAGCTGAAGAATAAAATTGTTAGAGCATGCATAAATATAGAACGCGTGGACTAGCATGGACAAGATTGTTAGAGCATTAAAAAAAAAGATTGTTCGAGCATGTATTGTCAATGATTATGATCATTCCTATATATATTCAGTGGAAAACACAAGTGGGGAATGGAACATGTGATCTACCTGAACCACTTGCAATACCGGCCTCATCATGGGAATGGGGTTCAAAATTACGCAAATAACTCTGTAAAGACAATGCATCCATATTTTAATTAATGTCATAAAAGAGCATAACATAAAAACCATTATTGAACTCTTGTAATAATTAAAAATTTCATTAATACTTACTTTAAAGTTTTCAGAAGTGCGCAACAACTCAGCTGCCCTGTCTTTTATTTCCTGAGTCTGAGGATGTATGGATACCAAACGTAGAAGTTCTTTCCCAATTTTCTTTAGCAGCTTTTTAATGGAACCGATCGGGTCATCGGTCTCTGCTAAATCAATAAAAAAAGGGTCCACAAGGAGGGACTCCTGAGGGACTGCAGGTTGTTTTCCCTCTCTCCGACCACCGGCCCTCTGTGACAACAATAGTATTAGTATTATCAAAATTACTCCAAAACAATGAAGAAAATAACATTAAAAAAAATAACATTTTGCTTCTATCTAGTTTGCACAATTACAATGAATTTTACCTGCTCATGTGTAGATGAGCTAGGAATATCGTCACCATCACCTTCGGGCGGTTGCTCCATATTGTGCCCCTGTGTCAAAGATCAAGTATAAAAATGTTAGCCAAAAATTTAATAACTAAATGGTATGTTGGAGTCATTGATTAGAAGTTGGTTTAATAGTATGTACCACCCCCATGATAGTAGCCTCATTTGTATCTATGCGGTTCAAATTGTAATCAATAAGCAGCTCTTCCCCTGCACGTATTGATTTTATCGCACAGATGAATACATGATTTCCCTCGCGCGCCTCAAATATGCAATTGGGTTGCTTTATAGTTGACCCAGGTCGTGTACTATTTATAAAACCCGCAATATTCCCTGTTGCTTTTGGCCTTCCATCAATGTATATAGCCACACTTTTAATTTGATTATTGTCTTGCTGTTGTATATAATTTGCCGAGAGTGCATACCTACGCATACTTTTTTTATATTGAACAATATGCATCCAACTTTTGTAATCGTAACATGGTCCAACATACTCCATCAATTCAGAAACTTTGTTGTAAGACACCTTTATGCCATCCATAGAAAATAGGCCCAAACCATGTAATGATGATGGTGCTATACGATATATCCTCTCATTAACACAAAAATCAATGTTTATTGGAGGAAGTTCCTTGGGTACCCAATGTTTCTATAGATGTTGGTACCTCAAGGGCACCTCGATGTCGCCTTTCGTCTCATCATCATAAGAACATGACCCCCCTTGAGCAAGGAAAAATTTCATGTGTTTATTGAATTTCCTTCTAATCCTTTGACCTCTAGTTAATCTCCCTATTCTAGATAAACTGCATGTCTCACTTTCCTCTTCTATTCCTATATTTCCCTCACTCGAGGAAGACACTTCTGACAAATACCTATTTGCTGGTACCTGCAAATGGGAGAGATCTAAGAAGACATCAATCTTACTATTGATAAGTGTATTAAATAGACTTTCTATAAGGTGTATTGACTTATACCTGTCGATCCATGAGACTGTGCGGGATGCTCTTGAAAGGGGTTCAATTTCCTGCAAATGTAATTCAATTATCGTGAGCATAATCACATCATAATCATAATCACATCCATCATAAGCATCACATAAAAATTAAAAACATTAAAACGTACACATTATAACACTTATAGCTTTTAAATAGATAATGAATAAACTATGTAACCATTTAAGACAAATATATTTCTATCAAGAAATGAATATTAAATACATTAAGGATTGATGGCATACCTTTAAATTTCATCATCATCATCCTCATCATCATCATCATCATCATCATCATCCTCGTCATCGTCGTCATCATCATCGTCCTCGTCCTCGTCGTCGTTGTCATCATCATCAACATCATCATCATCAACATCAACATCATCTTCATCATCATCATCAGTAGCAGCATCATCTTCTTCTTCTTCTTCATGAAAATTTGTCTCAGGAACATCATCCAATAATTTTTGATCGTGATCATCATCTACATCATCTTCTACTTCTTCGGTATCTTCTTCTTCCATCGCATTATACTTTATCGGCCTTCCTCTCGGTTCATGTCTAACAACAAATGACCAACCCGGTTTATGTGAAACCTCTGAGTAAAATACCTGTTCACATTGGCTTGGAAGAACATAGGGCTCATCCCCAACTAGCTCAAATGACCTTGTATTAACCATTGTAAATCCATTATCATGTTCAATAACAGTTCTATTAGGATCATTTGGATTAAGTCGTAGCCTGTACCATTTGACAACGAAGAGTACTAATTTGAAGGAACTAAAGTCGCACTCAAATATATCATCCAAAATGCCATAGTATTGATTTTTAGACTCTTGAGGATCTAAGTCATTTCTAGATGAAATATTAGTCACTTGAAAGACTGCAGTTATTCCAGAATCACAAGTTTTCTTCGTGTCATCCAACACTTTGACGCGAAATTTTTGACCATTACAGAACATACCCTTGTGGTGTTTAACCTGCAATAATATGTGAAACATGTCAAAATTATTATATCATGAGTTGATAAACATACGGGTGATTAATAATTTTGTACGTACCTGGAAATCTCTTAAACCATATGCTAAATCTATTTCCCTTTGCGTAACATTAGAATCTCCATTACGATGAGCTTCTTTAACCAATGAAGATACACCTTCCCATGTTAATGTGTGACCAGAATGTTGACATCGTTCAATCCATACCGTCATCCAATCAAGATTGTTTGCAATATACAAATGTAGTGCATCCCACTCTCGAGCAACTGTACAAAAAAAAAATAGACGACTTACAACCGATTTATTTTGAAGATTAAGAAATAATTTATTACAATAACATCTTATAATTTATTACCTGTCACTTTTCTCAATCTACCTTTCCCCATCAAGTACTCCCCTTTGAATTTTTTAAAAGGGTCGAGATCCCAAATGCGATCTACATGGATATTTGAAGCAAACTTAGGAAGATATTCAGTAATGTACACCATAGTCTGGTATACCATGTATCCCTCTACCATAGAACCCTCAGGATGTGCTATTTGTCGAACCAAAGCCTTCAAAGATTTCAAGTGCCTCTCAACCATCCACATTGACCTAGTGTGTGCAGGTCCACACAATTCAATCTCCTCAACTTGGTGTATGAGGTAGTGTTCTTGTGCATTGAAAAAAGTTGGAAGTAGACACTTTTGCATTTCACACAATAAATGAGGAATTCTTCTCTTCCAATAGTTTATATCTTCTTTATGGATTTCTTTAGATGACAACCACCTACATTAAGAGATTCAAGTCACAAAAAATATATAAATACGAGACTTTACAAAATAATATACAATAGATTACATAGCAAGAAAAACAAATCGCGAATATAATAAATATATACAACAAATTGAACAGATATTACTGCTTACCTCATGTATTTTCCAAGATCATATATCACTTGTTTGATGTTATTGTTGAAGTGCTCTGGGAGAGATAGAGGTAGCACGTACTGCAGTAATTATAAACCAATCATTTCATTATTTTCTAACATAACATAATGAATAGTACACGTAGTTTATGAATATATTGTAAATACAGAAGAACATAACTTACCTTGATGAAAGTATGCCAATCATGCGTTTTGAGCCCTGGCCCAAATTCACTTTTCTTTGATATGAGATTGCTTATGTTCCCAGCAAATCCTGTGGGAAATCGAATTTTTCGTATGACTTCTTTTATGGCATCACTTTGCTGCTCCGTTAATAACCAAGGAAGGGCACTTATATTAATCTGATCTCTATTTCTATTTGAGTGAATGAAATTCTTCAGTGCATGATTGGATTCATGAATGTTATTACAAATTTTGACAATTTTTTCTTTGTCACGCCTTCCATCCAGTATTTTCCACAATGTCTCTGTTATATTCTTTCCAACATGCATAAGATCAAACAAATGCACAATTTGTAGGTCCTCATAGTAGGGCAACCTACTAAATTGTCTGGGATAGCTTTTTAGTCCCTTTGGAAGGTTGTCAGTAGTGCCTTGACGACCTTCACGATCATCAATTACATAATTAGTAAACAAAAATCACAATAGAAATATATAAATTACAAACATAAACCATTAAGTGGAACGACATTACCTCGACGATTAATTCTATTATATTCCAACTTCCATAGGCGAGGTGTCATTCTTCGTGGCTTTGATGTAGTCTCTTCTTTCCCATTGAAAAGATGTTTTTCCATACTTCGATACTTATGATTCCTGTGGAGGAAGTGTCTGTACTCATCAAACACATGCTTTCCTAAACTTTTTGAATGACGAGATTTCATCTTTGGACCACAAACTGGACATGCAAATTTTCCCTTTGTTTGAAGACCTACAAGATAATGATATAATTGGATTATTAAATATGTTGATTTTTATAATTAGAATTATCATGCGCAACTTGAATTCACTATAACATACCACAAAAATGTGTTAGCCCTGGGACATCATGTATTGTCCATACAAGTATTGCATGGAATTGAAATTGTCTTTGTCCTATTGGTCTAGACACGTCATACATAGTGACACCGTTCCATAACTCCACCAACTCGTCAATAAGAGGCTCAATATATACATTCATATCTTTAACTTGATATTTACCTACTTGAATGAACAGTAACATTACATAATTATTGTGACCATTTTACTGTAAGATTTGTAAGTACATGTAAATTAATAACTATCAAATGATAAAATACCTGGAACAATCATTGCCAACATAATGTGCTTCCTCTTTATTGACATCCACGGAGGAATGTTATTGTTGATAACAAAAATAGGCCACACCGAGCAAACAGATCTCATCTCTCCAAATGGATTGACACCATCCGCTGCCAATGAAAGCCTGAGATTACGAGGTTCTTCTTTGAAGTGTTGCCACTTTTCCTCTATGTGCATAAATGCCGAACCATCCGCAGGGATTCGAATAATGTCATCTCGACTTCTATTGCGTGCATGGTAATCCATAAATTGTGCCAAGCTAGTACACCTGAATAATTGTCGCATCCGTGGAATAATGGGGATGTAACGAAGAACCTTGTGAGGCACCTTTTTTGTTATTCGATCTGTTCGATATCTACTCGTATGACATACAGGGCATTGTGTTGCAAATTCATGTTCTTTATAATATATAATATGATCATTGGGACAAGCATGTATTGCTTGATACTCCATTCCAATATCTTTCATAATAGTAGATAATTCTCGATATGAGCGAGGTAGAATATTTGATGGTGGTAAAAAAAACTCGCCTATCAATCTACAGCAAAAAATATAAGTTGTTAATATAAACAATATTAGTGGTACATTATTCACCCTTTGTTAACTATAAAGACATATATGACATACCTTAACATACGTGACATTGTTATGTTGGATAAACCATTCATAACCTTCAAGTTCAACAACAACAATATAGCAGAGAGAAGAGTTGTTTGGGAGTCTTTGTATAGGGGCTCGTATGCCTTCTCAAGTAGAGGTACATCAAGGCTATCATCATCATCATGATTAGATCCGCTTGGACTAAATGTGTCATGGATCAATGTATTTATACCATCATCTTCAATTGTGTTTTCTGGCGCATGATCGTCATCTTCCATGGGATCATTATCTTCACCTTGGATATTCGCACCCCCATGTTCCTCCATATCATGTACTTCCCTGGGGAGATCAACCTATATAAAATTGATTAACATAAATAAACCATGATCTTCAACTCATCATCAAGTGATTTCATATGTATATAAATTGTTAAAATGATATAATGAACAACTTACCAGTGGATGATAGTCATGCCCCCCTTCAATGTGACCATTCTCCCTACAATGTCTCTTAACTGTTTTGATTAGCAATCTTCTACGGTTTAAGCCCTTACAAATTTTGCAGGGACAATAACATTTTCCATCACCTTTTCTTTTCAAGTTAGACCACAATCTAGCGATTTTCTCCCTATTTTTTTCTTCACTTATATTATCTGACATGATCGTTCTTCCCAGGAAGCAAAAATTGGGCTATGAAAACTTTGGTCTACAACTTTCAGTGACTAAGCAAAATTGTCAAAAGTACACAAAACATATAAGCTACAAGGCCTTCTTGCTTAGCTCTAGAAGCTCTCTAGCAATCAAAACATATAAGCTACAAGGCCTAACAGCAATTTCAAAACATATAAGCTACAAGGCAAGACATATTACATGACATTGCAAAAGGATTAAAATATACATTAGATTAAAAAATATACAATTTTCAAACCTGAGCGCGCGGCTATAACTCATGTAATGGTCTTCTTGCTTAGCTTTAGAAGCTCTCCAGCAATCAAAACATATAAGCTACAAGGCCTAATAGCAATTTCAAAACAAGGGTCATCAGAAGAACCAAAAACAATGTGTGCAAACAATACCTTGTGAAGTGGTATAGACAATTAGAAGATGCTACTATGTGCTAGGGAACTTCTTAGAACTGTTGGTATATTCTTACAACTTGTTACACCTGGGATATTCTTCTCTGTAGATGCTACTGTGTGCTGTGGTCCAAATGGGCCCATAAATGTGGTTGAATAGCAATACATTCAAGTGGCTTACACAAGGGATAGTCACTGTGAGATATCCTCATGTGTGACTGTCCTTGTCACAAATTAGGACATCTCACAGTGACTGTCCCTTGTGTAATTGCCACTTGAATGAGGTCAGTCACTGTAAAGACAACATGATAATGTACACATACAATGAGTGTACATTATCATGTTGTCTTTACAGTGGCTGCCCTCATGTTGTATATTCTTCTCTGTAGATGCTACTACGTGCTAGGGAACTTCTTAGAACTGTTGGTATATTATTACAACTTGTTACACCTGGGATATTCTTCTTTGTAGATGCTACTATGTGTCGTGGTCCAAATGGGCCCATAAATGTGGTTGAATAGCAATACATTCAAGTGGCAATTACACAAGGGACAGTCACTGTGAGATGTCCTCATGTGTGACTGTCCTTGTCACAAATGAGGACATCTCACAGTGACTATCCCTTGTGTAATTAAGTATTGTGGGGAAGCATTCTAAATAACCAAAGCCGCTAACAATAAATTCAACACAGATATGTCCTCATTTCTGGGTATTTTAGCTCTCTAACAGCTGAATACCAGATTAAATAATAATGACAAAAGAAAAATAAACCCAACGTACTCAGAAATTGTAGCTGTGATTTTGCGGAGGGAATCTCTCTCGGCACTGTTGAAAACACAAATGACAACCCGCTTGATTTTGTGGAGGGAATCTCTCTCGGTGCTGTTCAAAACACAAATGACAACCCGCTTTATTCAAAACACAAATGATAACCCGCTTGATTTCGCGGAGGGAATCTCTCTCGGTGCTGTTGAAAACACAAATGACAACGTTCCTTTTTTTTTTTGCACTTATATCCCGACCAACATAAGGTCCATTTGTAATACAACATGATAATGTACACTTACAGTGAGTGTACATTATCATGTTGTCCTTAGAGTGACTATCCTCATTTGTTGAAGAAGAAAAGCATTAATGTGGCTGAATAGCAATACATTCAAGTGGCAATTACACAAGGGACAGTCACTATGAGATGTCCTCATTTGTGACTGTCCTTACAGTGAGTGTACATTATCATGGTGTCTTTAGAGTGACTGTCCTCATTTGTTGAAGAAGAAAAGCATTAATGTGGTTGAATAGCAATACATTCAAGTGGCAATTACACAAGGGACAATCACTGTGAGATGTCCTCATGTGTGACTGTCCTTGTCACAAATGAGGACATCTCACAATGACTGTCCCTTGTGTAATTCAAGTGGCAATTACACAAGGGACAGTCACTGTGAGATGTCCTCATTTGTGACTGTCCTTACAATGAGTGTACATTATCATGTTGTCTTTAGAGTGACTGTCCTCATTTGTTGAAGAAGAAAAGCATTAATGTGGTTCAATAGCAATACATTCAAGTGGCAATTACACAAGGGACAATGTCATGAGCCGTGACATATTGAACTTAGTATAATAATAAAATGATTAGATGATATATAATAATCTATTATTAACGGTATATAACAATAATATATAATTATTATCAAAAGATAATAATAATATATAGTTAGCATAATAAGTAATATGTTAATTAAATAATATTAAAATATTAATAAATAATATAATTATGATTATAATTATAATATAAATTAATAATAAATAATTATTAATAAATTATATATATTATATTATAATAATATATTAAGTAATAATATTAAATCAATTATTGATATAATAATTTTAATATATAAATAATATTAATAAACCTCTCAATATAAAACAATATGTTATCACTATAATAATATTTATTATAATATTATTAATATTACTAACATCATTAATTATAATATTTAATAATAACAATAACATTAATAATAATAATAATAATAATAACGTTTAAAGCAATATCGAATATCTGTAATCGATATACATCTACATTAAACATCTGCATTATCTATCACGATGAGGAACGAAGAAGTGATACAACAATCACTAGTCATTACACATCGATACCATGAGAGGATGATTAATGAACCAAATACTATGAAGTCAAGATCAACATGATATGAATAAGGGATAGGTCGCTATGTGTTTCAGAAGATGTATTGATAAGCAAGAAGGATAACCATTCATATATTATAAATAATCATTAATTGCACAAGTTTAGACAATGACATATCCGATAAAGCAATATCAAACATGAAGACCCGCTAGCAAATATGCACCATCACTTCCTATGTTATCATGACAATAACATAAACTAGATTGAATTCTACTATCTATATCAATAGACACCACATAGGAGGATATCGACTAAAGGATTGAAAGATTATCGATTGTCTGAGATAAACCACATCTTGTAGAAACACAAAAGCATCAGTGATTATATCACAAGCTATTGATGAATGAGGCATCAGTCATGGATAATAAGTACAATGTATCCTTAAGTATTAACAGGAATGGAAGTCAATTTGAAGATCAAACTCCATTACTAGCAATCAACCAATAAATGGACAATTATCAGAAAATGATATCGACTTATATCAGAGTAGAAAGATTGGATATCATCATAACAATATGGGATAAGGCAAGAGTTAATATCGATTGACTAAATACTAATGATAGTTAGACCAAACTAATACAAACACAATGGATGTTAACTACTGGTTGCACTACCAATTAGGGAAGATTACCTTCATAAAAAGATTTGATATTGAGTCAATCTGGGAGTTATCTATGATCAGAAAATAATGAAATAATATTATGTGAACTGTCAGATTATGGAAAGGTGTGCTTAACAAAGGGACATGGAGGAAGAAACAAGACACGTCTCATTCATAGCATCTCTTCATTTGTTAAAGACAATATAAGAATGCATTCTCGTCAGTCACTCAAGGCATCATTAGAACTTTATTTACTTATCCATATTTGGATATACTCAATAGAGCATCTGCCTTTGGCAGTTTGGTTTCAAGTTTATCATTGCAGATCAGAGACAACACCATGATTGCACAGATAGAAAGGATAGTCAGAAACAGCATCAATATTTGAAGTTGCAAGCATATAATTCAGAATCTGAAATAGCAACATATCACTCATAGCGATATTACACATTTGCATAATTACATCATCATATCAGACACAGCAAATACATTGCTGTAAGCAATACTTATTGATTGTATATCGATATTGTTTATATCAGACATACCATCATTATACTATCACTATAAGTGATAGGAAACATCATATTCATAGCATATTTCATATCATTATATCCGACAGTGCTATTAAACATATTGGTATCAATATCATCTTGCACACATATTGTGATTGAATCTGAAATAGCGGTTGATATCTTAAGTAACCTCCATTACTTAGTTTAATTGTAAGTATCTGATAGAGTAAGTCTGAGAAGTGGAGTAATTGTTCCTATTTTCCAAGTTAGCCAAAAAGGGGACATTACAGACAATCACTGTGAGATGTCCTCATGTGTGACTGTCCTTGTCACAAATGAGGACATCTCACAATGACTGTCCCTTGTGTAATTCAAGCGGCAATTACACAAGGGACAGTCACTGTGACATGTCCTCATTTGTGACTGTCCTTACAGTGAGTGTACATTATCATGTTGTCTTTAGAGTGACTGTCCTCATTTGTTGAAGAAGAAAAGCATTAATGTGGTTCAATAGCAATACATTCAAGTGACAATTACACAAGGGACAATCACTGTGATATGTCCTCATGTGTGACTATCCTTGTCACAAATGAGGACATCTCACAATGACTGTCCCTTATGTAATTCAAGCGGAAATTACACAAGGGACAGTCACTGTGAGATGTCCTCATTTGTGACTGTCCTTACAGTGAGTGTACATTATCATGTTGTCTTTAGAGTGACTGTCCTCATTTGTTGAAGAAGAAAAGCATTAATGTGGTTCAATAGCAATACATTCAAGTGGCAATTACACAAGGGACAATCACTGTGAGATGTCCTCATGTGTGACTGTGCTTGTCACAAATGAGGACATCTCACAATGACTGTCCCTTGTGTAATTCAAGCAGCAATTACACAAGGGACAGTCACTGTGAGATGTCCTCATTTGTGACTATCCTTACAGTGAGTGTACATTATCATGTTGTCTTTAGAGTGACTGTCCTCATTTGTTGAAGAAGAAAAGCATTAATGTGGTTCAATAGCAATACATTCAAGCGGCAATTACACAAGGGACAGTCACTATGAGATGTCCTCATTTGTGACTGTCCTTACAGTGAGTGTACATTATCATGTTGTCTTTAGAGTGACTGTCCTCATTTGTTGAAGAAGAAAAGCATTAATGTGGTTCAATAGCAATACATTCAAGTGGCAATTACACAAGGGACAATCGATCACTGTGAGATGTCCTCATGTGTGACCTTTGTGAAGGCAAGTGCCAATTTGTACCCAAGTTACCAATATTGTGGCAAAAGTGGGAATGAAGCATTTAGGGGTCAAATTGGGCAAAGAAGTGTAGAAGTGGCCTATGTGAGGTCTAAATAGCCTAACTAAGTCATGGTTAGGGTCTTATGGTGTTTGAACAATAAGTTTTGAACCAAAATCCCAAAGGTTGTAACAAGTTGTCAATGTTGTCATTCACAACATTGACAACATTTGTGCAAGGGAGCATTTTCGAGTAAGATGGTTATGTAACTATATGAAACCATTGAATTAGGCATCAGATCAACTATAAGAGGCCTCCATCGATCTGTGCAAAAGGTTGGGGGGAAAAACATTTGGAATTAAGAAGATTTGTAGAGTAACACGGTTTTAGTGAATTCTTGAGTTTTTTTGTTTCTTTGTTTTCAGTTGATTAATGGATTAGATAGCTCGCAGTGTCTATTGGAAAAGTTAGTACAAGTTGTTTTTTTATTCTGTGTTGTGTTTTTTTTGAGTTTTGAAGCATTCCAACTAGTTTGTTAATTCTTTTGTTAAGTACCCTATCATTGGTTTGAACCAGGCAGGTTGAACAAATGGAGTCTTAGCTCATCATTCCATTGTCAATTTTGTACAGGCTCTTGGAATGGGTGAGGAGACTCCATGTACTATATGTTTGGAAGGAGGGGCCCTGGGAAGCTCATTTTCTATGTTTGCAATGATGTCCTAGGTGAGTCAGTTGAGCACAATTAGGGATGACAAATCATTACAAGAAGATTACAACAAGTTGAATGCATTGGTTGCTTCAACTAAAATCTCATGGAGAGGTAGACACACATCTAAAGAAGCCCCAAGTCAAATTAGAAGATTGGGTGAGTTTCTTTGGCTGCTAAGAAAACAAACTCTTAGTCAGACTGTCCAAGTTGTGTCAAAATACTTGTTTTTAGGCATGGCTGTAGCAGTTGGTGTACAAAAAATCTAGGAGGAGAAGACCTTAGATATCTTGGAGTTCTCAATAAAGGGCATCTGAATCCTAAGCCCTTTAGGTGGCTTAATATAAACAAAAAGGCTTGACAAAGGCCTAATTGCTAGCAGCCTATTTTTGGGTGCAATTGGCATGCATGGTTTGATGAACCGGATTGAAGTACTGATGAAAAGTATAGGTGAAGGAGTAATATTGAAACCAATAGAGGTCCTAGTGGCCAGCCTCTCCATGGAGTAAAGTTCTAGTTGAATGTGTTTCAATTTGTGAAGACAAGACTAGGAGTGTCCTAGTAGCTAGATTGGTATTGAGCAGAGTTCGTTGTATTTCTTGTTGGTGTGCACTAGTTGAAGGAGTGGGATCTTGGGTAGAGATACCTAAAGAGTGTAGGGATAGTTAAGTACCCTATCAAGTCAAAAAATTGGCCTAAAGAGACCCTAGTGAAGGATAGGGAGTGAGCAAGACAAAGTGTTACATCAATTAACAAGATCATTTTTTGGTAATTGTGTACATTATCATGTTGTCTTTACAGTGACTGTCCTCATTTGTTGAAGAAGAAAAGCATTAATGTGGTTCAATAGCAATACATTCAAGTGGAAATTACACAAGGGAATATCACTATGAGATGTCCTAAGTGTGACTATCCTTGTCACAAATGAGGACATCTCACAGTGACTGTCCCTTGTGTAATTGCCACTTGAATGAGGATAGTCACTGTAAAGACAACATGATAATGTACACAAGTACCGTGAAGGTAGTCGCAAGTTAGGGCTGTTTCATTGCATACCCGAAACAATGAAGACATTACAGTCCACAAAATGTATGTGCTTGAAAGATGAACAAATAAAATTAAACTTCTAAATAACCAAAGCCGCTAACAATAAATTCAACACAGATATGTCCTCATTTCTGGGTATTTTAGCTCTCTAACAGCTGAATACCAGATTACATAATAATGACAAAAGAAAAATAAACCCAACGTACTCAGAAATTGTAGTTGTGATTTCACGGAGGGAATCTCTCTCGGCGCTGGTGAAAACACAAATGACAACGTTCTTGTTTTTTTTGCCCTTATATCCCGATGTGATTTCGCGGAGGGTTACGGTGCTGTTGAAAACACAAATGACAACGTTCCTTTTTTTTTTTTCCCTTATATCCCAACAACATCGCAATTGCAAGTTAGGGCTGTTTCACTGCATACCCGAAACAATGAAGACGTTACGGTCCACAAAACGTTTGTGCTTGAAAGATGAACAAATAAAATTAAACTTCTAAATAACCAAAGCCGCTAACAATAAATTCAACATAGATATGTCCTCATTTCTAGGTATTTTAGCTCTCTAATAGCTGAATACCAGATTACATAATAATGACAAAAGAAAAATAAACCCAACGTACTCAGAAATTGTAGCTGTGATTTCGCGGAGGGTTACGGCGCTGTTGAAAACACAAATGACAACGTTCTTGTTTTTTTTGCCCTTATATCCTGATGTGATTTCGCGGAGGGTTACGGCGCTGTTGAAAACACAAATGACAACGTTCTTATTTTGTTTGCCGTTATATCCTAATGTGATTTCGTGGAGGGTTACGGCGCTGTTGAAAACACACATGACAACGTTCCTTTTAAATTTTGCGCTTATATCCCGACAACGTCGCAATTGCGACAGTGACAAATGTATTGTCGTTGCAAATTGCGACGATGTCGGGCTATATTTGAAAAAAAAAGAGCAAAACCACATGACATTTGCCTGCCATCGCAAATGGCCGTCGCAATTTCACCCCAAATGTATTAGTGACAACACCATGATGATAGACATTGCATCTGCTCTCAGCTATGAAGAATTTGATGATATTAAAGACTGCACCACTGCATATGAAATGTGGGTGGCACTGAAGAAAATATATGGTGGTGATGCAAATGTGAAGAGAGCCAAAGCAGAAAGCCTAAGAGGACAGTTTGACAAGATGAATATGAAGGAAGATGAAAACATTGCAAAATATGTTGAAAGAATCAAAGCAAGTGTAAGTGCAATTAGAGCTTTTGGAGGAACAATCTCAGATGAGACTGTTATAAGTAAGGTACTCAGAACACTACTCCCTATTTATGCAATAAGAGTATCAGCTATTCAAGAAAGAAGATGTGAAACAAACCACAATATAACTTTGGATGCTTTAGTTGGAAGATTGACAGCTTTTGAATTAGACAACTATGATAAATATGTTCCTAGTTCCAAAAATATTGAATCAGCATTTGAGGCCAAGGTTTCACTAAAGAAGAACAAGAAAATTAAAGAAGTTCAGTCAGAAAGTGAAGAAGAATCAGAAGGAAGTTCTGATAGTGATCTTGAAATTGTAGAAGCATTACTTGCAAAGAAGTACTCTAGAGGGAAAGGTAAATATAAAGGTAAAACTCCTTTAATCTGTTTTTCATGTGAAGAAATTGGACATATTGTAGCTAGGTGCCCAAACAAGCAAGTCAAGGAAGAAAAGAGAAATCACAAGTACTATGGCAAAAAGAATTTCAAATCATACAAGGATAAAGGTAAGAAATCATGTTTTATGGCTAAAGATTCTGATGATAGTGAAGAAGAAATTGTCTTTATTGCTATAAAAGATGAATCTGATGATGATGAAGATAAAATGGCACTTATTTCTCATATAAGAAAAGATGATATATGGATAATAGACAGCGGATGTTCACACCACATGACTGGTGACAAGACAAAATTTGAATATCTAGAAGACTGTGACAATGGTAATGTAAGATTTGGAAACAATGAACCTTGTTGCATAAAAGGAAAAGGAAGAATCTCATTAACCAAAGAACTCATATGTGATAATGCTTACTGGGTTGAAGGACTAAAACATAATCTTTTAAGTGTAGCACAGCTAATCAACACTGGTTTCAAGGTTGAATTCATGAATGGTCAAGCAAGACTGCTGGATGGAAAAGGAAAACTCATTAGATCAGGCAAACAAACAAAAGGTAACTTATTTTATCTTGATCTCAATGAATATTCATGCCTTATTGCTCAAATAGAAGAAAGTTGGCTATGGCACAAAAGGTTATGTCATGTGAACTTTGATAACATGATAAAAATAAGCAAATTCAAGAAGGTTAGAGGCATTCCTACTTTGAAGAAACCTGACACTGGTCTATGTAAGAATTGTCAGATTGGCAAAATGAGTAAAACTAGTTTCAAAAGTAAGAACTATCAGTCTAAAGAAATTTTGGAAATTGTGCATACTGATTTATGTGGACCTATTGGAATACAAAGCTATACTAGAGATAAATTCTTTATTCTTTTCGTTGATGATTATTCTAGAATGATGACTGTTATGTATTTAAGAGAAAAATCAGAAGCATTTGAAAAGTTCAAATGGTACTTAGCAAGAGTAGAAAAAGAAATAGGGAAAAGATTGAAATGCTTAAGATCAGACAGAGGTGGTGAATTCATCTCCCATGATTTTAACAACTTCTGCATTAAAAGAGGAATCAAAAGACAGGTATCAGCTCCTAGAACTCCTGAGCAGAATGGAATAGCAGAAAGAAGAAACAGATCTATTATGGATTGTGCAAGGACTCTAATGATAGAAAAGAACATTGCTATAAAGTACTGGAAGGAAGCTATCAGCACTGCAGTTCATACCTTGAACCGAGTACAACTGAAGAAAGACACATTCAAAAATCCTTATGAATTATGGTATGGCTATAAACCTAATGTAAGTTACATGAAAATATTTGGTAGCAAGTGTTATATCTTAAAAGAATCCAGAAGAAATAAATTTGATGTGAAAAGTGATGAAGGAATATTCCTAGGATATTCTAGCAAAAGAAAGGCATACAAATGTCTGTACTTATCTACTTACAAAGTCATAGAAAGTATACATGTAAAATTTGATGAGTTTGCAGAAAAGACTGAGGAAGAAAGCAAAAGGGAACCTGAGAACTACAGAAGATTCGTTTACATTGAACCTAAAAAATTGACAGACACAACTATCAATAAGGAAGCTATATCTACCGAGCCGAGCACAGTTACCGAGTCACAAACCGAGTCACAGGAAGAAGTTCAAACTGAGTCATAGGAAGAAATTCAGACCGAGTCTCAGCCTGAAGTTACCGAGCAAATATCTACCGAGCCTGAGCAACCTGAAGAAGAGATCCTAGAAGACAACAGCATGAATCATTCAAAAGGCAAGGAACCTATACTAGCCAAATATGTCAGAAGACATCATACACCAGATCAAATCATTGGAAACAAATCAGATGGTACTATGACAAGAAGCAAGCTAAAAGGTACATGTCTGCTTACTGATTTTGAACCTAGAAATATCAAAGATGCATTGGAGAATGAAAGTTGGATTGAAGCAATGAATGAAGAATTAGAACAAATACAAAAGAACAAAACTTGGACTCTTGTACCCAGACCTAAAGATAAGAATGTAATTGGAACAAAATGGGTATTCAGGAATAAGCTGAATGAAGATGGTCAAGTATCTAGAAACAAAGCTAGACTGGTATGTAAAGGTTATTCTCAAGAAGAAGGTATAGATTATGGAGAAACCTTTGCTCCTGTTGCAAGATTAGAAGGTGTAAGAACTCTACTTGCTTATGCAGCACACAAAGGATTTAAGGTATATTAGATGGATATAAAATCTGCATTTCTCAATGGAATTCTTGATGAAGAAGTCTACATTGAACAACCTGAAGGTTTTGTTGATCCAGATAAAAGGGACATGGTCTGCAGGTTACACAAAGCATTGTATGGTCTAAAACAAGCTCCTAGAGCATGGTATGAAAGACTCCATAACTATTTGATCTAGATTAATTTCAAAAGAGCTAATGATAACAGCAATCTGTATATTAAAGAAGGACCAAATGACAAAATTGTATTGGCAGAAATATTTGTGGATGATACTATATTTATAGGGAATGAGGATCAGTGCAAAGAATTTTCAGAGCAAATGAACAGAGAATTTGAAATGTCTATGTTTGGTTTAATAAAATTCTTTGTTGGTCTTCAAATTCAGCAAAGCAAGAATGGTATATACATCACTCAATCCAAATACATTAAGGAGATACTTAAGAAGTTTGGTATGGAAGATTCAAAACCAGTTGGTACACCCATGTGTACTGGACTGAAACTTACCAAAAATGATGATTCAAAAGAAGTTGATCAGACCCTATACCGATCTATGATTGGAAAATTGCAGTATGTGGTACATACAAGACCTGATATTGCCTTAGCAGTCGGTATAGTAGCTAGATTCTCAGCTAAACCTAAGGAAAATCACATGATGGCAATCAAAAGAATCTTAAGATACTTAAAAGGAACTGAAGAGTATGGTTTGTGGTATAAATTTGGAGGCAATCTAGACTTAAAAGTGTTTACTGATGCTGATTGGGCAGGAAACATTGATGACAGAAAAAGTACAAGTGGTGGAGCATTTTTTCTTGGAAAAAGACTGGTATCCTGGACTAGTAAAAAGCAGAATTGCACATCTCAATCCACAGCTGAAGCAGAATATGTTGCTGCTGCAGTAAACTGTTCAAATATTGTTTGGTTTAAACAGCTATTAGAAGGTATGAAGGTTGAAATCAAAGAACCAGTTGTTATATTTTGTGACAATACCAGTGCAATAAATATTTCTAAGAATCCAGTGATACATTCCAAAACCAAGCACATTGCTATTAAATATCACTTTGTCAGAGAATTGGTGCAGGACAAGGAAATCAAATTAGAATATATTCATACAAAAGAACAGATTGCAGACATTTTTACCAAACCATTACCTAAGGATGCATTTATGTATCTAAGAGGTAAGTTAGGGGTCATTCCCCTATCCGAGGCTCACTAAATACAGTTTTAGTGATGCATCAACCAGAACATGATTGAAAATCAACTTGTTGATGCAGCATATTAAAGGAATCATTGCATATGAATCAGTACTTGAGGTACATTAACTTTCACCGGTAATATGAGAATTGTCTTTGGCATGTGTTGTCAAAGAGGGAGTGTTTGCTATGTCTTTGCTATTACTTCAAGAAATTTTCAAATAGTCAGAAGGAAGAATTTTCAGGGTACAGGAAGTTTGCTGACAGAGGGAGATTTGAATCTAAACCGAGCTAACTCTTTCAAATTTCTTATGATATGACATATTGTGTTGCCATCAATGCCAAAGAGGGAGATTGTTGGAAACAATTGTCTGAAGGAAATTGCTACTCAATTATGTATTGTCTTTGATGTCACACTATGTCATAGTCTGCAGCAATCAGCTCCTACCGAGCTCAGTCGGTCTGCCAGACAGGAATATTAATGCTTACCGAGTCCACTCGGTTATCGAAGAAAAGTAGTATTTACCGAGTCCACTCGGTTATCGAAGAAAAGTAGTATTTACCGAGTTCACTCGGTTGCCGAAGAAAAGTAGTATTTACCGAGTTCACTCGGTTGCCGAAGAAAAGATAGTGTTTACCGAGTTCAGTCAGTCATCGAGAAAAGATAGTGTTTACCGAGTTCTGTCGGTTATCAAAGGTAAAGAATTGTCGATGTTTACCGAGTTCCCTCGGTCACCGAAAGATTATAGAAAGTTATGGTTACCGAGCACTGTCGGCCCTTGAAGGATTTTTGCAAATAGAGTTTACTTAATTCAGCCGACTGTTATACTAAATATTGTCGATTTGACTAATCCAAAATCATATAAATAAAAGGTCAAATGTGAAAAGTAATAATAAAATAGCAGAAGATTTACAGAAGAAAAGAAGGAAAGGTATATGCGAATTTGTGAAGGATGTTTAGATATCCTTGAGGAGCAGCAGAGATTTATTTGATCAGAAAGGATCAGAATTATGCAGAACAGAGATCTGTAATTAGCAAGACAGTTGCATTATTATACAGGTTACTTTCTCATTGTTACCTTCTTATCATTGTAACAGTGAATTCTAAATCTCTTAACCGAGTTGGTTTAACAACCATAATGTAAATCCTCTAACAAGGTGACAATTCCATTGAATTGTTTTCAAGACCTCTTACCAGGCCACTCCTTGCAGGGTGTTTTAAATCCTCTAACAAGGTCACACCTAACAGTGTGTTTTGTAACCTTTTACCGGGTTGGCTTCTAACCGGGCATCACTTCAGAAAAGTGAAAATCAGTATCTAGATACATTGGTGGTTTTTCCCATATTGGGTTTCCACGTTAAATCTTGTGTCTCTTGTGTTCTTAATTGCTTTCTCAATCATTTACATGTGCTGATGAATATCTAAAGATAATATTGATAATACTTTCTGCATCTTCAAAGTTACTGCAATCTATTTACCGAGTGCTAAAACAGATAACAGTGTTAAGATATCCTAAAGGATCTGCAAAGAATAAATTGTGAAGTGTTTTTATGGTTGACTGATTCACCCCCCCCCCTCTCAGTCACTTCACCCATATTCCATCATGTACTAATTCTCTCAAGTAGTGATACTTGATTGCAATGTGTTTGGTCTTAGTGTGCATCACTAGGTTCTTAGAAATATTGATAGCACTTGTGTTGTCACAGAAAATAACAATAGGTTCAGTGATTTCTTCTTTCATGCCTATCAACAATTGTTTTATCCATACCAAGTTTGAATAGTTCACTGCATTAGCAACATACTCGGCCTCTACAGTAGATTGGGAAATGCAATTTTGTTTCTTTCTTGTCCAGGAGACTAATCTCTATCCAAGAAAGAAAGCTCCACCACTTGTACTCTTTCTGTCATCTACATTTCTTGCCCAATTAGCATCTGTATAAACTTGGAGTTCAAATTTTTCATGCTTCTTATAATATAGACCATAGTCAGCAGTTCCTTTCAACTATCTCATAATTCTTTTCATGGCCATCATATGTGTTTCCTTAGGATTAGCAGAGAATCTTGCCACAATCCCAATAGCTAATGCAATATCTGGTCTATTGTGTACATCATACTACAATTTTCCAATCATAGATCTGTACAAATTTTGATTCACTTTAGTAGCATCATCATTCTTAGATAACTTTTGTCTAGTAACCATAGGAGTTCCTACTAGTTTAGCATCTTCCATCCCAAAAGTTTTCAGTATTTCATTAACATACTTAGACTGTGTAATAAAAATTCCATTCTTCCTCTGATATACTTGTAAACCAACAAAGAATTTGATCTCACCAAACATACTCATTTCAAATTCAGTTTGCATTTCATTTGAGAAACTTTTGCATAATGCATCTTGTCCACCAAAAATAATGTCATCAACAAAATTTTTTGCTAACAAGATACCTTTACCTTCTTCATCCTTCATGTACAAATTGCTTGTGTCATTTTTTCTTGAGAATCCAATCTGTATCAAGTAGTTGTGCAACATTTCATACCATGCTCTAGGTGCTTGCTTCAATCCATATAATGCTTTGTTTAGTTTTCACACCACGTGTCTTCTGTTTGGATCAATAAATCCTTCTGGTTGTTCTGTGTAAACTTCTTCTTCTAATATACCATTCAAAAATGTAGACTTGACATCTATTTGATATACCTTGAAATCTTTATAGGTAGCATATGCAAGCAAAGTTCTTACTCCTTCCAATCTAGCTACAGGGGCAAATGTCTCCCCATAATCTATTCCTTCTTCTTGTGCGTAGCCTTTGCATACCAGCCTAGCTTTGTTCCTAGTGATTTCACCATTTTCATTCATCATATTTTGAAATACCCATTTTGTTCCTATAACATTCTTATTTTCAGGTCTTGGCACTAGAGTCCAAGTATCATTCTTCTCAATCTGGTCAATTTCTTCATTCATTGCTTGTATCTAGTCTTCATTCTCCAATGCTTCTCTAGTTGTCTTTGGTTCAAATTCACATAGTAGACATGTTAGATCCTTAGTCTTACTTCTGGTCTAGATTCTAGTATCTTTGTCTCCAATTATCTGTTTAGGCTTATGGTGTCTTCTCACATATTTTGCCAAAATAGGTTCAGCAATTCTCTCTTCTATTTCATCATGTTCTTCAATAAGATTGTCATATTCAACTTCAGAATGCTCGGCAACCTCTTCCTAATACTCAACAACATTTTCTTGTAGCTTAGCATGTTCTTGTTCTCTATCGGCACTATTTTCCTGATGCTTGATAGCTTCTATCTGTTGCTCAGCATTGCTTACCTGAGACTCAGCATCAGGTGCAAGTCAGTTACTTGGCTCTTCTTCTTCTTTAATGTACACAAAAGATCTATAATCTTCTAGTTCTCTTTTACCATCAACTTCATTTCTTTCTACATACTCATCAATTTTTACATTCACACTTTCCACAATTTTGTTAGTGTTAGAGTTCAAACACTTGTAAGCTTTACTTTTTGTGGAGTACCCTAGGAATATGCATTCATCACTCTTAGCATCAAACTTTCCATTCCCAGTGTCTTTCAATAGATAGCACTTACTTCCAAAGATTCTAAAGTATTTAACACTTGGTGCATGTCCATGCCATAATTCATAAGGTGTCAGATTTGTACGTTACTTGATCTGTACTCGGTTAAGAGTGTAGACAACAGTGCTTATAGCTTCTTTCTAATATCGTTGTGCCACATTTTTTTCAATCATCAATGTCCTTACACAATCCAAGATAGATCTGTTTCTTCTTTTTGCTATACCATTCTGTAGAGGTGTTCTAGGTGCAGACATCTATCTTTTAATTCCTCTATCATTGCAAAATAGATTAAATTTATTTGATGTAAATTCTCCACCTCGGTTAGATCTAAGACATTTCAGGTTCCTACCTGTCTCCTTTTCAACCTTAGCCAAATACCACTTAAAATATTGAAAAGCTTTAGATTTTTCTTTTAAAAACATCACATGCATCATCCTAGTATGATCATCAACAAATAAGATAAAGTATCTAGCACCACAATAACTTTGTATACCCATAGGTCCACAAAGGTTAGTATGAACCAAATCTAAATTTTTTTCAAAAGTAAAAGATTTTCTCTTGAAACTTGACTTTGTCATTTTTCCTAACTGGCATTCCTTGCACATCACATTCTCAGGTTTCTTCAATCTAGGTAGATCTCTTACTTTTTTCATTTTACTTATCTCTACCAGATTGTCAAAGTTAACATGACACAACCTTTTATGCCATAACCAAATATCATCAAGTTATGCAATCAAACATGTTTCTTCAGATAGGTCAAGATAGAACAAATTACCTCTAGTCTGATCTCCACTTCCAATCAGTTCTCTAGTAGCATCAAATATGTTAGCTTGCTTGTGATGAAATTCCACTCGGTAACTAGTTTTTTTAAGCTGAGAAACACTTAGCAAATTGTAATTAAGTCCTTCAACCCAATATGCATTTTCACAAGATATTTTATCAATTAGTTTAATCAAACCTTTTCCTCTAATAGGACATGGTGCATCATTACCAAATTTTACACTTTTACCTCTATAATGATGTAAAGTCTCAAACTTATTTTTGTCACCAGTCATGTGATGTGAACAACCACTATCAATAATCCATTTATCATTCTTGTTCTCATAGGATATCAATGTAGTTTTCTCATCCTCATTAGATTCATCTTTCATTGCCACATAAACTACCTCAATTTCACAATCATCACTATCAGTGTCAGTCTCTTTTTCAGGAATGTAACAAGATTTCTTACCTTTTTCGTTGTAGTCTCTGTTCCATCAGTAGCTTATGTCATCTTTTCTATTTTTGTGTTTACTTTTCCTTTCATCATCTTTATCCTTCCTGTTAGGACATCTAGAAGCTATATGACTAGCTTTATTACATGCAAAACATATAATAGGGAGTTTACCTTTATGCTTTCCTTTTCCCTTTCTCAGTCTTCTAGCCATAAGAGCTTCTAGATCTTCTAGGTGTTCATCAGAAGTGTCACTATCACTTTCACTTCCACTGATGCATCTTTCTTTTTCTTTCTTTGGCTTGTTCAGAACTAGCTATGACTTAAAAGTAGATTCAACATTTCCAATACTTCCAATAGTGAAATTATCATAATTAGAGAGTTCCAAGGTAAGCACATTAATAGAGTTACATCTAGATTCCTGAATAGCTGAGATTTTAATAGCATATATAGGACAAAGGGTTCTTAATACTTTTCTAATTATAGTTTCATCATCAATAGTACCATTAGCTCCTCTAATAGCATTCACAACTTCTTTTATTCTACAACAATATTGTGCAATGTTTTCACCTTCTTGCATTCTCATTTCATCAAACTTACCTCTAAGACTCTCGGCCTTTGCTTTCAGCACATTCAAGTCACCACCATAGATTCTTGCAAGAGTATCCCACATATCCTTTGTAGTTGTGTAGTCCTTAATGTCCTCAAATTCTGGATAGCTTAGGGCAGATGCAATTTCCAGCATTGCCTGATTATGTTCTTGCTTAGCTCTCATTTCTTTGGTAGTCAAAGGTGCAACAAGTGAGACATAACTATTCTCAATGTAGTACTTTTGTAGAGTCACCAATACCGACCAGATGCAGCTTCATCAAGCTTTTCCATGCAGGGAAATTTTCTTTGTTCAGCTTCGGTACCTCCTTCTTATACATCCTGATCATTTGCTTCAAGCCCCTTTAAACTTGATATCTGTCAACACTAATAATAAGCAACTGAGCTTTAATACCAATTGTTAATATGATTTAGAACAATAAAGAGGGGGGGTGAATCAATTGTTGTCAGGTCCTGATGTATAAAAAAATCTCATAAACTTATCTTTAAATCAGATCCAAAACAAAAACAAACTTGGTCATCACTAATTCAATAATAGAAACATCTAAAAATGTAGTTCACTACCTAGCTATAACTTAACTTTTAAAACATAGCAATGTTTAGATTTAAACATCCACACAAGTATAAACACCAGGTTTTATAGTGGAAACCCAATTTGGGAAAAACCACTTTGTAACATGCTACTATTATTTTCCTCTTCTGAAGTGAGCTTGGTAAAAAGCCAACCCTGTCAAAGGTTACAATACACACTATCAAATGTGACCCAGTTAAAGGATTTCAATCACCCTATTAAAAGTGAGCCTAGTCATTGGACTTACATACACTCCATTAGAATGCAACCTTATTCAAAGGATTTAACATATGACTATTAGGTCAACCTCTGTTAAAAGGATTTTAATTGTTACAATGGTTAGAAAGTAGCTGCAGTATTATCTCAAAAATATACAACTCACTTTGCAAATATCAGATCTAATTCTGTACACTAATGTTGGTTTACTGACTTTGAAACTTTTCCATTTCCATCTCTGATCTGCTCGAAACTTTCCTTCAAGTAATCACCACCCTTCTCCTTTAGCCTTTTCTGCTTATTCAGTCAATAAAACTTTCCTCTTCCAGCATTCTCTATTCACCATGTACATACATATCACAATGTTCAGGTTCCCTTATATTTTCCTCAATTAGGTTAACTCATCTTTTTCTACTCAATCTTATTCGTAGATCTTAGGGTTTGGTCAAATTCATTGAATCTACCCACTTTATGTTCTTCAACTCCTTTTCTAGAATCATCTCAAATCTCTCAAAGATTTACAATAAAACATTTTACAAAGCATTTAATGCTTCCAAACAATCAATAAATAAAGTCAACACATTTTACATAATCCAAGAATTCAACAATGTCAGCTCCAAAATTAAATTCTCTTCAAATATAAAATTGTTGATGCTCAGTCAATACTGTGATTGTTCACTCGGTCTTCATGTAGAACACTCGGTTAATACTAAAACTGTCTCCTTGGCTTGCACTATCTTCCTTAGCAATTTACTAGTTCTCGGTCGACACTATAATTTTGCTCAGCATATACTAACTCAATCGACACTAACATCAGTCAGCTTAAACATGATTTTTCCATTCTTTGCTTGATTAAGCCTACCAGTTTAGTCTTCAGTCTTAGTAAGATAAACAATACATTATCTCATCATAGTGCAATATAGTCAAGTACACTTTGTAGTATCAAGATAACTCAACCTTTCCTTAGGTGCTATTGTTACCAACCTTGCTTAGCCCTCTTAGGAACACTCAAATAGATATAGTACTTCCTAAGTAGCAACAGTCTTACCAATTAAGGTTTGACATCAATAACAATACAACAATTGTTTCAATTCAGTTTCCAACAATCTTCCACATTAAATTTTGGAGGAAGTTTAGCTCCTTGATGAGCTTGTTGGAAATATTCAAGACTAGCCAAGTTAATGAGAGGGGAGGGGTGAATCAGTAACTTCAAAACTTTTAACAAATTTAGATCTTAACCATATTCCAAATAACATTTAGATCAATAAGCTAACTGCATACATGAGTAACAGATAGAACAAAACATTCATAACACTTTGAGCACAGAGATTTGGTGACCCAAAAACCTTCCAAATAGAAAGTAAAACTGGGGTGGGGATGATACCCACAAAACTTTAATACTACAGTATAAAGTTTGTCGGTTAAGGCTTACAATGATCACTTCTGATGATCTGCCCTATTAGGAGCAATAAGGACTGCTAGATCCACCTTGTTAGAGGATTTACAAACATATAAAGAAGTATGCACTTGGTTAAGAGATTTTACAAATACTGTTAAGTCTACCTTGTTAAAGGATTTTAAGCTGATTCACCTGTTAGGATGAAATAGTAGATCTCTTACTTGCAACTATACTTGCTGATTGAGATTCTTTGATGTACTGATCACCTTCTATGATGGATATATCTTTGCTACTCCTTATACTGTTGTAGTCCTTTGTAATTTGCTTATCTCTGCCTTTCTTCTCTTTTTCACACTTCTCGCTTCTTCTCCACCTTGGATATGATACAAAACAATTTTTATATATCAATCCAAAACAATTATAAAATAATTACAAAGTCGGCTCTCAAACAAGCTAACACAAATATTATTGAGTCGGCCCAAATATAGTTACTCGGTTACTACAAACTAACTCGGTGACTTTCTAATACTCGGCATCCACTGCATTACTTGGCATTGTCATGCTCTCAATAGAAGTGGAGGCTCGGTCCATACTAACCACTCGATTGTAGTTTCAAACTCGGTATATACTGGAGACTTGGTAGATATAGTGTCACTCAGTAGAAACTAAATTCCCTATTTACCATGTTGGCACTCAATAAAAACTGCTCATCTCATCACTCGGTAATGATAACTCGGCAAGCACTGTGAATCTCAGTCTGTTCGGTAAACACTGTCCTATTTGCTCAGTAAACACTATCCTGTCTGCTTGGTAAACATACAGAGTTTGAATAAGTGTTGTCACTAATGACAAACATACTTAATGCCAACAGAGCTAACTCTAGAAAGTATGCTTCTCTATCTTCTTTCAAAAAATGTTTCATCATTCTTTTGAAGTTATCATCATTTTGATATTGAGCAATTTTAGAAGGTGTGGGTTCTTGATCCATACTATGTTGAGACTAATGTCCTTGGGACCCATGATGTGTCCCTTTGTGAGACATGTTAGGATTTTTAGGTCTCCCTAGATTAGATCGAGGTGGAGTTTGTTGATTACCTCTATGAGTTGGTGGAGGGGGTATGTAACCAGTTTTCAATCAAAAATTTCCAAGATTGTCATCTTCGTAAAGACCATAATTGTAGATTTGTTCAAGAGTTGGACCCTTTTGAGTAGTCAAAGGTACATTGTTAAGTGCTTCTCCAGATTTCTTGTGAGAGGAAGCTCTAGTTTCCACCATTAACCTTGGGTGAAGAAAAAGAATAAGATGAAGACAACTGAAGAATGAATTGATTCAAGAAGATTGAATGACACAACCTTGTCAAGATTGAAGTGATTAAAGATTAGATCAGATGTAAATGAAGGATACTGTGCCACAGTAGTGTGGGTAGATGCCCAATAGATGGTGGGCACGAGCTCACAACACTTAGCTGTTTAGTAAAAAGATTGAATTTGAAGATAATTTTGACAAGGTTTTGACACAAGATGAAAAAGACTCAAATCGATAAATTAGAAGGCTAAATCAGACTCAAGAGACCACTTTAGGAAAATGAATGGATTTGCTTCTAGTTTCTACTCTATTCTTGACACAGTGACTATTTTGACAGAATTTGGAAATAGGCTGTAAAAATTGGATTTCTGACAAATTTGACCAATCTCTAACAACTTTGACTTCGGCTTTGATACAAGTTTTGAAATTTTAGGATGACTTTTGACACCAAAAAGGATTTTTCCTTTAGATTTGCAATTTTTCAGTTTTTTAGTATCAGTTTGTTTGCAAATTTTTCTATCCAATTTTTGAAGATCTATGTAAAAGTTTGTCTCAAGTAAACAAGTAGATATCAAGCACGCATAATAGCAAGCAAGGGGAGCAAGCAATCATCTAAAAATAATGAAAAAGGGCAAAAGAAACCTTGCACGTGAACAAGCAATAGCGACTTATTGTGCTAATCCCTAGAAATACTACTTGTGTATGTTCCAAAAAGTTTTTCAATAATGCACATATTCCTAGAAAATGAAAAATTTGGCCTCACTAGGGTTTGTAGTAATGGTTTGACTCTAAAAATTTTGTGATCTCAAGAGGGTGAACTCCAATCTAGGCACATAGGGGTTTTGACATAGTCCAAGAATTTAATCAATCAGGAGCTGCTAGGGAGATCTAGTAGCCGAACAAGAGACCACACCTGTGAATATTTCCTCCACAAGGACATTTATATAGCAGTTGTTGCTACCATGATGAAAATGGCTATTACTGCTTGAGGTTCCATCCATGTGGTTGACCCAATTAAGGGAATGTCCACTATAGTTAACCCTCTCTAAAGGTGACTCACAAAATATACCATATGGAGACTGGTTCCAAATTCAAGGATCTGAGTTTTTGATACTACCCAAAAAGGGAGTAGAGCATAGTCCTCTAGCCTTTTCACTTTTAACCAAAACAAAGTAGATAGATTAATCTAACATGCTACGACCAAGATTATCTCACAAAGATCTATGATGTCAATCACTTATGATCTATGAACCCCTTTGGAGAGAGAATGTATCAATCAAAAGTTGAAGACACACAAATCTAGTAGAACGTGAGACGCTCTCAGTAACCTCCCTACCTACAAGGGGATCCTTTGTCAAGAAGAACTTCACATGAAAACAAGCGAAAGAATCCCACTCTTTCAAGATCATCCAAAAATAGTTTTCATAGGGCCTAATTACTATGTGTAACAAATATGCAAAAAGCAAATCTATGTTTGTTTTAGAGCCCAAAACTGAAGTGTGAATTATGAAAGCTGTAAAGGCACTCAAGCTTGACATAAGAGAGTTTTTTTTATGTCCCAAAATGAAGTGTTATCAGATGTAACAGAATACCTAATTTCCTCGCAACACGCTTAGTAGATTTTGCCTATTTTAGCAATTTTTGAGCATTTGTCTTCTATCTTTTGTACCCACAGGACATACTTGCACCTGCACCTGCAAACCACTGTTATGGAAAAATTACCTATTCTTGTACATGAAACCCACTGTTATAAAAATCCATAAAAAGAGAAACACAACTTGTCAACCCCACATGGTAGAAAATTAGGTTAGTCCAAGGTAATATGTCATTTGATAATCGAAAAACCTGTTGTCATAAAAAATTAGAGTTTGACCAGTTTGTACTAAATCAATAATAACTTTTGCAAATCAAAATGAAATTAATCCAAACCAACAGAAAATGAAATCTAACTCAAATACCTTTCCATAAATATAAATTTTAGATCGATATCATGTCATATGTGCATGTACCAATAAAAACATTAGCCGGATTTCTAGAAAAACAACCCAAACATTTATCACAAAACTCACAAAAATTAACCTTGTGGTTGTGGGTTTGAGAAAAATGATAGAAATTTGATAGAATAAAATGGAAAACTATTTCACGGCCCCACGGTGGGTGCTAGAAATGTGTGTGTGAATTGTTTACCTAGCCGTAGACACAACATTTCAGTAAAACATTAGAGGTTAGCAAAAATTAAAATCTGCAAATAATTGAAACTATGCTAACCAGGTGATTTACTACCTTCTAGTAGGTGTAAGTATGATGTTCTCAGATTGAAATCAAAATCAGTGACAATGCAACACCTAAATGAAGGATTTAAGATGATGAAAACAATGAAATATGAATGCAAATTAATCTATATTTTTATATTTCCTATGCAATAAGAATAAGAAACTGTATGAATCTAAGCTATAATGTATGAAATTGAGTTTGAATGTAGATTTAATCTAAGAAATGCTATAAATGCATATAAAAATCTATGATATGAAACTATGAATGCTCAAAACAATAAATGAAAATCTCACAATAGCCTTGATTCGCAAAAGATTGATTCTTCAGTCACAAATTCGCCAGAGTGAGGATGCAATTTCGAGGTGTTGATTGTGAAGAGATGAGCCTTGATTTTATAGAAATCCAGGGCTTGAGGATGCATTAAGAAAAGCCATAAATCACTCTTGATAAACTCAGGTTGATTTTTGAGTTAACAAGAAATTAAGAATAAATAAACTCATAAAATCATGCAAAAGCAATTTTTATCTCAAAATAGAGTTTTAGTTCACTTTTTCAACTCATCATCAGATGTTGAGTTTAGAAAGTTAACAAATTGAAATTGAAAGTTGATTTAAAGTTGTTTTAAAGTTGACTACTTTTTTTGATTGTGCATGATTTAATATGAATTAATTTAATAAATAAAGTGATTTATTCTCAACTTAACTAATTTTTGAAATAAAATAATTAATTTATGGGTTAATCAATTATTAAATCAAACTTTTATTCAAAACTATATTATAAATATTGACAACTGACTTTAATTAATTAAATAAGAATTTAATCAATTAGTCATGAGATTTTTGATTTATTGTCAAAATGAAATAATACAATTTAGGAATAAATATAATTAAATATAATTAAATATAATTAAATAATTAAGTGGAAGTATTAAATCTGATTAATTAAATATTCAGAATATTTAATTAATCAAACTTTAGGATAAATAAGATTTATCACCAAATAATTATTAAATTAAGAATAATTATGATAAATTAGGAATATTTCTTGGAATATTCCCTAATGCAGAATTTAGGATAAACAATTTAATTTGATAATGTGCAGATGTGCCTTAGGTTAGGACTTTGATGTCAATTTCATTCAAATTGTTGATATAGGAGGTTAATGAACCTATAGCCCATTTTTGGGGTATTACAACACCAAGGCCATAACCCATTCTAGATGGGACAGACAGGTGAAGAAACTTCAAAGCTTAAAATAATTTGCATGGCCAACTAAAGATGAAGTTTCACTATGGGACAAGAGTACAAAGCCTAAAAATAAGAAGCCAACAACAATTGATCTGGAGGCAATGGAGGAGGACTGAATCACACATGGCACCTAATCTTTGAGCACAAGGAGGGTAATTATAGAAAAGAGAATAATGTAAGTTAGACAGTAGGCAGTCATTATTCATGTAACAAATTTCAGAAGTTACCTTAAACATCCACAGATGAGGGTGCCACCTGTGAATATTTAGAATGAGTGCAAAAAGATATTCTGGCTTTTGTCTTCATTTTTGTTAATGATGTAATATGTTTTTGTCTTCTAGTGTCCATCTCTATCCTAGCCATCTGAAGCTTGTTGCATCCTTTTCCTAAGGATTCCAAGATGGCTAGTGGTCTATATAAATAGCAAGAAGTTGTATTGTAAGGAGGGTGGTGAAATTATAATTGTAAAGAGAATTCTAAATTTTGAGTTTGGTTCTAAGAATTTTTGTCATTTTGAATGTACCGATACTGTTGGTTTTTCCCTTTGATCTTCAACTTGTAGATTTATACTTTGATAGATAACTTTAATAATACTTTGACTCTATCACCACTCCAAAGTCTACAAGGAAGAGGGCCAATTAACAAGGATCAAAGAGATCCTCCTACACTTTGAGCCAAGATGCTCAAGCGGGTGTACCCTTGATTCACTTCTTGAAAGGAATCACTAACTAATACACATTTATACCCCTTACTAATTGATTAAAGATTTTATCATTTATGTGTGTGTGTGATTGATGATGATGGACTGCTTCTAGAGAATAGATCAGTGCCTTAACCTAGGGCATAGAGTCACTAAATAACTTATACCAACTGAAAATTCTAACTCAAACATACTTGAATTTAGGATAAGTGCTTTGCCTATTATCCCTCTCACTCACATACCAAGACATCAAATTCTTATCAAGCTGTGAACTCACTGAAATTACCTGAAAGACTTTAATCCTAAATTTGTTAAGAACTCAAAGATAATTTCACAATACTCTTTGTTTACCATATGCTAACTCACTTTGTGACATTAACATATATGAGCTCAATATCAAAACAAGAAGACATACACCACTATGAGATTGGAATTCAACTATATTCTCATCAAAACTTGTAGAATCAATACATTATTCAAACAACAATATGCAAAGAGAAACAAAAACCCTAAATCCAAGCTCTCCCTATTCAATATAATACCATCAACAACAACTAATACAGAAAAAATTCTACAATATATACCCCCTAGCCATCTTGAAATGCCAAAATAGAATGCAAAAAGCTACGGATGACTAGGGTTAGGGTTTCACCCACCAGACCAACTAGACACAGTCAAAAATTTATTACAGGGGAAGAAACCCAAGCAACTAGGAGAAGACAGATCCCAAAAAGATCCTCAATCATGACAATTCACTGAGAAGGTACTGAGAACCATGAAAATGCTGAAATTGTCAACCTATTTGGCCACCTGCAACACACCTTGAGCACAAAGAACATAGTACAGACCCTTGCAAATGATCATGGAACACCCTGGACCACACTACAATAGTCAAAAAAACCAATTCTACCAAATCCGACCACTTGATCAATAAATTTCAGTCCTTTCTGTCACGGAAAACCATCCAAAAAATTTGAATTTGAATTACAATGGCTACCCCAACAAGGTTTAAAATGCGACTGTCAATTCTATTCATTTCCTGGCAGATCAGGCAGCTTACATTTAATCTCACAATAGTTGTGAACCCTTTTGAAAAGTCTTCATCCCAATCAGCATACCGTAGCCAATAAGAATCATGCACGTCAGCTCCACATAGCAAATAGGACCCAAAAAGTATAAGCCTTTAAATCAAATGGTTGTCGCATGATCGCATGGCCTGAAAAGATTCCATGCGATCACATGACACCCGTAGATCCTGCATCTGTCAGCCCCTTTGAAAGATTCGGGCCCACTGACAAGTCCAAATCACCTTCCCACTTGACTGATCAAAACAACACAAGTCAGGGCCACATGTCAGAGGACCCACCCTCATCAGTCACTTGAGAAAAAGAAAAATTGATGGCTGGCATAAGATCTCATAGCTCTGACAAATTCCATGAGAACTTACACCAACCATAGATCCTCTATAGATGTTAGGACCCTCTGACAAGCCAGAAACAACCAGGTCCCACTGACAACCGCCAAGTCAAACATACACCAACCAATAAGAGACTGCCAATTGTGCCTGCATGGCAACGGACCCACAAAGAAATACATTCCACCTGGAAGATCAGACGGCTGGCGTAAATTCGCAAGCCTCTAAAAAATCTTATGAGAACTTACACCCGCCGTTAGATTGAGATGGTGTCAGAGTCGGGCCCAGGAAAATATTAAAGCTGAAACCATAGGGAAAATTAAGCGCTGGGACTTAGGAAGAATAAAAATCATTAGGACTTAGCAAAAATTAAGTGCTGGGACTTAGGAAGAATAAAAATCATTAGGACTTAGGAAAAATTAAAGCCCACCAGGTGCTAGACATAGGGAAATATTGAGCACGTGGGTTTTTAGGAACTTAAGTAGCCTGAAAAGGTAATGCTAAAATAGAATAGGGCTAGGGTAAAACAAAGGGTTTTTCATGCAATGGCTAGATTTTTAAAATTTTGAACTAGGACTTGAGGCCAGAGACATGAAAAATATTGTAGAGACGAAAGGAAAGGACATGAAGCCATGAAATTTTTTGCACATGCTAACAGATACAAAGAAATTTTAATGAGAATATATCAGAACCCCTTTGCATATTTATGTTGTCTTCTTGTGTTAATCTTGAATTCTTGTGTATTGAATTTTTATCTCTATTTGAGCATTACATGTTGTCATCAGTATCAAATTGGATCAGTTGGTTATCTATGCTAATTAATCGGTAAAAGGAGGAACAACAAGCTATAATATGCTAGTCAGTTGAACAAACAAGCCATCACACTGAATAAACACAAGGTAGTACTAAGAGCTAAATGGAAACAAGTTAATCAGGCACTAGAGTAGTTTTACTGAGCATCAAAGTAAACCAAGCATCGAGCATCAGTAAACACCGAGCACTAGTATATTCACTGATTAGAATTGGATGTGTTTATTGAGTTATCTAGGAAATGGCATAGTAATTAGGAATGGCACATTTATCTATGAAAATAGTTACATGGATTTATAAAACATTTTACCAAGATCAAGGATTATTTATTGTAGATGTAATCATTGAATGTAATGATGAATCTTATATAATAGTCATATCTAGGTCTATTTTGTACATTGTAGATCTTAGGTTTTCTAATATGTTGTAAACCTAATTAGGTGATGTAGGGGTATTCGAGGATACTAAGAAAATATGCATGGTGGTGTGTTGAAATGATTCTGTGTTACTCGATTGCAACTTTAACTGACAATCTCGATTATTGAAGGAGCTCAACCATTGAAGAAACTCAGTAAAACCTTTGGTACTTGGTGGAACATGTACTCAATGATGCTTATGGTGCTTGATCGACATGATTTCTTGGTGATGCTTGGTGTGCTTGATTGTTTAACTAGTGCTCGGTTGATTTACTAGTGCTTGGTAGTTCTGGTTTACCGACTGGAGTTCTTGAAGTTTTGGTAGGCTGACTTGGTGTATTTAATGATGGTAGCTTTTGTTGTATTCTCCTATGTGGATCTAGAGGCTGACATGGAGAATTAATTATTTGTAAGGCTATTTGAGAGCTGACTATTGTTGCATTTAATATTTGTTTATAATAGAAGTTGACTTGGGTTAGGAGTTAATTATTTATTCCAACTGACTTGTGGTTGAGGAAATGTATTTAAGAAGTTCTTGGGTAGTTTTTTAGGGGGTCAGTCAGTGGGGAAGATTGAGAAGGATAGCACTTGGATCCTATGAGATCTTGAAGATCAGATTGTTTATTTGATAATCATAATAGAAGAGCTAGTGGTTTGCATGCTTGGAGACAAGGAGGTTACTTGGAGGCTTGAGAGCTCAAGTTTAGATCCGCCTTAGTGTTTCCATCAATTTTTGATGTGATTCAGAGTTGGACTAACTAGGAGTTTGCAGAAATACTTTGTAAGTGATTGTATTTGGCCCTACCTTGGAAGTCCTTACAAATGGGTATGTTTAATGAAATTCTATTAAAGCATTATCTTGTTGTGTTATTCCACATTGTTTGTGTTTGGCTGCAAGTTTGGACAGTCCTTTATTGGATCCTCTAACCTTTGGACTATGTCAGGTGGTATCAGAGCTTGAAGTTCTTGAGTGTGTAAACTGATTTCTGAGTTGAGGTAGTTTGCACCAGGACCTTGGGTTGGTGATTTTTTGCCTTGGGTTTTTGAAGATCTTTGAGGATTCCTTTGAGAAGATTGGACCCTAGAGTGATTGTAGACATCTGTGATGTTGTGGAATCGAATATTACAGAGAAAGTTAAAGTTGATTTTAGATATGAGATGGAATTAATGGAGAATGACATGATCACTGAGGTCATGAGAGCTATTGCTGGTATGTCAAGGAATCTTGGTACTAAATATGGTTATGATGAAGCTATTGAAGACTTTAAAGCTACTAGATCTAGTGGAGATGACTGAAGAGATAGATCTAGTGAAGAAAGAACTAGTCGGTTGCATAGATCTGGAGCTCGGTTAAGTACTAGTTACTGAATGGAAGTTGCTACTTTCTCTGGTACTTTAAGACCTAAGGATTTCATTGATTGGATTGGTGAATTAGAAGATTTCTTTGAGCTTGAAGAAATTGAAGATCCTCTTAGAGTAAGATTGACATAGACTAAGTTGAAAGGACATGCTACTCTTTGGTGGAAATAATTACAAAGAGATAGAGAAGATGAAGGTGAAATGAAGATCAATCGGTGGAGGTTGATGGTGACTAAATTGAAAGATAAGTTCATCCCTACCAACTATGAGCTTGACTTGTTTAAGAAGTTGCAGAATTTGAAGAAAAAATATTTGACTATGGAGGACTATACCGAGGAGTTTTATAAATTGACTATTGGGTCTGGACATAGAGAACTTGTTAAAGAAAAGATAGCTTAGTATGTGAATGGTTTGAGATTCAATATTTAGGATGAGCTTGGTATGCTAAAGATTGATTCAGTTGAATATGATTATCAGTATGCTTTGAAGGCACAAGATAAGTTGAAGAGGAGACAACATGGTAATTCCCAAGGGAAGGAGAAGCTTGATCACTTGGTGAAAGATAAACTGATCATTGAAGATGAACCAAAACCTATGGAACTGAAAAATAAGATAGGTAGGGTTATCCTTAAGGGAACTTGTTATAATTGTGGTGAAGAAGGACATAGATCTTTTGAGTGTACACAGAAGAAGTTTGGTGATCAAAGGAATTCTATAGTAAATGAGAAGATTTGGAATGAACCTGAATATGAGAACTTGCTAGTTCAAAGAACATTTCTCGGTGCAAAGGTGGAACCTTGTCAGAGGAGTAACTTGTTCAAAACTTAGTGCAATTCAAGAGGTAAACTTTGTGATGTAATTGTGGACAATGGTAGTAATGATAACCTTGTAGCTAAGGATATGGTTCAAAAACTTGGTTTGAAGAGACTGAGACATCCTTATCCTTATAGGATTGGCTAGTTGCAAGATGTTCATGCTCTAAAAGTGATGAAGAAATGTCTTGTTGATTTTCAAATTGGCCAGTATAAGGATCAAGTGTTGTGTGATATTGTGGAGATGAATAGTTGTCACATATTGCTTGGTAGACCTTGGTAGTATGATTGTAGAGCTATGTATGATTATGTCAAGAATGTATTTACCATTGAGAAGATTGACATGAAGCTTTCCTTGATGCCTTTGCTAGATACAATACTCGGTAGGAGAAACTTGAGCATTGGTAGCTAAGATGAGTTGAAGAATTCTAAAGGGATTGATCATTATGGAGAACAGACTTGTGTGTTATCAAGGAAACATTTGAAAATATAGAGGAAGCATAAGTGGAAGAGTATGCAAGGTGAAGATCTTAAAGTCTTGTATGTGAAGAAATAGTTTGGGGATTATGTGCTGAATCCCAGAAGATGTTCTTCTAGCCTATGAGAACTTCTTTTTGAACCTAGGGTGTTTGATGCAGGGGCATTCTAGGGTACTTAGAAAATCTGCATGGTGGTGTGTTGAAATGATTTTGTGTTACTTAGTTGTAGCTTTAAACGATGGTCTCAGTTATTGATGGAGCTTGGTCATTGTAGGAACTTGGTAAAACCTTTGGCACTCAGTGGAACATGTACTTGGTGATGCTTGTGGTGCTTGATCAACATTCTTTCTCAGTGATGCCTGGCATGCTCAGTTGTTTCACTAGTGCTCAGTTGATTTACTAGTGCTTGGTAGTTCTTGTTTACCGACTAGAGTTCTTGAAGTTTTGGTTGGCTGACTTGGTGTATTTAATGATGGTAAATTTTTTTGTATTCTCCTATGTGGATCTAGAGGCTGATGGGGAGAATTAATTTTTTTTAAGGCTATTTGAGAGCCGACTATTGTTGTATTTAATATTTGTTTATAATAAAAGCTGACTTGGATTAGGAGTTAATTATTTCTTCCAGTTGACTTGTGGTTGAGGAAATATATTTAAGGAGTGCTTGGGTAGTTTTTTAGGGGGTCAATCAGTGGGGAAGATTGAGAAGGATAACGCTTGGATCCTGCGAGATCTTGAAGATCAGATTGTTTATCAGATAATTGTAATAGCATATCTAGTGGTTTGCATGCTTGGAGAAAAGGTGATTTCTTGGAGGCTTGCAAGCTCAAGTTTAGATCTGCCTTAGTGTTTCCATTATTTGTTGATGTGATTTAGATTTGGACTAACTAGGAGTTTGTAGAAATACTTTTTAAGTGATTGTATTTAGCCCTAACCTGGAAGGCCTTATAGTCGGGCATGTTTAATGAAATTCTATTAAAGCATTATCTTGTTGCGTTATTCTACATTGTTGGTATTTGGCTACAAGTTTGGACAGTCCTTTATTGGATCCTCCAACCTTTGACTACATCATTAGGTCATGGCAATCATAGCAATTTGCTATATATTTGTAATTGTTGTCATTTTGACAAGTGAGTCAAATGTAATATGAAGAAGGATATCTTGAAGTAGTAGTTTCCTTTGAGATATCAAAATTTAGACAAGGTTTACATGATAAAGCAGATATTAGAGATCAATTCAATTTATTCAGAGATAGTCAAGGCTATCGAGCATAATAGAGGATAGATTACTACACATAGAGGTGATATTTATTCAGTATATCATAGATCTGATTCAAAAAAAGTATAGTTATCATTTACAGATACCTTTCTGTTATTCTCTAATCATTGTAATAGAATTAGTAAAATCTCCTAATAGAGTAGACTTAGCAGTCTATTTGTAAATCTCTTAATCGAGTACACACTCAAGTAGTATTGTTTAAATCCTTTCACAAGGTAAGATCACCAAAAGTGATCATAACTTATAGCCTTAACCGGAAAACTTTATTATATGCAGTAGTGAAGAATTTGTGGGTGTCATCCCCACTGCATTTTTTACCTTCTAAAAAGAGTTTCTGCGTAACCAAAATATTGGTGTCATGTGTTATATTACATGATTGATCTATTGTTTCATTTCATGCACTTTACATTTCCAAAGTCAACTAAATAAATGTTGCTTACAATGGATTCAATCAGTTAGTTACTACTATTTGTAGATTAAGTATTCAGTTAAAAGTTTTTGAGGGTACTAAATAAGTAAGGCATTTTTAATACATCATTTACAAGGTAGATTGTGAAATTAGTATTAATTTTCTTTCAAGGGAAGGGTAATTCTTAAGGGTAGTTTAAGGGGTTTTAGGGTTTATGCAAGAATTTGATAACTGTATGTGAAAATGAGAGGATGATTTGTAAGGCACTTCATCTAGGTTTTGGGTATGTTTAATTTGAGAGATTTCTGCAGATGTATGTTCTTTTGACTCTTTGCCCTAGGATTTGGCACTAGTTTATATTTAATTTTCATCCATCATCATCAAAAAACTTAAATGAAAACTTATCTTTAATATACTGTTGGAAGATTTAGATGATTATTTTTGTGTCAATGATACAAATAACTATTGTGATTATTTAAAGAATTGAATCTATTAGGTACACCCACCTAAGTTTTGAAGCTCAAAGTGAAGAAGGATAAGAATCCTTAGAACCTTAGTGTTTGATGTTGTTAGATGCATCTTTTGGGTTTATAGAGTTATGTGTCAAGATTTGTAATAAGCATCTACAATCATTTCAAGCACTAACACACCCTCCATTCTTGAGGCAATTCCTTTAAAAGGAATCTCTTCCTTGGCTCAAGGTTACATTCTCTTGCATTCTAGTCCTAATCATTATTGTTATCTAGATCATCTCAAGCTCTTTCATGTTGCATTCTTGCTTTCTTAGAATAATCTTGTCATTTGAATTCTAAGTTTAGATATTGCATTTATAAACTAGTTTCTTTATTGCATTGTTCTTGCATCTCATTCTTAGATTACTAATTTCTTGCATTCATATTAGTTTAATTTCTCACTATTAGCTCGCATTATTGCATCTTAGCTTCATTTCTTAGATTTGAATCTCCCATTTTGGAGTAGTCAAGTCACCAATCTTTCATGACAATTTGATGAGCATCATGAGAAGGACTAAACTCACTTCAACTAGGAAGCTATGAGCTACATCTGGGGATATACTCTTCCATGGATTTATCAAGTGTAATGGTTCATAGAAGTGTATAACCTTTCGATCACACATATTTGGTGCTCACCATGGGGCTTAACATCCATTTTTGGGCCCCATTTCTTGTGCTTTCAGTTTCTTGTTGTCGCAAGTTTGAAAATTTTATTTTTGCAGGCTCAAGAGTCGTACAACATTTCTCATAATACCCAGGTGAAATTTCATTACACTATTGTGTGATATTCTGCCTTCTTTGAAGTGTCACTATGCCATACAGAGAAGTTTCACACAACCATATTGGGAAGTGTTGCACTACCTTTATAAGGCATATCACACCAATCTGGAATGTCACCCTGCTTCTACGAGGTCTATCATATGATTTTTTGATAGACTTATTAATTATCACCTAGAATTTATCTCTATCAAAGTCCAAGTTTTAGCCGAGATTACTCAATTTTTCTTGTATTTTCTAGTTTTTTGGTCTTCTAACAGTGACTAATCAATGATCTTGCAGGGCTATTACTTCATTTTGTATGCTTTTATGATTTAACTTGTGGTTTTATAGGGTATTTCTTATCAAAATAGCTCAACATCTTCATGCCTAATAATTTTTTGTGATGTAGGATCCTCTTATCAAAGACTCCAACTTAAAACTACTAATGATTTGTCTTGTATGTTTCCTTGGAGATACAAATAAACTATGTGTTTTCTTACAGTTGATTTCTAGGCACCTAACTTAACTAGAAGGCTTATTGTTTTGTGATTGGTTTAGTAGGAGAGTATTCTCTTTTCCTCTTGGAAAATTAGAAATCTAGAACTACTTGGTTGATCATTTTCAATAGGTCTTGGGTAAATGAACATGTTCTTGATGTTCTTGGGAGGAACTATGGATTAGGAGACTATTCTCTTTTCCCTAAGGGAAAATCAAAAATCTAGACCTCCACTAGTTATCCATCTTTACTTTCTTCCATTTACCTTTAGAGGGCCTACCAAAAGAGTAATCTTTTGGAAATGACCCAAGTGGGGAATAATAAATCCAAATACTCCAACCAACTATAATCAAAATCTTATTTCAATCCAAAGAGAGAGAAGATATGGTTTCTTTCTTGTAGGGATAAAGTTCTAAATTCCACTCACAAAACTACAAGGGAGGCCATAAACGGAGGCCCTCACTAAAATATAAAGGACTTAGAGGCTATAATTTTTTGGCCACATTGTTTCCTTTGTGCAAGGATCAATCCAAGTGGATTACCTAGATCTCCCCAAGATACTCACCATATGTACTCCCTTGGATGAAAATCCATGACAAATCCAACATCACTTTGTGTGAGGCAAAGGGATACCAAGTTGTTGGAAAAGGTTGCAACACTACCTATTTGACCTTAGGTATCTTTCTTGATGTGTCTTCTTCTTATAAGACTTATGGAAACATTTTTTGAACATACGCATGATACACTTGGTATATTTGACACCTTACTAAGACTTCACATATGCTTGTATCTATAAGGTTGCTTTGTCCCTTGTTGGATTGTCTCAAGAATATTTTTTTCTCAATACATGCTTTAAAAACAAACCTTTTCTAGGGAATGCTTCAAACTTATCAATCACCTTGCAACCTTTTGGACTTAAATTATTGGACTAAGCTTAAACATTGTCTCTATTGCTTCTCCATTTCTATCCTTTCCTTATCTTGTTATTTGGTATCTTCCATCATGTCAGGAATTGTCCTTAGATAGAAAAGCTTACTTTGGTATCTTGACTACATACTTGGCTAGTATAATTCTTATTTTTCTACTATCCCTTTGATCAACTCTCTTGGATGCTCTATCCAACCCCTTGCTTGTTCACAAGTATCATACATAGGGATCTCCCTACAACTTGGACATTTTGTGGAAAGTCATCTTTACTCTATATCTCTTACACTATTATACTTTGGACAAGTAAACATCTTTACTTACATAGCTTGAACATCAAGTCATCATAAGAAATCCTATTTGGATTTTGAAAACTTTCTTTCATGTTGATCGTAACTAGATCTTAGATTCATGAGGGAAAACAACCCAAAGATATCTTTGACAACTCAACTAAAGAAGGTCCTATACCTTGGGGTTTCAAACCATTTGCAAACATCTCTAGTGAATCTATTCTATCCTCTCATAAGTTGGCACATAGTGTTTCTTATACTCCAACCATGGGTAGACAAAGTAAAAGGATTTGAGAATTCCTAAAATAGATCGGTGATAAACACTTTGGACAAGAAAACTGAGAATGTCCTAATTCTAGATAGGGCTCTCAACAAGGCTCTAAAAACACTAGGCATGGATCACATGGCTCACAAGGTGGTGACTCAGACAAAAAAATAACTGAGGAAGATATCTTATAGTTTCAACAAGATGAACACTTACAAATACTCATGAAGTTGACTCTAAGTCAAAACAAAGACCAATAATTTTTGCATTTGGACTCTCAAGGAGTTAAACTACCCCAAAACTTTGACATTGATAACTTAATCAAGAAAGAAGAACCATATGAAATGGAATTCTTGAGGAAACAATTGGAAGACATGATAAAAAATATGCAACACTTGGGAAAAGAGAAAGAAAAACCAAGAACATTTTTCTCTCTTGAGGCCATTTTTTTATTTCCTTTTCACAAAGATCTACATATGCCTCCTTTCCCTCAAAAGGTTGAGTTTCCTAGCTATGAGAAATATTATGGTAGAAAATATCCTCATGATCACATTAGGGAATTTTTCACACTTAGAATGGAGTGCTTACATGAACCAACTTATCTCATGAGGCTCTTTCCTAGGAGTCTTAGTGGTCAAGCTATGAAGTGGTTCACCAAACTATCTCCTCTTCTCAAGTCTTTTGACCAACTAGTGCAATGATCTTTGCAACATAAATTTTTTTCAAGGTGAATCCTTTGTGGTCTTTCTTCAATGATGGCATAAGCTATACTCACACTATCCTCGACAGATTCTTGAGACCAAAAAGATTGACATATTTATCAACTCTTTAAAGTTCTTGAAATGAATTATGCATTACAAATGCAAACTCATGCTTCATTTGATAAATTAGTTGAAACATATATTTGCATAGAGGATGTCCTTATTCATAAGGGTGATATCACTCTTCAATCCAAATCCTCTTCTAACAACCAGTCTAACAAATGCAAAATAAAATCTTGGAACAAAACTAAGGATGTCATCAATAAAGGAATCATGGCTTCAATTTCAGAATCGACCACTACTAAAGAGCCAACATTTAACCTATCTACTACTATTCAGGCTAAACTGATAAGCCTTGGGATCCTATGCCTAAAATAAACTTCACTCCCCTTGGAGAATCACTTGAGAATGCTTTGAAGACTCTTATCACTGACAAGATCATTACTTTGCCTAACAATTCAAGACCTTACAATCCTGAAATCAAGCCTAAATGGTGGAATGATGAACACTATTATGATTATCATCACAACAAAGGCCATAAAACCAAAAAATGCATGAACATCAAAAATCTCATTCAAGATCTAATTGATAATGATACTATTGTAGTCAACTCTTGTCAAGAAAATAATGATAAAGTTTCCTTTTCTTGAGCTTGAAAAGGGATAATCTTCCAAGGAAAATAATAATAAAGTTTCCTACACTTATCAAACAATGATAATGTGGTCAATATGATTGCATCTTCTAATCATGCTAAAAGAAAAGCTAAATTTGAATCACCTAACATAGAAATTAGCTCTCAAGCTCCATCAGGAGAAGGTTCATCTTCCTCCTCTCCTTCTAAGAATATTTCAATCTCAACAAATCAAAATCTGGTTAACCAAATTTAGGACACTACAACTTAGATCTCAATTCTTGAGCTACTTGACATCTCTCCTTCTCACAAGCATATTCTTAATCAAGCCCTTCTTGTAGAAAACATTCCCAAGGACCTAGATGTCAAAAATTTGTAGTCCATGGTTGAATACCTCACTTCACCTCATTCTCTCACTTTCTTAGAAAAAGATGACATCTCTATCAATGACTCTCATAATCAGCCCCTTCACATTGAAGTCTCCATTCAACAATTTAGAGTTGAGGGCATTTTGAGAGATGGAGGTGTGGATTTGAATGTCTATACTTTTAAACTAGTCAAAGCTCTTGGGTTTTCTGAACATGTTGTTGATCCTAGATGAAAAATAACAATCAAAGCATATGATGAAGGTGCATGCTCTTATAAAGGCATGGTAGTCTTACCAATCAAAGCGGATCTTGTTAGGATGTCATCTGCCAGGTCCTAGATATTCCTTTGGCTTATAACATACTTTTGGGTCATCCTTAGATCCATGCTATGAAAGAAGTCCCTTCAACATACCACTTCTATATTAAATTCCCTCATAACAGAATCAAGGTCACTATTCCTGCATACTCAGCATGTGCTCCTAACGGTCCTAAACAATCAAAATGTATGGTTCCTTAGAACAAAGAAGTATCACTTCCTAAAATAGAATCTCTATCAGATCATGGAAAAATAATACTTGTCAAGCCCATTGGCATGGGAACCCATCGAGTGGAAAATTTTCCCAGTTCTTCAAAATATAGTGAATCATCCCCCTCAACTTCAACACCTGTTATCCATAAGGGTACTGGGATGATCAAGGATACAATTCCTCTAGAAATGGAAAGGGATGAAAATACTCCCTCACTATTCAAGAACAAAGAGTCTGAACTTAAGGATAAACATGTTAAAATATCACATCAAAAATATGGTATGGGCTATCATCTTATGCCATAGATGGGACAAAATGGGAAGAGTTCTCTCAAAAAGGGGAAAGGTCTTCTTGAACTTATACACACTAAATTCAAAGACCCTAAGGACAAAACTAGCATTGGTTATCATGAACATAAGCTTAAAAAACCTAGCATTAGTACTAATGCATATGAGGACTTAGAAGATGAGGATGAAGAAAAAATTCAACCTATGACTTATGCAAGGCTCCTACACATTCATAATTCTAATCAACATTATCAAGGAGAGCCTTATTTACCTACTCAAGTACCTTAAGGACATGACCCTATTTCTACCTAGGAAAACCTTATTCCAACTACCAAACATACTATTAGGAATGAATGCTAAAGTTTTTGGCACCCATTCTGTAGCATTTTTTGTTTCATTCAAGACTATGATTGTCATTGATGTCAACACAGTGTTTTACCGAAGACCTGCAGAGAAGCAAACAGTGTTTTGATTAGCACACGTGGTATATTATAGTTGGAGCTATGCAACATTGAGGATATACTCTTTGATATGTTATATGTCTATGGTTAAGAGAGCAGATAGTAATTCTTTTATTCATGAAAGTTATGATCATTTTGGTGGAAGCAATATTTAGGCAATGTTCCTGAATAGCAATTTTTGGCAATCAGATGATATCTCCTAATCGAGATGGAATATGGCTTTGCATAGTTAAAGGGAAGTTAGAGACACATTGATAGTGACATGGATAATAGTGAAAACTTTGAAGTCACATGAGTGAAGATTTATTGTATTTGGAAGCTGACAGTTTTATGTAATTTTGGTGTAGCGTGTGGAATCTTTTATTCTATAATTGTGTGCTAACTCATTTGTAATTATTTGAGTGTGGTATAAAGGAATGAATGTTTTTACTTGTTGATATAGATGATGTTTGATGTATTATGCATGAAGTGAAGAAAAGAGCTAAGTATGAGAGCAAAATTATGAAGGAAGACATGCGAAGTACAAAGATCTAAAATTGAGATCTGATGTAGCAGTGAGTGCGGTTTGGAATAGTCAGAGAAGAGGTAAAATTTATTCTATTGAATAATGAAAAGATTATTTAGATAGTGAGTTCAGTGATCTTACCCTGAAGTTGTTTGGGCAGTGGGTCCTTCTGTCTTCCATAACTCTTAACAGGGTTAGAATATTTTAACAGGGATTCAAAATCTCCTAACAGGGATTTATATGTACTAAATGTATTTCATAAGAATCCTAATAGAGTCCATCCTTTCACAAGGAATATTCATATTAGTGAATCTTTTGTGGGAATCATTCCCACCAGGGTTTACTCTTTGATCAAGAAGTTCCCTAGTCAACATATCTTGTGTTCTTGTGTATGAGTATCTTTCTATGGTTAGTAATTATTTTGCTTATATGGTTTAATGTTGTTGAAGATGATAAAGTTATAATTATCAAATAACTAATTCACCCCCCCCCTCTTAGTTATCTTGGTGGAATTTACTTTCTAACAATTGGTATCAGAGCAGAAGGTCCTTGAAAGAGAAGTTTAATAGCTTAAGGAGATCCATGGTGAATTTCAAGAAAGAAAGCCCTAAGTTTGATGGAGTAAATGTTGACAGCTGGAAAGAAAAGATGAAGACACATCTACTATGTTTAGGACCAGGTTATTGGTTGACTACAAAGAATGATAAGACTATCATTGAAGAAGATGATCTTTCGACATGCTTTAATGATGAGAGAGATTTATTCATGTGTAACATACTTGCAAGAGAAGCACTTTTGATAGCACTTTCAGAGAATGAATATAGTCAGGTAAAATGTTTGAAAAAGTCTCATGAAATTTTAAAAGCTTTGCACTCTACTTTTGAAGGTGATGAACATACAAAAAGAGTTGGATTACATAATTGGATATGTGCATTTGAAGATATAAGAATGTTGGAAGATGAATCTGTTAGAAGCTATATTGGTAGAATGCCAGAAATTGTTGCAGGAATAAAATCTTGTCAAGGAACAAAGACAAAGAATGAAGTGATATGAAAAATTTTGAGGACATTGACTCCTGTATTTAAGCAAACAACATAGATGATTGAACAATTTATACCTTGTACTATGAACTTTACAAGAGAGACTCTTCTTGGAAGATTGGAAGTAGCAGAGATGAACCTGAGGTTATTAGGGGACTTACCTAGAATGGAGATAGCATTCAGTGCTCTTAGTATTCACCCTACATTGTCAAGAAGCATCAATGTGAGTGGAGATTATGCTAGTAGTAGTAGATCTAGAAATGAAGAAGACAAGAAGATTGAAGAAGGTATTGCCTTGCTTGTGAAAAGAGAACCAGACGGTAAGAAAAATTTTAAATGTTGGATGGACTTGTCAAGAATATGGTCATTTTGCATCTAAATGTCCTAAGAGAGTTAAAAAGTAGAGAAATTATTTCAAGCCTAGAAGATCTAAGGAATGTTATTATGCTAATGATGAAGATCTTGAAGCTAGTATTGAAAGAACTTTAAGTGAAAGTGATACTGAGAATAATGATGAAATAGGATTTGTAGCAATTAAAGAAGAAAATTCTAAAACTAATGTTAAGGAATAAAAAGACTTAATTTCCCAAGTTGAAAAGAAAGTTTATTGGATTATAGACAGTGGTTATTCACATCATATGACTGGAGATATGAAAAATTTCATAAAGTTTAACAATTATGATGGAGGAGTTGTTAGAGTTGGTAACAATGCACCTTGTTTGATTAAAGGTATAGGATCTATTACTCTTGATGGAAAGACTAATACTAATGATGTTTACTTTGTGGATGCATTAAAACATAATCTTTTGAGTGTTGGACAGTTAGTTGATAATGGATATCAAGTTTGGTTTACTAAGAAAACTTGTGTGATGAAGGATAAAGATGGAAATCTAATTGGAACTGGATCTAGAACTAGAGGTAATGTATTTCAATTGAATCCTACTGAGATGACATGTTTGATTACTAAGATTGATGACAGTTGGTTATGGCATATAAGGTTTTGTCATATAAACTTTGATAATATTGTGAAAGTGAGTACTACACTTGTAGTAAGGGATTTGCCTAAAATTATGAAGCCTACTAACATGATTTGCAAAGAATGTGTGATGGCTAAGCAGAAGAGAAGTTCATTTCCTAGCAAGAAGTTCACATCGGTAGAGAAGTTGGAGATTGTTCATACAAACTTGAGCGGTCCTACTAAGACTAGAGGATTCTATGGAGAAAGGTATTTTATGATTCTTGTTGATGATTTTACAAGAATGATGTGGATTGCATTTCTGAAAGAAAAATCTAAAGCATTTGATAAGTTTAAGATCATTAAGAACAAAGTTGAGAATGAATGTAGAATGAAGATTAAATGTTTGAGATCTGATAAAGGTGGTGAATTTACTTCTAGAGAGTTTAACACTTTTTGTGAAGTGAATGGTATTAAGAGACAGTTTTTAGCCCCTAGAACACTTGAACAAAATGGTATTGCAAAAAGAAGAAACATATCAGTGACTAAAGTAGCAAGAGCTATGTTATTTGAGAATGATTTACCGAAGACATTTTGGAGAGAAGTAGTGAATACAAAAATATATACAATGAACATAGTACAAATTAGAGTAGACACAAACAAGACACCTTATGAATTATGGTTTGGACATGCACTCTCAATTAAGTATTTTAGAATTTTTTGAAGAAAATGTTATATAAAGAGAGATGATGATATTGGAAAGTTTGATCCTAGAAGTGATGAAGGTATTTTTCTTGGATATTATTTGAAGAGAAAAGCATATATATGTTACAATAAGAGAACGGAAACTATTGTTAAGAGTGCAAATGTTAAAGTCGATGTAAAGTTCAAAATTTAGGAAAGAGTGCTTGATTATGAATCTGATGAAGAAGCTCATCCTAAGCCTAACACTAAAACTACTGAATTATTCTATGAGACTCACAGTGAATTGTTGAATGAGAGTCATGCTAAAGAAACCAGAGAGGAATCTAGAGAAGAATATATAGTTGAAGCAAGATCTGAGACTATGACACCGAATAGGTATTTATCAAGACATCATCCTATTAAAAAAGTTATTGGAAGTTTGGACAAAGGAGTTCTGACTCAGAATAAGGTACATTTATATTTGATTTCTCAAATTGAACCTAAATCTACTAGTGAAGCTTGTGAAGATGAACATTGGATTAATGCTATGAGAGAAGAACTAGATCAGATAGAAAAGAACAAGACATGGGAATTGGTCCCTAGACCTAAAGACAAGAATGTAATTGGAACTAAATGGGTATTCAAAAACAAGATGAATGAACAAGGAGAAGTTGTAAGAAAAAAAGCAAGATTGGTATGTAAGGGATACTCACAGCAAGAAGGAATTGACTATGAAGAAACTTTTGCACCAGTAGCAAGAATTGAAGTAGTAAGAATGTTTTTGGCCTATGAATCTTTTAAGAAATTCAAAGTGTATCAAATGGATGTGAAGTTAGCATTTTTGAATGAAGAATTGGAAGAAGAAGTCTACATTGAGCAGCCTGAAGGTTTTCCTTTGACTCAAGAAGGAGACATGGTATGTAAACTAAAGAAAGCATTATATGGACTAAAGCAAGCACCTAGAACTTGGTATGCAAGACTGGATAAATATTTGTTAAAGTTAGGATTTTCTAAAGGAACAACTGATAGCAATCTATACACAAAAGAAATTGAAAATGGTTTGTTGATTATAGTTATTTTTGTTGATAACATTATTTTTGGAGGAGAAGATGAAGCTAGTGACAAATTTGCTGATGAAATGAAGATTGAATTTGAAATGAGTATGATTGGTGAGATGAAATACTTTTTGGGATTATAAATAACAAAAAACAATGATGGTATCTTTGTAAGTCAGACAAAGTACTTGAATGATTTGCTGAAAAGATTTGGAATGGAGGACTATAAACCAATTGGAACACCTATGGTAATCGAACATAAGTTATCTAGCACAGATGAAACACCAGTAGTTGAGCAGAAGAAATACAGATCCATGATTGGAGGATTGTAGTATTTGACACACACATGATTAGATATAGCACATTCAGTTGGAATTGTAGCAAGATTTCAAGCTGCACCTAGAGAATCACATTATGCAGTAGTAAAGAGGATACTGAGATATTTAAGAGGCACAATGGACTATGGATTGTGGTATGAAAAATATAATGATTTCACCCTATGTGAATATATAGATGTTGATTAGGGAGGCAGTGTTGATGATAAGAAAAGCACCAGTGTAGGAGCATTTTTCCTTGGAGGAAGATTAGTTTCTTGGCTAAGCAAGAAGTAGAATTTTATTTCACAGAGCATAGTAGAAGTAGAGTATGTAGCAGTAGCAAACATTTGTAACCAGATAATTTGGATGAAGCAGATGCTGAAGTATATTGGAATTAAATTTGTTGAACCTATTGTTATACATTGTGACAAAACTAGTATAGTCAGTATGTCTAAGAATCCTGAACTACATTCTAAGACAAAACATATAGAGATCAAGTATCATATTGTAAGAGAGAAATTTGCTGAGAAAGAAGTCAAACTGGAGTACATAAGCACAAAGGAATAGATAGAAAACATATTTACAAAGCCTTTGCCTAAGGATACATTTGAGTATCTGAGAGGTATGCTTGGGGTTATGCCCTAGCCTAGTTTTGAGTAGTGATGTAGTTGGTTGCATCCATCCAGTAATTTATGAGCCCTATCTTTCTTCTGGACTAGATGTTTTTATGTCCTCTATCGAGGAGTATGTGTATCTGAGCTGAGTCGTGAGGACTCTAGTAAATGTATTTTTCTTTTGATTATTATCTCTTGACATTGAGTTGTTGTTGACATAGTGATGAAATTTCTATCATTGATGTCAATGGGGGAGAAGTATGCATGAAAAAAAATATGAGAGAACTAAACAGGATAACGAAGCAAAATTTGATTGATGAAGATGATTTGAAGAAGCAGTGTTGCAGTATTAGATTTTTGGAACATTGGATGTTTTTCATCTATGTTGCCATTAATGCCAATGGGGGAGATTATCAAGAATGAATGCTAAAGTTTTTTTCACCCATTCTATAGCATTTTTTGTTGCATTCATGGCTATCATTGTCATTGATGTCAACATAGTGTTTTACCGAAGACTTGTAGAGAAGCAGATAATGTTTTGATTAGCACACATGGTATATTATAGTTGGAGCTATGTGACATTGAGGATATAATATTTGATATGTTATATTTCTATGGTTAAGAGCACATATATTAATTCTTTTATTCATGAAAGTTATGATCATTTTGGTGGAAGCAGTATTCAGGCAGTGTTCCTGAACAACGGTTTTTGGCAATCGGATGATATCTCCTAATCGGGATGGAATATGGCTTTTCACAATTAAAGGGAAGTTAGAAACACATTGATAGTGATGTGGATGATAGTGAAAACTTCAAAGTCACATGAGTGAAGATTTATTGTATTTGGAAGCTGATATTTTTATGTAATTTTGGTGTAGCATGTAGAATCTTTTATTTTGTAATTGTGTGCCAACTCATTTGTAATTATTTGAGTGTGGTATAAAGAAAGGAATTTTTTTCCTTGATATAGATGATGTGTGATGTTGTATGCATGAAGTGAAGAAAAGAGCTAAGTATGAGAACAAAATTGTGAAGGAAGACATGCGAAGTACAAAGATCTGATGTAGCAATGAGTGCAGTTTGGCATAGTTAGAGAAGACGTAACATATTATTATATTGAATAATGAAAAGATTATTTAGATAGTGAGTTTAGTGATCTTACCCTAAAGTTTTTTGGGTAGTGGGTCCTTCTATCTTCCATAACTCTTAACAGGGTTAGAATTTTTTAACAAGGATTCAAAATCTCCTAACAGGGATTTATATGTTTTGAATGTATTTCATAAGACTCTTAATAGATTCCATCCTTTCAAAAGGAATATTAATTTTATTACATCTTTTGTGGGCATCATTTCGACCAGGGTTTACTCTTTGATCAAGAGGTTCCCTAGTCAACATATCTTGTGTTATTGTGTATGAGTATCTTTCTATGGTTAGTAATTATTTTGCTTATATGGTTTAATGTTGTTGAAGATGATAAAAGTTATAATTATCAGATAACTAATTCATGCCCCCCCTCTTATTTATCTTGGTGGCCTTTACTTTCTAACACATACTACTAATCTTGATCGGGGGCAACTAGCTAACATCTCCCACATCTTGGATATGCCTCGGGGTATGCCCATTCTAGACTACTCCAATGCTCCTGACATTGAGAAAGATCCTACTACTGAGAATACACTTCCTATGATAAATGATAGTGATGAAGAACATCTACCTCCTACAATGTCTCTAACTGACTACATCAGATAGTATTGCAACAACGACGCAGACTCAAATCAATACAAGAAGGATTCCTTATCTAATGCCACTACAGAAATATTAGTTGACGTTATAAATAGATAAGCTCCTCCCACCAATCTTGAAAGAGGAGAAATTTATAATTCTCAAGATCCAAAAACCAGTGATGATCCTTTCCACCCTTCTATGGAAATCATTCCTATGGCTCCCAGGCCACCTACTCAAAGCAATACCTCAACTATTCCAGTAAATCATGGGTACATAAGACCCCATCCTGTCAAAAATTTATGTAATATGAGAAGATCCTAGATTTAAATGGTTCCTATTCATGAACTCTTAATAATTGAGGAGGAGCCTACCTCTTGGATTAGACATCTTATTTAGATCCACATAATACTCCTCTAAACTCATCTAACTCTTCTAGGACAACTCGCGATCAACAAAGTTCTATGGAAGATAACTTTATTGATCTATCTGATTCATTCATAAATAATGAGGATGATACTAATATATTTTCACTTGAACCCATTGATCCCTTATCTCCCTTCCTTTCTCAATTAAGTGGCTTTCTCACTTCTCATTCACCTCTCCACATAAACTAGTCATAACAGCTTCACTCATCCATAATTCTTGAGTCTGTTGGAAGTAACTTGGATGTGCAACATAAAAATAAAAATCCACTTATATCTCAAGGTCTCCATGTCCTATCTAATAAACATGTGACTAAAAAGGAAAAAATAATATTCAAAAGACCACAAAGGTCCTCAAAGAGAAAAAGGAAATTAAAGAAAAAATTGATCTTGAAATCCATTTTACAAGAATTGTTGTATCGTCAAAAAATGGAAGCACTTCCATTTAGGACTGGTTTATCCCTTTGAGTAGGTGGTCTAAGGTCATGTCAAGTGCCTTGAATGGGTATTTGACTAGATTTGGCTTTTTCCCCCTATTCCGCTTTTCTCCCTCCTATTTCCAACCTCTTTCTGGCAACTTTTTCTGAGAAACTGAGAACCTTGACTTTTTGGGTCAAGAATGACCTTTTGGGTCAAGGTTGACCTCAATTTTAACCTAGTTCAAAGTCAAACTCAACCTTGACCTAGGTTAGAGTCGATCTCAACCTTGACCCCAGGACCAAATTTTAGGTTCCGAAAGTTTCAGGATGTCAAGCTTCAAAAAGTTTTATTTCCTGCTTTCGAGTCAGTTGTTTCAGATTTCAGAATGGTAAAATATTAATGATATTTAATTTAGATCCATTTCTAGGGGATTTTACTTAATGGGAATTTATTTATTATATCTCAACCTCTCTCAAAGTTTGTGCCCTAGATTTGTATAAAATGAAGTCTTCCTCTCTCATTTTCACATCCATTATCAAGCATCTTTAACACATCCACTTTTTTTGATCAAGAAATTATCAAGAAAGAAAGGAGAAGGAAATAATCGAAGAATTAATTCCTATTCAAGAATCCAAGCATTCAAGCATTCAATTCATCAAGGAGATCCATTGATAGCCATTGAAGAATTCAATCTCTTCGGAGCCCTCTTGTTGAAGATTTCTCCATCCACATCCATTCAAGCTTCCTCCTAGTCCAATATCCATTAAAGATTGGTATTGAAGATCTAATGTAATTGATTTAAGACATCCTACATTTGATTCTACATTAATCCATACTTGTGGATTTAAGGATTCAAATCCTCCACAAGGATTTCAACATAAGCAAGGTGAATAGTTCCATTTACTTTGTTTATATACATTGCAATTTAAATTATATTTCAAGGTTGATTCCAAACTAGGGTTTGACCAAGGAAAACCACTCATCCAAAAAACAAAACCCTTTTTCTTGTAGGAGCAAGTGTAGGACAGTGAATATCAGTGCAGATATGAGTACCTTTTTTGGCAAACTTTCAGGATCTGCGAACAAAACTTTTGTCAGAGCAGTGCAAGTTGAGGTCAACTTTTTGGGGTAAGATTATACCCCGGGGTAAGATCTTACCCTAGCTTTGGGTCAAGGTCGACCTTCATTAGATTGAAAAAAGGTTTTTTGGTTTTCTCTATTTCTGCATTTTTAGCCCGGATGCGGGTGCAGAATTTCCCAAAACTATACACAGACATCAGAAAATAGCATTTTCCAAATTTGCCATATTTTGAGGTTAGTATTTTTTTTCAATTAAATTAAGATTTCAATACATACTTTTCATAACAAAATATAAGTTTTTCTTCTTTATTCATATTCTCCATAGATTGATTCTTTTGCGCATTAGCCTTTTGGGTTGATCAATTTGGATCTCTCCTTTTGGGAATTTGGATTTAGCAGTGGATCTTGTATTTCCTATTCACACATCATCATAACTAACCATTCATATATATATATATATATATATATATATATATATATATATATATATATATATATATATATATATATATATATATATATATATATATATATATATATATATATATATATATATATATATATATATATATATATATATATATATATCTTACATTTTGGTGAACCCCCGATAGACAACTCTTTCTTTAATGGTGTTAGATCTTGCATGTATTAGATTTCTTTTATGTGTTTGCATCTCATATAAAAATAAAATAAAAATACAAAAAGATTCATTTATTCATGCTTTGTGTTTTCCTAGTTTACTTCATTTGCCTTGCATTTGTATATGAGCTTTACTACCTCTAGTCCTACCTATAACATATCGGTTAGAAGAAGTCATAGACTCATGGGTGACTTTGATCCTGAATCTTCCTATCCTTTCCTTAGGATCCCAGATGAAAATTTGATTATTCATGATTCCAACCCTAATATGGAGAAAAACTCTTCTCACTCATCTCATGATGAGGATGATGCTTTAAGAGTTCCTCTTGAACAAGTCCAAAAACTCTCAACTGAACTTGATAAAATGGGTAATTGGCTTATTCAAGAAAACCATAATCAAGATTCTAGTCAAGCTATAGAGGCTCTTAAGAAAGTTCTTCATGATAATGATCAAGGTGTTAATCTTCTTCATGGTATTACTCACCTCGTGCATTCAAATGTTAAACCTTTAGCTGAAGAAGCTCAAGATCTAGGATTTATTCCTCTAGTTACTAGTGTTGAACCTTCTTATATTCCTTTACATAGTATTCCTACTTATACCACTTCTTTGGTGAATACAATGGTTCCCTCTCTTTCTATGAGTGTTACTCATGTATCCCTTCCTACATCACAACCTTCTTATCATAATGTTCCTTTTACTTATTCCAATTCTCTTCCAACTATGGTTCCAAGTTTTCCTCTAGTTGTGTCTTCCATTCCTACTACTTCTTACACTTTACCTAGTTTTTCTAATGTTTTTGTGCCTACTATTTCCTCTAGTGATTCAACAATCATTAGTTTGGCTCAAACTATGTCATCTTTACAACAACAACTTGCTTCTTTAACTCAAAACAAGTTTAGCATTCCTACATGTGACATGGGAAGTCCTCTATCCCTAGAAATCATTTGTACTCCTATCCCTCATCAAGTTGATATGCCTCATCTCAAGAATTACAATGGAAAAGGAGACCTTGTTACTCATGTTAAAATAGTTCAAATCCTTTGTAGTGACTACACTCATGAGCATGGGATTTTAGCCAATCTTTTTTCTACAACCTTCTATGATAAAGCCTTGCAATAGTTTTGTTCCTTGCCTCCTTATTATATTGACTCTTTTCCAAAACTTTCCAATGCCTTTATTCAACAATTTTAGAATAACATTCATCCACAAGTATCTTTGACTGATTTGATGCATTGTAAAAAAAGCAATAAAGAAAAATTGATTGAATTCATTGATAAATTTAAGCATTTACATGCTCATATTTCTTATCCTATTCCTGACATTGATATTCAATGTATCTTTATTTCAAATTTGCAAAAGGATATTAGAGATAAGATTATGCTTACTGAATTTACCCCTTTTAAACAACTTTGTGTAGTGCTTCATCATTATCAATTACAAGTGAGTCAATTTGAGAGAAACACTCCAATGGCTCCTATTCCAGTTGATAAGAGTGTTGCTGCTACTAATCCAAACAAATTTCAAAAGCCTAACAACTATGTCAAGATAAACAAACAAGTGAATACAGTTGTTGATCAAGTTGATGCTGCATCTCACAATGCCACTTCTACATCCACTTTTTTTTGTCTGAATCATACATTTACTCCTCTCTCTGAATCTTTACATTCTATCATGAATAGGTTTTTAACTACTAATATGATTACTTTACCTCCTATTCAGCCTCTTTTATCTACAATGATTGCATCTAAATCTTTTGATCCTAAAGCTTTTTATCAATACCATCATCAAAATGGCCATGACACTGAGAAGTGCTATTCTTTAAAATATAAGGTTCAAGATTTGATTGATTCTAATGCTTTATCTATTGATAATTTTGATGGTAGTGGACACAAGTTTGTTTCTCCTCCTAATCAAAACCTTCAAATCTATACAAATCCTTTACCTACACATGATACTAATACCATTGTTCAACCATCTTCGTAGGATATTGTTTATGATTCAAAGATGGATGATCTTAATCATATTGTTAACCATGTGGAGCATGTTGTTTCATCTCAACTTGAATCTCTAACTCAAACTCAAACTCAACCTCAACTTCAAGTTCCACCTCAACCTAAGCCTAAATGAAAAACTTAACCCAAACCTCAAAAGCAACCTAAAAATAAAAGACCTCAGGAACTCTTGATTACCTTTGATGATGCTGAGATTATTAAATCTCCTGATGGTCCCCTTTATATTTATGCTAGGATTTATAAGATACCTACACGTGGCTGTCTTGTTGATCCTACATCCTTAATCAATGTTATTACTGAAGAAAATATTTTTATGAAAAATTTGCAACATAATTCTTATGATACATCAGATGTGTGGATTCAAACTTGTAATTTTTTTCTATATCCATCATTTGGTTGTATTAACTTGTCGATTGAACTTTGTGGTAAAATTGTGAAAACTACCTTTGTTGTTGTTCCTACTTCTGATCAATTTCAAGTTAAGCTTGGTTTTCCCTCATTGAATTCCATGCATGTTGTTGCTTCTCCTATCCATAAATGCCTTAAATTCATCCATGATGACAAAGTGAAGATGATAAACCATAGTTTATATCAACCTTCTAGGCCCAAGGATTGTTCTACCCTTGACTTCTTTTGGCCTTCATTACCTAATTCATGTCCTTCTCAACCTGATAATCTCTTTCTCTTATATGAAGCCTATAAACATCACAAGATTCTCAAGTTAAGCATGCCTCCGATGGATCTTAATCATGGTATTTTTCCTACACCTTCCATAAATCCTTTATCT